>CM062820.1:179845861-180445861 GCA_031772625.1 Pinus tabuliformis
ATTACAAACGGTTCATTTAATATTTTTTCCAATATTTTGCATTAAATCACTACTATATAGAGGAAATGAATAAAATTTCAATGGACATTACAGTGCATGACAAGTTTTAAATGGCTCAAGAAATTGCTTACATGTGCACATATTTTGAGGATAGTAGATCCATAAAAGGACTTCTTCGTCTACATAGATGCATGTAAAGGACTTGGTGGACTCTTATGATTCAAGGAAATTAAATGAGGATGAGAATAAATATGTCACTCATGACCTAGTGTTAGCAACAATTTTCCACGCCCAGAAGATGTGGAGACAATACTTTCTTGAAACAATATTTGTATTAATGTTAGATCATGTACGACAAATATATGTTTTTGACCCGGCCAAGTTAAATGGTGGAAAAGCCAGATGCTTGGATTTAATTAGTGAATTTTATTTTCAGATAAAATATATTGAGGGAAAAGAGAATTGGGTAGCATATGCACTCAATAAAAGTATACGAGTAACACACATGGAAACTTTAAGCACTTGTAAGTTTGAAACCAAGGGGGGTATCAAAGAGGCATTTGACACGTGATGAGCATTTCCATGATGTGAATACATTATTACAAGAAGTACCAAAGGTATCAATCAGAAAGAGATATAATATCACTCATGGTGATATGCTACTATTCAAAGACATTTGGTATGTTCCTAGTGTGAATGACTTGAACAAGCTCATAATGGATGAGTATGATAAAGTAATTTATTTAAGTCATAATGGTTATCATAAAATGAAAATAACATGAATAAATCATATCATTTTGTAATGATGAAGAATGATATTTTTGAATACATCATTAGGTGTAGCCCACAAGGCTTTGGATGACAATGAATGGGTGCACTGTTAAGGCACTCCTTGCTATAGGTCACTGGTTCAAATCTCCGTTGGTGCCTACCTACCAAAAGAAAAAAAGAATACATCATTAGGTGTCTCAAGTGCTAACAAATCAAAGTGTAATGGAAGCACCCATCGAAATTGATACAACCAATTCAATTTTTTGAGTGGAAGTGGGAATTCATATCTATCATATTCATTATGGTATTACTAAACAAGACTAAACAACATGATATCATCATGGTGGTAGTGGAAAAATATATCAATGAAAATTCTTTTTTAATATGTTATGTCCACCCATAAGGACCATCAACATAACTAAAATTTTCATCAATGGAATATTAAGATCATATTTCATACCTAAGAAAATCATCTCAAACTAGGATGTCAATTCCACTTTTAATCATTGGAAGGAATTTTTTGATGCCTTGGTAACCCAACTATATTTTAGTACAACATATCATCCTTGGGTATATGGTAAAATAAAAAGGGAAAATAAAATTTTAGAGGACATGTTGATGATGTGTGTCATGCATCATCCAAAGAGGGGGAAACAATTCCTACCATTAGTGGAGTTTTCATATAATAATGGGTATCAAGAGTGACTAAAGATGAGCTCTTTTAAGTCATTTATGGACAAAAATTTAACACTCCTAATATCTAGGATTACCCAGGCAGCTAAGTTATTCTTGGAATTGATCTATTGAAATAAACGACATAGGTAGTAATCAATATCAAGCATTAACTGAAAGTAGCCTATGATAGGAAAAAGAGTTATGCAAACCAATAGAGAACATAAAAAGAATCCCAAGCGAGAGAGCATAAATATCTCTGCATCATACCCAGGGAGAGCTCACTTAAAGTTTCATATATTGGAAATAGTGGGACTAATAGCTTACAAACCGGCCTTACCACCTATAGTAAAAGAACTCAATGGATTTCATAATTTTTTGATTAAAAAGTATGTATGTGACATATATCATGTAATTTATTAGTCCATCATTAGGGGAATTTCGACGTCTAAAATCATCCTCCTAAAGAAAATAATAAAATAAAAGTTATGAATTAAAAAAAAAGAGTGGAAACTACTTCTTTTATTGTATTTTTGGATTATATCCTTCTAGGATTACACAAATTTCAATTCTAGACACTCATTATATGAAGAATTAAATTCATCATCAAACGGGTTTTGCACTTTTCATACTTTTGACTAGACCCACATAAAAAAAGATGAAAATAAATGAGAAGTTTTGTTTCAACATGTCTTTTAATGTATTTTCATTTTTTTTAATGTGGGTCTGCCCAAAATTATTAATAGTATGTACTCATTGGATGTAAAATTTAAGTCAACATCCAACAAGTGTTTATAATTGACATTTGAGTAAACCTATAAGGTCAAAAAATGAAGACAAAATGAAAAAAAGTAGTTTTCTTCTTCTCCCTCCAAAATATTTGCCCCTCAGGATGACATCAACGTCTTGAATCCTATTGGTTATTTTAAATTTAATTTCATTATTTCATTTTTTATTTTGAGGCCTATTTTTTAACTTCAAATTCCCCTAATGAATACAGGTGTAATCCAAGTGGGAATTCCTAAAATAACCACTTTGCGTCATGGACCAGAGATAGATCATACTATGAAATTGATTAATAGAGTAATTCAAAGTGTAGTGGAAGAACTTTGGACGTTATGAGGCAACCTAGGAATATTATGAACAAATAAGGGTACTATGCTCATTTTTGTTTAATGTGTAAGAAAATCTAAGAATTTTGATTGTAAATCTCAACTTTTTTGTTTTTCTTTCTATCTACAGAACACCGAGGATGGTGTTCCATTAAGGGGTCAAGATTTGTCATAGTTCCACATTTTTACCCATTTTTTTGTATGTGTAATCACAACTATGAAATCCAACATGGAAGACACAATTAGATGGGAGAAATATTATAAATAATTGAAGTATTAAATTCTTTTCTTCTAAATAATAATAAATAAATGAAATGTTGGCCTAAACGGATGAACCCATAGATCCAAGTCTATGGCAGAAGGGATAAGTTGAGAGTGGAGAAGATGAGAGTGGAGAAGTGAAGGATGGCACCCTCACCCTCAAAGATGGAGGAGGTGTCATTACCGATCAAACCCCCACATGACAAATAGAAAGTGACATGATTGGATGGTGGATGGAGTGTCATATTTATAGTTTTTCATAATGATAGAGAAGGGAAGTTTTCAATCTCTTAGGTGCATGAAGAGATGCAAGGAATACAAATATAACAAAGGAAAAACTAAAAGAGAAGAAGTTGGAACGAATGCTGGTGGAAGGAGAACATGTCTGAATGGACATAATTCCTTAGAAATGGGGCACAAAGCACATGGATAAATATTGGATTTGTGACTAAGCCCCTGTTATAAAATTTCAGTGTTAATCATTATATTGATATGTCTCATGCCACTAGATTGTATGTGCACAAGACTAACTGGATAGTGGGAAGCTTAGTGGATGAATCAATCACTGTGGTGCTAATTATGTAGTTGTTAACCACCTTGAGAGTGGACTCCAGACACCCATGGTGCTTTGTATGAAAATACAACTGAGAAATCACCAAGATAATGGATCAACTTCCTATACTAAGAAATTCTACATCAGACCTTAGGCAAAGCCCTGTGATTGAAGTCAAAGGAGTAACTGAGTCACGTAGTGTTTTGAATAATTGAATTTTGAGGTATAGAATGGGTCTCCTGAGAAAAATAATAAAATAATAGTTAAAATAATAAATTAAGACTTATGAGTTTTTAAAGAATAAGAAAGAAAAATAATTTTTTATTGTACTTTCTACTTATCTCCTTCTAGTTTCACTCAAATTTCAAGTAGATATACATCAAAATAAATTCAAAATACATGAAAAAAATGTGTTTAACAGGCCTTTTTCATGTATTTTCATTATTCTTTAATATGTATCTACTCTGAAGTATGCAAAGTGGGTACTTATTGGATGTGAAATTTATTTTCTCATCGAATGGGTGTCTATCATGAAATTTGAGTGAACCTACAAGGCGATAAGTTGAAAATACTATTAAAAAACATATTTTTCTTCTTCTCGCTCTAAAATATTTTTCTGTAGGGATTATGTCACCATCTTGAATCCTATTGGTTCTTTTAATGTTCATCTTCTTAGTAAATTTTTTGGCCCATTTCTTACTTGAAATTTCCCCTAACTAATTCCATAGAGTAGTTGGGAAACTACCTGAACAATACAATCCATCTCTTCAGTGGTGAATTTTCCCTAAGAAGGAATCCCTTCAAACTTTGGATCCATATTGGGAGTGGTTAGCTGTAAGAAAGTTGCATTTAAGCTAGCCTATGGTTCGGCGGAGACATGAAGCCCCTCCTTCAATTCTAGCCATCTTTACAAACTTGGATAAGTCAAATGCACTTATATTTTGAGTTATGATCTGTAATGTTTCATGAACTGGTTATGTGTGGAATAAGCTCAGTGTATTCTTTAATGTTAATGAATACATGAATGATGAATATAATCATTATTTTCATTATTTGCATAATATCTTAGATGATATATATTTCACAAATGGAAAGATGCCTTATACATTTTATTTGTATTAGAATAACTGATTGTGTTGTGCAATACTATGATATACCAAGTGTTGTTTGTGTGTGTTCTTATAACCTAGACTATGTTGTCCAAAATAATATATATAAATTAATTACAACATGGTAGTTCACATCTCCTTGAATGAATTTAAGAAATTTTGCAAGAGGTTAACAAAGTTGGATCAATTTGTGCATAATCTAGACTATGTAAATTTGGTGTTGCGTCCATGCCCCATTGTTCTATCAAAAACCTATATTTTTGGTGTTATACGAATAAATTTTATGTTAATATATATCAATATATTTTTTAGGTTTAGGACCTCAAGCTCTTGTGTCATAAAACTCCAAAATATTCACATGGGGTATTTTCCCCATTTTGTTCTATAAAATATCCAAATTTGGCATTTTTGTGGTCGTTGCGACTAATATATCTCGATTGGTCAACACACATAAAGCATAGATAAAGCCCAACACTAAGAGACTGATGGAAAAACCACATCCAACCAGAACCATGCCATGTGGCCCCAAGATTGGCCAATAGCCATTGGGCATCAACCACAAAAATTACACGCACAAGGAGGTGAATAAATCTCGATGTTGAGGTGTTAATATCGCATATATTAGTGGGATCCATCTCATATCTCGACATTTTCCAAAATTTTTTGAGAAAATAAAGGTGAGGAACCCCCAATGCCAAGGTGTCAATATGATGTGGCTAGGAGTTACATGGACAAGATGATGTAGGTAGTGATGATGTGGCTTCCGGTGGACCCTTCTCTTAGACACTAAGACCATGAACCTCAGACCTCAACATTTTCAAGTTAAGGTTGGCGTAGAGGGAAATTGAGAATCTAAATTTGAGATGATGTGGATTGAGGTGAAATGGCCCAGGAAATGTACTTGGAGTGGAAACTACTCTTGGAACTTGGACTGTGGGCCTCATATCTTAGCATTTCCCACTTGAGTTGGTGTAGAGGGAAGGTTGAGAAATTGAAACCAAGATGATATTGCTTGGGTGATGTGGCCAAGAGGACATGGATTGGGGTGGACCCTATCATGCTCAATGTTCTTTGAGCCACTATAATTTTAAAAGGAGATAGGTGGAGAGATATCCTAGAGATTTACAAAAATATTTATTGAGGGGCCCCTCCTTTTGGTCATTTTTTAACTAGTATTGGGGGGGGGGGGGGGTGCTTTGGGGCTAACACCAACCCTCCCATCACCAATAAATAATTAATATTAATTGAGGGGAATGCAATGCTGCTATCATGGTTAAAGTGGATCACACACAGTGTTGTAGTGTTTTTGTGAGAACCTTTCCCACCAAGAACTCACCCACTATCGGGTTGTTGTAGCTTGTAACCTTAACAAGTGGTATGTCAAGGAGTGGTTTTTCTAGAGTGAATCCCATCATAATCATGTGGTTGTGCCACAAATGCTAGTTGGAGCCCATGGGGTTCCCTTATGATAATCTAAAATCTCTATCGAGCATAACTTGTGAGCAAGATGTTGGATTGAGACAAAATTTATATCACAAAATATCTCTTAACGAGATAGTTATAATGGTGATGTCATAATTACATTCTATCAACATTAAAACGTGAGGTTCTTTGTGACTACAACATCATCACAAACCTTGGAGATCAGGTCAAAATGAAATAGGTAACACCTTCCTAAACCGGGGATGACCATGTGTTGGGAGGGGGTTAAAGTGGGAGGTGGTTACAATTGGTATCATGCTTTAACTATGGGTTGGGCATATCTATAGATCGACTCTAGACAAACATAAAACCATTATAAAAAATAAAATAAAAAATCAATGAAACCACATTCTTTATATGCTCTCTTTGGCTTGATGGATAAATCTAGGATTTGATGCAATGTTGAAATTTAAGAGTAACAAAACACAATAAAAGATAGAGTTACCAAAATTGGGAAATCGAGCCTTGTATATCTTCTCACAATAAGATATGATTTTTCCAGACTACATCAAAAAATACTTACATAGAGAATATATAAAGCTACTTGTTTGACTTAGTCTAACACATTTTTTGAATTTTCTAACTCATCGTTGAAAACTACTACTTGTGCATCGAATGCAATACACTACAAAAAAACTATTGACTGATCAAATTACCTAAGAACTGCAAGATGCAGCTAACAATTACATTCAACATTTTTTATGTTGTGAGGAATTTTCAAGCTATATATGATGGAAATGGACTATGTCTTCAACCAATGTTAGGTAAACAATATCTAGACCATAGGCATCCAATTATTGAAATGTTTAAAGGTGTGAGAGAAAGAAATGCACAAGTATTTGGATTAGGGTCAGGTTAAACAAACAAAGGGAGAGGAGGTATTTGTGGAATTTATTTAATTTCTTAACATTTTAGAAGATTATAGATATCCATATGTTTATTTTTTAATATTTTATAACATTATATATCTTTCTACATTTTCAATGAGACGATTGAAGTATGGTCAAATTTTGCTGGACAATATAAGCTCTACCTTATAATATTTCATTCTTCAATTTTGTAGGATTAAATTCCAAACATGATTAAATATTGAGCAGTGATGACCCCTATATCGAGTGACTTGCACTAGTAATGAATTTGTTTTTTTATAGCTATTTATTAGTATAAAATTAAAAACATATCTCAACATTACTCTTTTATGTACTTAGTGATAATATAAGTGGGAGGCTTTCTGGTCATTGTTTAATGTTATGGCATATGGAAAACATGTTTATAAAACTTAGAGATATATGGGAAAGGAAGAATTTAACACGGAAAAAATAAAAAAAATATTTACACTTTATAATTTTAATAGATAAAAAATATTATAATAATAGTTTTAAAATCTAAATAAGTATAAAAAATATTATTATAATTTTAAGTAAGTATTGTGTTATTTATGTAGTTGTTTATAGTTTTTGATTTGTAATGATATAATTTCATGTTTATTTAAGGATATATTTACAAAATGGTGTGAAGAGAAAAAGTATATAACTTCTACTTATTACAAATATAGAAATCTCTATTTCGGAATAACACTTTCATATTTCTTATTTAATTATCAATAATTTAGGTGGATGGTAGGGATCTAACCTCCATTGAATATTCTAGAATGTAATTATTATTAGTCATGGATCAAATATTGAGATTTATCTCAAATGTAGTTATGTTCTTTATGCCCTTTTTGTCATATGAAAATGAGTTATGGTTTTTATGGCATCTGGTACTTGTAAGCCATGGTATGGCCTGTGATATTCTTAAAAATCATATTTATAGGTTGTTAATATCCATGGTAAAGTGGGATTAAATATATATGGTATATTAATTATTTTTAAAATTATTAATAATAAAATTATAATTTAGTTAATTTTTTTAATTTTTTTTAATCTTGGAAATGTGATATGTATCATGAGGTAAGCGTTCTAATTCTTATCGAGCTTTACCATCCATTTCTTTTATATGTCTTTGCCACTATGATGTATGTGTCATCATATTTGATTAATAAGTTTCTTGGTAATTATTAGGTAGATTCATAGTCTATATGAGAACAAGTTAGCTTCTTAATTTGATGTGAGGTTGAGATATTATCTCAATTAACAGATTGAGTGTCCAAGATATTTTTTCTATCTTGAGATAGATGTCATTCAATTCATATATGTAACATCATTTGATTAATGAGAGCTCTTGAGACATTTTATTGTGTGAGTAATAATATATCTTGTCCAACTTTACATGGTATCAAAGTGGGACTACACCCAACTCCCTCATGGGAGGGGTTAAGATAATCAAAGATAATAAAAATAAATAATGGGTGGTGAGTGCTAGTTTGTGTATTAGGTTCATAACTATAGGTGTTTCTATTAAAGGAGGATTTTGAAAGGATGAGGGTTGTGAGGCCATTATAGGTAGAGGCTATAGTTGTGAAGTGAAGAGAAGAGAATCATGACCATTCAAGGTTATGAGATGGAGGAAACTCTGACATAAATAAGTGGAACCCTTGGAGAATGTAAGGTTGAAGGCATGAGGAAGGCTTATGTTGGAGTGAAGGGGTCAGTGTATATCATATTTGATGGAGATATGGAAATGATCACCATGGACACTAAGAGGAACCCTACACCATTTCGTTCCAAGGTGAGCTTGATTGAAAAAAATCAAGATGAACTAAATCAATAAGCTTCTCTTGATATTAAAGGAGGCACATGAATAAATTGTGGATTTGCAGGTTTGTTCGGCTGATTTTTATTTATTATGCATTATGTTCAAGAGTTTAATGATAATGAAACTCTTAAAATTTCTTACAACACATATGTTTTAGCACATCATCTAAGTTCGTCGCATGGATAAGTATGCCTATTCAATCATGGATACACAACCAAGTGTGTTGTCTTTGAATTTGTACATGTGATGGCAATTATTTTTGATGCAATCAAACATTTGGTCAAATGTAGCAACCACATGGTGGGTTATATGGAGCTAGGATTGGAAGAATTTAAGACCAGTTATTAAGATAGAAAGTTTCTTCGAAACAAAAATTGATCATAGCGTCAAAGTAACTTACCCATAATAAAGAGTTTAAGAACTACAATATCTTTAGAAATGTGTGACTCAAGGTGGAGCTACATGTTTATTGGAGTTAAGGTTGTTCAACTCACACAACCATCAGAAAAGCAAAAAATTACATAAAAAACATATATTGATCAAATAATGTAACATTTATATACATTAAGCTTTGTCTTAAGATTGAAAAACTATCTTGGACACACACAATCACTTATTTAAGAGAATATCTCATCCATACACTAATCTAAGAGACTAACTAGTTGGAGATAATCTCTCAACCAAATATACCTCAACAATATCCAAAGTAATAGGAACATTCTCATTCTATAATTAGCATCAAAGACATGTAGTAATTATGTTCTCTAACTCTTCCCCTTAATCACTACTTCTCCTGATCTCAATCAACAAAGTGTAGTTGTGGTCCTCGAGTTCACAAAGATGATCAAAAGAACTTTGTTGACTTCCATATAAAGGAAAATCCATCCACTAGAATGCATGGATCACTAACCCATGCAACTACCAGCCTACTATGATGTCCCTTCACATAAATGGTTCATTCAATTTTCATTATCTTCGTACTTGAACCTATAATTGCCCCTACATCATTATGATCATGTGTTTTCTTAGATTACCCGTAACCATGCTTTGGGTTTTATTAGTTTACCTTAAACCATGCTCAAGGTATTTTCAGCCGACCCTCAACCATGCTCATGGTTTTCTTGGCTAATTCTTGATGATACTACAATAATACCTATCCACTTCCCTCTCACAAGTGGGTTCTATTTTACCATAAACTGACACTACAAATTGGTTCCTTACCTACTGTAAAATTTCACTTAGAAGGTGGTTTTAATATTACCACAAACTTCATGGGTGTACACATGCCTTATTAGGATTACATAATAAATAACTCAAGGACATACTATTATAAAATTTTCAAGGACAACTACAAAAAATCATAAACTTTCTTACAAACAACGTGTGTGACTCACATATGACCATGAGTGTTATTATTCTACACACAATTTTACCTTTGTTGTCCATCTTTATTGAACATCTCTCGCTGATACCACAATCAATACTCTTTACTTACATAATGCTTCTAAAATTGTTGTCTCTACTGCAACATCTACCACTTGTTATCCAAGGACCAAATTCCAAACACCAATTTGTTGTACCCTGGACTTCTTTGTCCTTATCATTAATGGTAGTCTTGGATATCTATAATTCGATGTCATTTATTAGAGTAAAAAATTCTAAGAAAACAACTTCATATTGAGGTCATGAATTTCAATATGCTTATGTATTTTAAACTCCAAGACACTTCACCATATAAAAATACCCATCCACATTTTTAGTAGAGACACTTGCATTTCAATAGAAAACAAATGCAGCATAGGAAGCTCTAAAAAAAAGCGCATGATAAAAAATTAATTCACTCCAAACCCGCAATTTTCATGGAAATTTTTTCATATAATCCTCAGTGATAATTCCATCCATGATTAAACATCCCTCTCTACTCTTGCAGATTTTTACTTTAATTACTAAATACCTCTTTCCACCTAAAGGTTTTCACTAGAAAAATATCCACCAATTGATTTACAACAATCACTAGAATATTTCAATATACCTTCATTCATATTAGCTACATCTCACTAAGAAAAATATATAGCATAAATTTAGCATTGTAAATATATATTTATGGCCCATAGTTTCCCTGTAAAAAAATTGAAGCAATATTAGTAAACAATTAAATTCCATAAGGAATGTGGAACAAAAGAAACACATGGTCTTAGCTCGATGTTCATCTTAAATCAATTCAATTGTCGAATACTGAATGGATTTCATACCAACATAGAAATCTGCATAATCACATTATATATTGATCAAATATTGTTACATATAAATACATGAAGTGTTTTCTCAAGGTAGAAAAACTATCTTGGACACACATAATCACATGGTTCAAAGAATATCTCAACCACACACCAATTTATGAGGCTAACTAGTTGGACAAAATCTCTCAACCAAATAGGTCACAATAGTCTCTAAACGAATAGGAACATACTCATTCTAGAATGAACACGAGCACACCAAAGATAAGTAGGAATTATGTTCTCCAAATCATACCATGCACAACTAGGTGTAAAGAGATATAGGATAATTTTTTAGTTTACTTGTTGTTTCTTTCCACTATGAATTTTCCTTTTTGAATCAGTATGTTGGGATTTTGAATCTTTGGGATTGAAAAGAGTTGGACAGGATTTTGGAATTGAACCTTATGTAATGTCATCCATTCAATTTTCTTTCTTAATTTCTTTTTTTATTATTCGTTGGGCCCCAAGATTGACCCAGGTCATTTTTTGCACAAAGAGTCGAAGGTGACACCAAGATTCAACTACATATTTGAGGATTTGTGCCACACATCCATCACCTTTTGGAAAGCCACTCTAAAATAGTTGAAAATGGATACAAAACTTCATCCTTTGCATTTGGGAGTGTTAAATAGGAGGGAATGGAAATAGAGAAGATTGCAAGGAAGAAATGAGATACATGACATTTGATTCAAAATGATACTAGGTAAAAGATGTTCCGATTTGTGTGAGGTTTCTAATGCTAATGGTTATCATTTCCATGGTTTGATATGCACAGATGTTTTTATATATGGTGGATATAGCTTGAATATTCATTGTTAATAATTGGTACATGAGACAATAGTAGATGTGGAAATAGTATTATCGGTATAAAGCCATGAAAATGTTCTACCAACATTTCGAACACATCACCACTCAAAGAAGCCATTAGTGTTTCATGATCAGTGGTTCATGTATCTCTTGTTGATAAATTTCATATTGCAATATTTTTTATTATGTAATCATATTTCATTAGTGAGCATAGTGAGAAGTGTTGTATATAGAAATGAGTTCTAATTATTGAAAATCGTTGTTATTTATGTCAAAGGTTGTCTAAATCAAATAGATATTTACATAGTCAAATAACGTATTTTGGTACCTTTCCAATGATATATGTCACATCTTCTAAAAATATTGTTTTTGGATTTTTGATGCCTTGTTTATATATCTTATGTTTGAATTCATTTCTATTCCCATTACCCACCTCAAATGGGAGCATAATACATATGGTTGGAAATCTTATTCTGACGCCATTTGAATGGTAGATGTAACCCCCTCTAATAGTTCATAGATGAAGAGAAATGACCTTTTAAATATTCATTATACATTATAATAGTTGCATAACTCATCCTGGCCAATGAACAATTCGACCTAGTCTAGACCCCAAATGCACTATAAATGGGCATGAAAAGGATAATTTCTAGCCACTTGGTAAAGCCAATTTTAGTCTATCTTAACATGTGAAGGAGTAGTTCTAAGGTTCATACATCATGAACCAAGTGAAGTGAATCTAAGTTGGAGACGTTTTCTTTGGGAAATGTTTTTAACAGATTTTTGGAAGGGTTTACGATACTGTTTGGGAAGTTTTTTGGTCCAAGTAAGAAGGTGAGTCGCATATTTTCTCTAAAGGGAAATTTGCAGACTTATTGAAGTTGAGTTATAGCCCTATCAAATTCCAAACTTCAGTCCTGTTGGGGCTGATTTTTATGTCTACTATGTTTCCCAAATTATGTTGTTTAAAGGCTAATTTTAGGCCTAGTTTAAATGTCAAGTATCAGAGTTTTGAAGGCCAAATTAAATTTTTATTTGAGGGCAATGTTTTGGTGCATTGAAGGTTAATTTCAAGACTAGTTCGAAGGATAGTTTCAAGTGTTCTTAAGGTTGAGTTCAATTCTAGTTTGTGGCAGACGTTTTAGTCCTATTATAGACTAAGTATTGGTTAGACTTTTTAGGTTGTTGGGCTACATTGGACAACTATTTCAAGGATATTTGGAGGCTATGTATGGTTGATTAAGGTAATGTTAAGGGAGCTATTAGAAGAAGTAGTTGTGGTGTTATGGTGATGATATGATTGACCCTTATTGTGGAAAGAGGTGTAGCAAGAACAAGGCTCTCATGGACAACATTTTTGGTAGGGCTATGGACTATACAAGGTGAATGTTTAGTGCAAAGGCTAATAGGCCACAAGAAGAAGAACTTTGATCTTGAAGAGGCCTTTTTGGTTCCAATTTTTTTGAAAGTACCTAGGTAGAAAAATGAAATCTACAATGTTTAGTACAAGAATCCATGTGGGAAAACCTTCTCCTTGAACATACAATATGCCTAAGAAGTGACAATTTATCAATGACCAATAAGAGTTGAGGAGTTTGAAGTGCTAGATGGGAAGATCTCCTTTTGACCAAATATAGAGAAATGACATGTAGGAGATAAATTCTAAAGAGGCAATTCGAGAAACATAGTTGAAGAGAAGAAAGTTAAGGTTTGTTGATCAAGTGGTTCTGATCAAGTTTTAAGGTGTAAAGAATAATTTTGAATAGTTATATGAAAATTGACTCAAGGAACAACTTAGGACATAGCTTGGTGCCTACAATTTATTTATTTGTTGCTAAGTTGCGGGTATTTGTGTCTCCTATAGTTTGGTTACTACAGTTTGTTGAGTTGTTACTTAGTTGTGGGGATTAGTGTATCCTATAATTTGGTTCCTACCCTTGCTAAGTTTGTTCTTGGCAAGGAGAATGAAATATCTTGTAGGTTGTTCCTGCAAAATTTTTAAGTTGCTGGTTACTTTGTATAGGGATGTTTCCAAACACTTACAAAGAAAAATTGTATAACTGTTTCATATGAAAAGATGTATGTTTCATCATTTGTGTGCATTAAATATTTTAAAATTTTAAAATATATAAAAGTGTTGAAATATTCCCTCAGCCCCCCAGTGTTTGCAATAGTTAGTCTCCAGTGTAGTTCCTTTAGACACAACCTAATACCTAAATGGTGTACCTTAGAAGAACATATGGAAAAGATAAAAAGGTGTGATTCCAAACCCTCGAAAGAATTATCCTCCATTGTCATGAATACATAATATTTTAAAGAATATGAATATCATCAAAAGAGATAGAAATATCTATAAGAAGGGTACACCATTTATTTTGAAGCAAAATTTGTGGATGCTCATGAACAAATAGTGAGGCTTAGAAAAAAAATATAAGGCTTAAAGACTAGTTGAAAACAATCTAAGAGAAGAGTCATAAAATATATGAAACATAAGTTATTCATATAATATGTCAAGCAAATGCAGCATAAAAATAGAAGAAATGTTATCAAGTCAGCTAAAGAAAAAGGTTTAGGATTACAAGAAGTTAGAAGAAAAAAGATGATCCAACACTGAAAGAGCAAAAGAAAAAAATAGAAGAATTCATCATCTTGAAAATGCAACTAGAAGGGGATAAGAGAATAGAATAAGTGATGAAAATCTGTGGAAGGAAAAGGAATAAAATTGTGAGAAGATTGAAGTTGAAATTGTGTCATTAAGGGATGAAGTAGACAAGCTCAATAAGAACATGAAGAGTTCTCAAATGTTGGATGATATTTTTAGTAGTCAAAGATCACCATAGAACAAAACATATATTAGTTTTGTGGCTGATATTTCATACAAAGAAGATTAAAGGCTTAAGTCACCATAAAAAACTGAAGAAAATCCCAAAGGTCATGCTTATACTGTTCAAATCCCCAACCAGTGTGGAATCAAGGAAAGAAATAAGGATGAATTTCGAAGAGCTATAACACATAGAATATATTTTTATTCCCTCGAGGATCCCTACACAATACAAGCAACAATGAAATAAGATACAAGGATCAATAAAGAGTAGAATCTTGGAAAAAGTAGAATAACTTCATAAGTGTTTCTTCATCAAGACAATCCTTATAAGCTAGGCATCAAACTATATTTCTTGGTCATTGTTCTTCTTGTACAAAATTTGGACATAAAATAAGGGGTTGTAGAGACTATGTTAGGGATGATTTTAGAGACCCATATTAGAAATCTAGAAATGAAATTACAAGAAACCAAACTAGAGATTCTAATGGATATAGTGTTAGAAATCATAATTCATTCACTCCCCTATTCAAGCATAGTTCAAAATTCCACAAAATCCAAAATTTTGGGCATATAGCATGTGATTAATTAAGTAACATGAAATAGTTTCCTAATAAAACCAAGGAACATGATATTTCTACCAACAATAAAGAAATAGACACCAAGGTGTGGAGAATAAAACATGAAGAGCCAAAAAATATATCTGAATGCTTAAGGCACGAGTCTAAATTATTGATGAAAGATCCTTTAAGTACATGCAAGATTAAATGTTATAAGGTAGGTGAAGAAAAGGAAGAACGTGAAATTTGGATATTTTTGTACAACAGTTGCATTTTAATAGTGTCTAGCCATGGGATTGAAAAATTAGACCTATAACTTGATTTGGTTTACATTTTGAAACTAATTGTTGTATACATCTACTTCTTATTGCTCCACTTAGTTTGACTATATCTCTAATGACAATAATACGAGATCATTCTTTAGGACTAGAAAATGGAAAGCCATTTGAAGGGGATGTTGATGAAAGACATATTTATATGCTACCCACTACATTTGGACCTCCCCTTTGGTTTACAGAAGATAGGTTTTCACATGTCAGTGGTACTTCACTCTGTCATGCAACCAAGATGTAGCTAAAAAAATTGAAAAAAATTATAAAGAGGAAACATCCAGTTGCAAAAGAGGGAAGTTATACCTATTAATACTAGAAATCCAAGGTGCACATTCAAGTGAAGGTATTGAGTTGAATAAACATGGTTATGTAACTTGTACAAGAGGAAATGACATAGTTCAATCGTATTGTTGTAACTCAAATGAAGATGATTTTGTTAGTTTTTCTAATAAATGATATGCATAATGAGTTCTCATTGCCAAAAAGAGAAATTCAATGTATATAGTTTTGAAGACATTGAAAAATTATTGAATAGCACAAAGCAACTGAATCCCAAAAATGCTCCAAATGAAGCAATGGGAGTGAAACACAACAGTGAAGAATTAAAAAAAAAAAAATCTGCATAAAAGAACCCACAATTGGAATCCATTGGAAAACCAATTTATAACACTATTAATGGTGAATTTTTTTTAGATAATTTTTTTATTCAAACAATATATGATGCCTTTTGAAGGACGATTGGAATTGAAAATTATGTTAAAGAGAAAAAAATGGTTCAAGGATATTGTTCTTATATGATTAAATGACCCTCACGATTTTTTATTCGAGCATAAAAACCAAATTCTTAACAATATAGAAAAGGACATTAGCACTGAGTGTAGGCACATTTTTAAGAAACCTATGAGCTCATTTGCAACCATACAAACTATTGAGAGTAAATTGTAGCTAGGAGTGTCTTCAAATTATTTGGGATAAAATCATCTCATGGGAAGATTGTTTCAACTACCGTTTCACGCAAGCCAGGAGAACAATAAATGGATTTAATAATGAAATTTTGGATCACGAGATGTGAGTACCAAAGAGATTGTGTAAATGAAAAATCAAAATTATATATACTATGATTAGGATGATGTTTATATGAAGTAGAGAATAATGGTTCCATATGAATATTTCTAGGAGTTAATTTAGGAGAGAAACCAAGATGATGAGAATATGGTACTACTAGTGACCACGGAAGATGAACAACTAGATCAAATGAAACATTTGTAAACAAAGCTTGATGTTTCCTGCCTTGACATAAATCGTGTGAGTGATAATCCTTATCATAGTGAATTTGTAGTTGTTGGATTATGTAAATATTATAGTATTAGGCGTTAGTCACTTCTGAAGTGAGAATTTCTTACAATGTTCCACTTTGCATAAAATGTTCCACCTTAATCTATTTTTATTTATAGATTTGAATGGTTTCGACATTACGTGGTGGTCTTAGGTTTTTGCAGCCATGCAAAAACTATCTATCTATCTATCTATCTCTCTCTCTCTCTCTCTCTCTCTATATATATATATATATATATATATATATATATATATATATATATATATATATAATGGTCAATTAGATGCACCACAAATGTATCATACATGATGGATATACATATAATCCAGGATAAATTTTAAGGATTGAAATTTATCTTAAAGTTTAGAAACCATGGAAAGTCATAGTGGTGCCTAATATGAAAATTGCAATATATTTCACGTCATTTTTGTAAAATTATTTGTAGTTGTAATGATTTTATAGTTGCATATATATAATTTTGGCAATTGTTAAGGTAAGATAATCTGATACAATAAAATTTGGGTGAACCACTTTTAGAATAGATGGATATTGGTGAATATTTTTTTTTAAGCATGGAAAACTAGCCCACCTATGAATATTAACCCTAAAAATTTTCCCTAATATAATATTATGAGGTATGGAGCAAGACATCCATATTAAATTTTGGTTGAATTTTCCTGATATGAAGATGAATATCAGAGCACAAGCTTAAGGGGATCACCGTTGTCTTTTCATATGAAAGGGGTATAGAATTCAACAATAAGACTCCCACGGGAGATTCCCTCATACACAGATCTATTTATGGCCCACATTGGTGTGCCTTGTGCAAATGAGACTCTAAAACAAATGAGAAAATGTTTTTGCACTATCATACCATTGTCTAGTTGTGGCATGCTATTACACAACTCTTATCCATTCAGGAAAGATGGCAGGGACCCTCTATCCCTCAAGCATGGAACTCTTGGTTCGATGCACACCATGGCTCTAAAAAACATTGCCTACCCCTCATCCTTTGCTAGACTATATGGCTCACCCAAAATAATATCATTTTTAATGAAGTTGTTGCAAATTGGCCCCTCATCATTACAAAGGTTGTGGTAGCCCATCATCACATCCATGAAGTTGATAGCTCCCACAACCGATGCACAATCTCCCATGGACCGATCAAAAATCTCGGCAATGGCCATTTTTTGATGGTGCATCCCAAGCCCATGGCTGTGGTGGGGGTTTCATTCTTCATATATCTAAACAACACTCATACAAATTTCAACTTGGATTGGGGTAGGGGACAAACAATTTTGCTGAGCTTATCACTCTTAGACATCTTCTTCACTTTGCATTAGCAGATGATTGCCCAACCATACAGATTTCTGGGGACTCTAAAATCACAATAAAATGGTTCAACAATACAAATCACTGCCATTCTCATTCACTTAGAAATATATTGGATGAAGTCATCATCATCACAACAATTTTTAATAAATTTTCTTGTCATCATATATACAGGGAATATAACGAAACTGTTGACAAGCTTTCCAAGGAGGCCATGCTACTACCCTGAGGCTTGTGGATGATGACAGAATAGAAGGGTTCTGAACAGTACCAATACTATCACCGCCCCTATATAGATCATGAATATTATAGGGTGGACTGCCCCTAAATTGTTGTTTTTTTTATATCTTCATAAAAACAATGTGTCTAATTTTTGAAAATATATATGCACATATGGCTCAACATACTAAATACCTCTGTGAGGAATTTATGTACAGTTTTTCATCTTTTTTGAACAATACCCACAAAAATTGGCTTTCGCCAAACTTATTTACTGATATGTATTTAGAAATGGCCATGGGCCAACAACTATGCATAGGCCTTGGGCATCTACTATATGTAATTTTTCTACATAATGAAAGATTATGATTTTTCCTTTGGAAAAAATAAAAGGGGTATAGAATGCACACAAGGGAAACCACTGAGAAGAGCTATGGAGAGAATGCAAAGGATGCATTAAGAATACCTAGGTAGTGGACATAAATCTATAGTATTGAGTACAAGTCATTAGGTGAAAATACCTCCTCTTTGAACATATAATAAGCCTAAGTAGTGAGGGTGGAGCGCCAACATAGAGGATATGCTTGCCAAATCCCATTAGGAATGGGATAGAGATGAATCTTTCATGATAAAGCTTCTAAATGTGATTCTAGATAAGCTTGGATGGAATGTAGATCCATCAAATGGATGGGAGATAAAGATTCATTAGACCTAAAAGCTTTGCCGAAGATAAAGGCAATCTTTTAAGTGGAAAAGCATTGTGGAAGATAAAGACGAGCTTTTCCAGAAAAGACCTAGGCAAATGGAAAAATCCATAAATTTTGACACTGTTAATGGTAACTAAATCATGAAAGAGAGTATTAAATACCCAATGCATTCATCAATTGAGAACAGTTGATCCTTGGCAAGTTCTTTAGCTCGGGGGGAATCAGAGTTGATTCATGGCTGGGTGGTGGTGCTCCTCCCTCCATGTCATTGTTAATATGGATTCACATGCGTGGAATGATTATCTGTTGGTCTCTTACCCTTCATGTGATTATTTTATTTGGTTTAGTATTGGATATGTTGTCCCGTCTTGGCTTATGGGTTGGTTTGATGCTATCTGTATTCATGCAATGGATTCCATTCTTATGTGGATGATTGAGTAGGATACCAAATGAATCTAATGGTGTTCTTCTTTATGTTAGTGAAGGAACCTTAATGTTATATAAAGCCTCTGGCTAACATCGAAAATAGTGGCAGATGTTTGCAGATCATTATAGTATAAAGTGAGTAACATAATAATATATGATGGTCAGATTGTCTATTGCGTGTATACTCAATAAGGTTTGATTTTCATTCTATCAGTTGCTTAAGAGGAATCTTTGTGATGGAAATGATGGATTCTTACTATGCATGTATTCTTAATGCATCCTTATAAAGTGTTGCATGTGATTATCTGAGTTAATGAATTTATAAAGTTTATGCATACATTATGGTAACCAGGATTTACGAGTGTGGAGGCAAGTTATTGGCATGAGATATAGAGGCATGCAAAGCAACTAGGAAGTAGTTTCTAGCCTTATGGGTAGAGGATATCGATACCATGCGTGTCACAAGAGGCTTGATTCTTGCATGCTATGTCACCTCCATCCTTTCCATCTGTGGTTTTGCTTATAAAATCATTCGATGAAGAAGAATTAATGGGTCTATGGTATCAGGTTACTTCTTGAGTGTGATGATAAAGTCCAATTAGGAGAAGGGAATGTGAAATCTTAATTATATCTAAGGAAATTTTAAATTTTGGGGGGAATTAGGGGTTATTTTTCTAGGTAGGCCATGGAGGTTCATTACATCATTAAGTGTACGTGAAGAGTAGAAAGTTAAGGTGTAAAGTTCAAGTGGCTATGATAAAGCTTGAAGGTTCAAGCATGAGTGTTACATAGTTAAATGAAAACTCATTGAAGAATTTATTGAGGATTATAATTTATGGCTGATAGATCTAAGGAACAACTGGAAGACATAGGTTGGTTCCTACATTGGTGCTCAGCTGGGGTTATTGGTAGGTCATGCAGATGAGTGCTAAATGAGGGGAATGAAATCTATTGTAGGTTGGTGCCTACAAAAGTTGCAAGTTTGTGCTTACCTTTTAGAAGGAAGTTTACAAAATATTTCGATAGGAAAATTTTATAAGTTTTATGTATGTAAATATTTTATTTTAATGATTTCTCTACATTAAATGTTTTATAATATAAAAATATATAAAAATAATGAAGTATTTATTCACCCCCCACCCCCCTTCTAGATATTTCCAACACTGGCTATGTCATTTTCCCCTTCAATTGTGTCATGTGGTGCACTATAACTCCACTTTGGAATTTTCATAGTAAATGTAAGATTGATTTGGATACATCCTATACTAGTTCTACCCTCCTAGATAAATATCGAGTACAACATATGAAAGACATGTATTTTAGTAAATAGAAGTAGGTCCATAGGATGATCAATTAAACATTCTTGATGGTTAGGTTGATGTTAGGCCTTGGAGTATAATAGGTTCCCAGTCCATATGAGGTATTAGTGGTATGATTAATTTGAAGCTAGTATATTAGAATAGTTTAGGTGAAGGGAGGAGAATGGAAACTTCTTGGGATGGAAATGTGAGTCCATTGTTTTTTCTTGGGAAAACCAAGTAATGGTTGTAGGCTGAATTTGTGGAGTGAAATGATGAGATTCTAGTAGGGAAGATTGAGAAGTATTAGAGAAAACAAAGATATATTTGGAGTTTCGTCTAAAGAGAGCATGCGACAATGTCTATGATTGAAACAAGAGAGATAGTGCATGTAGAAGAACTATAGTAGTAGTGGATATAGGATGGAGTAGTGATAACATGGGTTCGATGATGGTGGAAAAACATGTATAATTGTGTGAGTTGAATAATTGCCATGGTGTTATGTGATTCACACCATCTACCTGTAATCAATTCTCTGCCATGCTTAACTCGATGTCATGGTCCTTGAAAATTTGTAGTACATAGTATCGCTATGTGTTGGAGTGTGTTGTCTGTACTTATATCTATGTCACATGGAAAGGAAATATTGTTGTAGGACCTAGAGAATAATGCATACCCCTTTATCATGTTCCCCTAATAATGACTTGACATTTTGTTCAGTTTAGTTCAAAAACCTTTATTAGAGAGTTCTTTAACACTTCGAGGAGTAGGCCATGTGTTGGTTGGATACTCTTGGATTGGACAATATTGTTTGTTGTAGAGTATGGGGGCGAGTTTTTAAATTAATGGGGAGTTCATTAATAGGTTGAAACAACCACACACACAAAGGGACATCCTACTATACTAGCAGGTTCAATGGCTAGGTACACATGCATTCTAATCGATAGTCATTTCCGTATATTGACGTCAACAATTTGGTGATGTTTGCATGGTCAAGGTAAAGGTGAATGTTCCGAGATAAAATAAAAGTAAACTTCGATATTGGAGGGGTGCTTCCATTTTTGTTGGAACATGTGCTATAGTGAAGATGTAGTTGAAGAGACTCAAAATAAATATTAATACAAGTTTTCATTAAGGGGGATGCTAGAGTATATAACCTCTACTCTTATTATGCATATGTCATCATATTTTATTATTAATTTTATTGGTAATTGCTAGGTATAGTTCTCATCTATAAGAGGAGTTTTTTCCTATTAGTTAGGAGGTTGTTGATGCCTAGTTGGTTTGAGAAATTCTCTTCAACTAATTACCTTCCTAGTTTAGTGTGAGTTTGAGATATTCCCTCAACTAACAGATTGAGTTTCCAAGCTAGTTTTCCTATGTTAATACCAAACTCATTGTATTTATATGTGTAACATCATTTAATTAATATACAACTCTCAAGGCAATTTATTATGTGAATAATAATGTTTAATCTCTAAATAAACATGATGGATTCCATCTATATATATATATATATATATATATATATATATCAATCTCTCACACACACACATATATCATATATATGTGTAACATCATTTGATTAATATACAACTCTCAAAGCATTTTATTGTCTGAGTAATAATATTTAATCTCTAAATTAACATGATGGAATCCATGTAGAAATATATATATAAACAAACCATTTATTATATTTTCATCTTTTCAATAACTCTTTTAATGTTATCATAAGGATGTGCTTCCACTCTTATTAAATGATGGACATATCACATTGACAAAATGTAGATTAAATCACATGACAATATACCTTCTTTTATGCATGTTCTTAAGCTTTAACATGAGGTAGTCAACCCCAGTTTTACTATTATAAATGTGAAAGAGTAAATAATTAGTTACACACATTAAATAATATGTCTATAAAATAGAAAACATATATAAATAGATAAACAATCAACAAAATAGAGTACATATAAATACATGAAATATTAAGTATTATAATTATAATTATAATTATATATATATATATATATATATATATATAATTAATTAATTTATTATCTCTTCAATTACCTATTTTAATGTTATCATAAATATGTGGTTTATGTGCTTCCACTGTAATTCTTTTCAGTTCTCCATTTTTAATGTTATCATAGGGATGTGCTTCCCCTCTTACTAAAGGATGGACATATCACATTAATGAAATGTAGATTAAATCACATGATAATATACTTTCTTTTCTCCGTGTTCTTAAGCTTTAACATAAGGTAGTCAACCTTAGTTTTACTCTTATAAATGAAAGAGTAAACAATCACTTACACACATTAACTAATATGTCTATTATATTATTAATCCAATAAAATAAAATACATATATAAATACTTAACCCATTTAACAAAATATAGTACATATAAATATATGAAGTATTTTTTCAAAATAAAGTATTTTTCAAAATAGAAGACACTTATGCTATATAGAAAACAATGATACCATATTATAAATATGGGAGAGTATACTTATTTATAGGAAGTAAATGATAGGCCTAGTATGTTAATAATCCAGGAGAGTATACTTATTGATAAGAAGTAAATGATAGGTCTAGTATGTTAATAATCCATTTAGATATTTAAACATAGGTTAGTTATTTTGATCATGAAATCTATCCAATTGAGAAAATATATTGGCCCCGCACCATTTTAGGAATCATTTAGTTGGATATAATATCATACATATAATTATTTACAACAATCATTTTCAGAATAAGAAATAGAGTATATTATGTAAACATATACGCAACAATTCTAAGTGATAATGATGCCAGAGTCATTACAACCAAACATATGATCACATTTAAAACAAGCGGGGTGACTTATAATTCAACAAAGAGATCATTTGACTATTTTATAACATGTTATAGAATAATTTCATTTCTCAAATATATTTTAAAGTGATGCATCCATATAAATTAAATGGTTGATAAACACAAACAGGGATCAATCCATTATAAACATCAAAACACTTTATGATATATCTCCCACCGTCAAAATTAAAAAATAAAACATAAAACTTATCTAATTTTAATTAAGTATGTATAAATGACATAACTACTTTTGAGATAAATTGACCACTACTAACAATATTATAGAATATTCCATGTAGATTAAATCCTACCATCTACCTATTAATTTTTTATATTCCACAATAGCCACTCATGTTGCTATAAGAAATAAAAATTGATTTATGTATAAAGACAATAAATAAAATTATATAACGTAAAAGACAATAAGTATTAATCCATATTAGACACCTAAATACCTACTTCATAATACATCTAACATTACCAAAAAAACCTTCATAATAATTAATTTAATTGTAACTTTATCTTTAAATTATTATTATTACTAATTATAAAAAGAATTAATCTAAGTTAAACATTTATACATTAAAAAAAATATGTAACAAGTATAATAAACATTAAAAATTTAGTGTTATGAATAAATATTAAGTAAAAATCAATACAATTGTCAACATATTTTATTTTGTTTTAAATTAAATTGAAAAAAAAAACATAAAATATTACTAAAAATATTTAATGAATATTTCATAAAAGCTATGAAAGCCAACACAAATTGGAAACCAAATGCACAATATACTAATGATTGTCTTAAAGAATGACCTACACAATGTACATATAAATACATCAAGAAACAGTTGATTTAGTTTTCGGGTCTTCTTGTACTGTAATAACCACTCACCATAAGACAATCCTAATTTTGAAGATTAAATGTCTAACATTCTCCCTTTAATCCAAAAGGATGTATCAAAGCCCAAGAATCACATGCTGAAAATGAAAAATTCATCTAAGTCAAGAGCTGAAGGTCACAAAAAATGGTTTTCAAGGATGACCACAAACCATGGATGACAGATTTTAAGAGAAAACCACAAACAGTAACAAAATATAGGAGAACTCAAGGTCTCAACCAACACCAACTCTAGAACCTTCATAGCACTTGTCACATCAATCAAAGCAACATGCTAAAAAGAAACAATCATGCTCATTCTCATAGAGCACAAATCAAAAAGTTTTTGTCTACAACTCTCAATCCACTCTAGACTGACGAGAAAAATTATGATCTTTGTCTGCTTCACAAATCTTTGAACCTATAACAGACCATGAATTCCAACATGTTCCAACATGTCCCCTTAGGGTGAGAAGATGAAATACTCTTCATCATTGTAAGGTTGGCCAACAAATTAAATACTCCTAAAGAAGGATGGTCACTTTTCCACTTTTCTCGATATGTATATATGGAAGCCTTGAAAATAATACAATGTGCAAACCAGCATAAAATTCTCTTACCAACACGTGAATTCTTCAATAGATTTATAGGTCCACGACGCATGTTGTACATAACTGGACAGCGCTCAATGCCATAGGCACCGATAGCCGCACACACAACTTCGATACAGAGGGTCTGTCATATGATCCCAGCAACAGTTAGGAATAGAACTAACCGCTTTCATATGTCAGCAACTTCAGGATTCTGCGCCCTTTCCGAAAAGGTAAGAGAGACAAGAAGATAATAAGCAGGAGATTTTTGTCTGCAAATATTATATCATAACTAGAAATCTTTCTAAATTTTTAGTCTTGACTGACCATCTTCTACTTATTCATGCTTCAATGAGATTATATTTGTTAATCCCTTTCGTTCAATTCTTGCTTTTAGCATATTCTCCGCCTTGCACACTCGCAAAACCCCTGCCAAAAATTCGACACAGTCCTAAGTAGCCCAGTTTTCTACCTCTTCTTGCAGTTATTCACGTCGAAACGAGTCGACAGAGCCACTATTTCTCAGTTATATGACAGCGTCATCACTTACCCCTACGGTGAATGGTACAAGGATATCTGAATGATCGCATTCACAAGGGTTAGCTGTCAGTCTCGAACTTACGAAGAATTTGTCAGCTCCAAACTCTAAATTTACATCATCCAAATAACACAAGAAGGGAACTGGCTAGACGCTCAAAAAATGTGAGAAACTTACATAAGCCCGTACCAATGAAAATTACTGGTCGAAGGGTGATCATACATCTCGTTAGAGTGAAGGCATCATAGTTGTATGGCATAAAATATTAAGGTTGAGAGTTCGAACCTCAAATAAACTCAACACTGTTGTCAAAACGTTACGCACAGAGATACACTAATCTTATGCGTCTAGTAAATGACGACATGCAAAATATAAACTCAACTAGAGGTGTTTTCAATGGTTCGATTCACAGCATATAACCATCGCATGAACCATAACTTTGTGATATTTATATCGACTGCCAAACTGGAGGCCTGCTTGACCCTCTTTTTTAATCTGTGTTATTGGCACGCTCTGTCTCAGTGTCTAACTTTCGCACTGCGAGTCATGATCTACCATCAGACTCCAAATGATTTCATTCAACGTGCCTTACAGAGAAATTTCCCAAGCAGAAGACCAAATGCGAAACAAACTCGACCAATATTAAATTTGTCGACACGGGCCCGAAAATTTTCGCTCAAAATGTTTTGAAATCAAGAACTTCGTCGAACCCTAACCTTTCCTCGGACAACACTACTAGCTTTTAATTTGCCACAACTTGTGGGACTTACAATTTCTATCATATCTGCATCCTTCGTTTGCATTGTGTTCATTTGGGTGACTTTCCCAACAGTTAGAATTTCGCAGGCATTAACACTTAACAACTGCACCAAATATCGTACACCAATTCTCAATGCCATGGAGGGACGGAGCACCCATGAAGGCCACATAACTATGGACAAAACAGATTAACTTCTGATACTAACAACACAAACCTAATCCCTAAACTTAACTCTGTAACACATTAAATGCCAACTTATTAAACGAAACTAATCATGTAACGATGGGAAGTGGGCATATGTACTTCCACTGTCCCTTTAATGCACGCAATTTATAACTATCTCCACTCCACGAAGCACAGAAAGCGTAGCATATGGCTCAGGATCTATCTTACTCTTTGATTGTCAGCTTCTCATCGATCTGCACACTGCCTGAGCGAAGGAATATATGAATCTTTCCGTCTTTTGGGTTGTCCCTTCTCTCTTTTCCAATTTTATTTTACCGACCTTGCGATTTGATACACAACAAAGAAAAATAAAAAAAATCGTGGTGAAATCATACACAGAAAATGAGATATATACCATAAGTGGAATATGGAATATGATTGTGAAGCATGTTGACATCCTTCAAATCAAAACGACGGACTGAGCGAAAATATATATATATATCAAAGAGACAAAAAAACAAAAAAAAGAGAGAAAAGTTGGATTGCTTAAGGCATTGCACATGAGGTAATATAATATCAACCCGTCGGTGAGTAATTAAAAGAAAGATTGACGCATTGTAATTCGGATCGAACTCTAAGAATCGAGCAGACCTGAGGCTTAGTCAGAATTCCTCACCTGGATCCGGAGAGTATAATGGTCGTTTTGGAAAATATGATAAAATTTAGTTAAATTAATAGGTTATTTAAAATTATTATTAATGATAAAAAGGATTAATATATATGTATATATTTTAAAAAATTATGTAATAAGATAGTTGATTATGGAAATTTACTTTTATAGGCATTTTTAATGTGTAAATAGGTTTTATTATAATTGCATAGGCTAATGTCATGGATTAATGTCATGGATTATGAATACACGTGTGACAAAAATATAATTTATTTTATATGATATTAATTAATATGACATTTTTTAATTTAAAAAGACCAAAAACACAACTAATTTCTAAAAAAATGTTTACTTTTATTTAAGTATACTATTAAAAATAATAATATCTTATAATATAATATTATAAGAAGTTAAATATTACTATTAATCTAATTAAAATTATATTTTGAAAATTCTATTCCAAAATAACTCTTCATTATCATGAAGAATGAAGGAGGAGGTTTGGATTGTAAAAGGTACGAGGATGTAAACTACGGTATCAGGGTTGATCAGTCGACGTCACAAGAAAAACCTGACAGCGAGATAATTGTAATACATTTCACGTCTGCGAAGCTTCAGCTAGTGCACAGTGAAGAAATGCATGGAAGCGATTGTGAACATTTATAGGGGATCCAATTTGTCCTCAATTGCGAACGGAGTGATTAGGGTTCCATCGGCTGTAACCCGTGTTTCATATTAAACATGTTATTATTTTCATGGAACCCAGCTGTTAGGGTTTTGATCTTGTGATCCATTTTTCAAGCTATATACTATTGAACCGGGGTCAGGTAAGCAAGATCTCTGCCTTGGGCCTCGAATTATTCAAATGCCTAAAGCTGCTGGACAGTTATATGCAAGTCTTAAATTAGAAGTGGTTTTTAGTTTTATTGGAACTATTAAATGAAGAAAAAAGGAAATTTGTATGCTATATATTATCGTTAAACTTAATTATGAGATTAAAAGTTAAAAAGTTAGTTTTGAAAATACTGAAATAGATAATAAATGTTATTTTTGGAAGAGGGAACTATCAAATTAGTTTTTGTTTATTTTTTCGTTATTATGGTATTAAGGAAATGAATATATTGTTATTAGAAATGAAGAATCATATCAATTTATAAGGTTTATATTTAAAATAAAACATATAGATATTAAAAAAGTATCAATTTTTTTATTTATGGTTATTGTAAGGAAAATATATATATTGTTTTTGAAATGAAGAATTATATCAATTTATATATCTATAAATTAAAAAAAAAAAAACAAATAGTATTATATCAATTTATCATATATAACGATGATGAAATGATAGGTGCGAGAATTCGCAATTCAAAATTAGAGTTGTCAATATTACGAATATATAAAATATTTTAAAAATTTGCCGAATAAACCATATGAGAAAGTGAACTGGTCGAGCGGTTTTGAAGAGGTTAGAACGCCAGATAGGCGATAGCAATGCAAGTAGCATGGTGTAATCATGTGTAGTTGGCAATGGCAGTGGTAGTAGCAGTTCAAATGGCTAAATAGTCGTTGGTTGCGGGTCCGTTGTAGTTTTTCATCCCTCTTCCCATTTCATGCACACACTGTTTAACTACTCTTAACTCCAAGAAACATTGAAGCATTTCTCGCGAGAGAAATATGACTTTCCATTTTATTTTTTTTCTAATTTATTATATATTATTCAAGTAAATGAGAATTTGTTTTCATTGTTTAAGATTTAAAAACAATCACAATAATAAAAAATCGTATCGTGGCAAAATCATAGTGAGAAAATGTAATGTAAACCAAATAAATTGGAATATTTGGTAGTCATGTTTACGAGTTTCAAATCAAAATAAATTAAGATCTATTTAAATATTTATACATTTAAAAAAGTGGTGGTGGTGGTGTACTCTTAGGACAAGAAACCCTTAGTTTGTGATTAGCGAACACCATTGTAGTTTGGTATCAAACCATTGATAGGTAAGTATCAAATAAAGGTTTGATGGCGTTGTAAGTCGGATCAAAATCTTTGCATCGAAGAAATCTGCAACTAGCACAGAATTACCCACCTCGAACCAAACTAAAATGATCATTTTAAAAGATATTGTTGTATATTGGGCATTATTGTTTGGCATGAATTAGGGCTTTTGGGTTATAAGTTTGTTTTTGCTGTCACAACACTCCCAAAAATTTTGGCCTACAGCCAAATTTTGGAGCCTACTGTGAATTCTCATGTTGTCGTCGCAAGCTTTAAGAGTTATTGCATGTGTTTTCTCTAAGTGTCCTTATCCCCTTTGCAAGAAAATCAAAGTGTCCTCTTTTAGCATGTGGAGTGCCACACAATGCACAAAAGCTATTTTCGCTCGTTTCAAGGGGTAACCTTGGTGTAAATGAGTTGGCCTTACCATGTAAACATGTATTGCACTCATTCTCAAAGTTTCAAGCACTGTCACACAAGTGTTGTCACAGTCATCGCAAAGTGTATCTTTGGTGTCGCACTTGGTGTAGGTCATCGCAAAGTTTTAGCATTGAGGAAAGGATGTTGTTCATGTGTTCTGGGTGTTCCATGTTGTGTTGTTGAATAATCTAAGTGTGGGATCATGTTTAGAGTCATGCTTTTTCCTACCTTCCTTTCACTGATCCGACACTTAGCCAAATATGGAAAACTCCCTCACCGGACCACTTAACCTATTTCAGCAAGCCTGAACTGCGCACTACACAGTTTCATCCCTTAAGCTACACCCTTTCCTTTTGGAAGTGTGCAATGCGTGGTTGTTTCCTCCAAGAATTGTCAACCTTAGTGCTCAAGCCCAACCCCTAAGCTCCAAAATTGTGGAATATGCCCCTCCAGTCACCCCTCAACTATGCATTCTGCAGTCTTAGTCACCAAACCTCAGTCCTGAGCTCTAGAGATGTGTAATTGTGGAATCATCTCGCCTCCCTAGCCTTAAATCATTGCGTAGTAGGAAATATTAGAGCTCAAGCCCTCACCTTGGCTCCTTGAGACCCTCAAAATCCTGAAGTCCACTCTAGCCTAAACTATCAATTACCTAGTCTCACAACTCAGACCTGATCCTTGATTCCCTAAGCTACGAAATTGCATAGTCCCTAAATCTCTCCCTCAAACTGTGACCCCTTTCTAGCACAATTAATGGATCATCACACATCATCTTAGACTAGCGGATTTATAGGACTGATGTTGTCTTGTCATGAGTGAATTGCATATGCAAGTACTCTGTCATGCTATGAGAAGATGATAAAGAAGGAGATGGAGAAGGATACCATGCTGGAAGACACCTCTAAAGTTGCAAATACAAGTTGATCAATCAAGGGGAGTCATAGGGACATTAGTTTGTGACAACAAGTCAAGATCTAGTAACACTGAAGACTCCTCATATTTAGCCATAGGGAGGTGGAAGAGGAGATCATGTTCTATCTTCATGGAGACACAAAGCGAACAACAAAAAAGGATGGCTTGAAATTGCCATGTCATCAAGGAATCCATGTCATCATTGTCATGTCATGTCATGTCATGAGTCATCATGTGCCACGTCATTTTGTGGATTATGCAAATTCTTATTCGAAATGTATTGTAAAGTGGAAGTTCGAAGGACATGTACAAAATGTAAAGAGTTGTGTGAGAGTTGAAAAGTCATAGGGAAGTCAAATAGTCATGAGGGTAGTCCAAGAGTCACAATGAGGGTGAAGGATCACCCCATTTTTTATATATACACCCTCATTGTACAAGAAAAGGACTTTTCACCTTCTCTTCTTCGATAAGGCATGAGAGAGATAGAGTTAATTCTTTTGGGGAGAAAGTAGTGGCTCCAATGCTACATTATTGGAGAAAGTGATGTTTGTTGTATACATGCTTCTTGGGACTTTTACTTAGTATTTAAAGCCTGATCGCCAACATGTTTTCATGCATGTATTATGAATATTTGTAACATTGTTCTGTAAATGTTTATGATCCATGTTACTTTTCACATATACCAAAGTAGTTGACCTATTTGAGTTATTTTAATGCTTATCATATTAAGAATGTTCTATAATGGTTTTAATTCATGTCACATCTTTGTGGACTATTCCACTGGATGTTAGACGAACCTTTTCTGTCTCTGTGTGTTTTCATTAAAATGGTACTTTACCTCTCTTTTATAGTCTCACTTCCTCTCCCCTTTGTAGTAGAAGAACCTTGATGTACTTGCAACCGAACAATCACCAAGTACACACACCTGCTTTTCAAAGGCACATATGTGATTCTATCTCTTGTTGAAAGCCAAAGGCAAGGAAAATATTTAAGTAGAGGTCAACAAGGTCGTATTCCAGATGGGGATCCTACACCAAATGGTGTGAGGTCTAATTGGGACCTTATATTAGGGAGAACCCTGTGAATGTTGGCAGGTCCAACACTATCAACATTTCTAGCACTAGAAGGAGCGTAACCATATTTGTATGGCTGATAACTCCACCCACCCCGACCATACTTCCTCTGGACAAGGAAGTAACATTCCCAGCACCTCTCTAACTCATATTCCTAAAACAGGCAGATCTTCTCAGCCCATCCCTAAACAAAGTTGCGAAGTTTCTTACGAGTAAGTTTCGGCAATTTTACACATAACCCCTAAGTTCAAAAAATCTATTGGATTGATTCTTGGAGAACATAATCTTCCTTATTTCTCGAACAAGAAAGAAATAACCCCTACCAAGATAGTAGTTTCCACAATGGAAGTTTTGGTTTTCGCTACCCATGAAGAGGTGGGGGAATCTATAGACAACATTGGAAAACCAAAGAAACCTCCATCTTCCAATGGGGGTGACAGAGACAATGTTGTGCTCTCAGGCTATGCTTTCAACAAGTTAGGTGATCACGAAGAATATTCCTCAAATTTTGAAGAATAGGAGTAAATACATGAAGAAATGGCAGACCAATGTTTGGATTAGATGACTCAAGGCCCACTTTCCCTTCGCAATATTTCACATAAGATGGAAAGACACCCGGAAAAGTTGTTAACGAAATATGATCTTGAGTAAGCGATCAAAGCGAGAGACCATTTGGATAACTTCTACCTAGACTTATAGACACTCGAGTTACATTATGATGATGTTGCATGTAGATTCCTTCCATTTACCTTATATGGTAGAGTGGTTTCTTGGTATCATAGTCTTCCCACAAATTCAATTCATAATTGAAGGGGGTTTAAAAAATTATTCCTTGAGAAGTTCATTGATGAAAAACCCTAGTCATGTTATTAAAGGAGTTAGGGAATCTAAAGATGTAGGCAAAAGAAAAGTTCAAATATTTTAATGAGAGTTTCAATCAGGTATTGAATAATTTTCCTCTATATATGACACCTCGTGCCTCCATCATGATCGATTACTACACTTTTTCTTTCCCAATATGCATTTCTTAGTTTGTAAAGAGGGTTTTGAAACAAACTTTGTTACATAATTTTGCATAATCTATCATAGCTGAAATGGACTAGCATGTAATTGGAGTCATAGTCGATGATGAATCATTTAGAAAATCGAAGGAGATAGGCAAAAGTTCTCAGGCCTCTTCAAATAAGGCCAAATATAAGGAAGATACTGATCTGGAAAGCTTGACCAGGACCATCAAGTCTCTGTCCAATGAGTTGGCAGAGTTAAAACAAAGGACAAGCAATACCACTTTTAGTAGAAAGCTACCAAATTTTAACTTCCTCAGAAGGACAAACAACAACAACAATAGTAGTAGTTAGTCGGCTGAGTCTGCCCAAAGCTTGAATGTCATGTTGAATGTTGAAAGCATGGGCATGGAACAATATTTCTCATTTCATGAATACTATTATTCAGTAAAGACATGCCCACAATGGATTCATAGCATGAACACTCTGGCTGTGCACATTATTGACACAATAATTTCAAATGAGTAGATTGAACAGACAAAATAAAAGGAAGAATATGTTATGGATTAAGAAATGATGGGTGTGAGACGTGCAGTGAATACTTTCAGATGTGCGTTCACTACTGAAAGGAAGGAAGTTGAAGAACCACCACTAAGTGAGGCCCTAGCTGCAAAAAAATGGTTGATACAAGTTGAGCAGCCAAGGGCCTATTCCTGAACAAGAGTTAATGAGGAAAAATTTGAAGGAACAATTGTTAAGAAGAATCATGTTGCGTGTCAACTCAACTCATCAGACTAAAGAAAAGTCTAAAAGAGCTTCCATCAAAAAGAAAACTTCCACCAATAGTAAGAGAAATTATACCACTCTGTAAGTGTATGAAAAATCCACTCCTCGAGACACTTCAACAATCCCTATTGTGTTGGATTATAACATAGTGGACGACATGAAGAAAGCTCATGCAAATATTTCAATCTTTGAGCTTTCAAGGATATCCAACTAGCAGGAACTCCTTCTCCAAGCCCTTAAATAGTCTTTAGTAGGTAATATTTATTCTTCTTCACTAAAGGGATCTGGTAAGTCTTTCGATCCCCTAGAATGAGTTCTTAATGCATTGACATTAGAAGCTAACACTTTCTTCCCTTCATTTTTTTTGACTTTCAGAATTTTTAATTACAATGTTCACAATTGTTTAGTTCACTCTGGTGCATCCATAAATGTAATTCCATTGTCCATTGCCAAGAAAAAATTAATGCCAAATGGGATAAGACCGATGCACAGATCATTTAGTTATACAAGATTCTTGTCCAAGCTATTGGTGAACTCATAAACGTTCTTCTCCATCTATAATATGATCACTAATTTCATGTGTGCATAAACATAGTAATTGTGGACATTCCAGAAGCCTGCAATGTACTGCTAAGTATAGAATGCTCTAGAAAAATACAGGGGTATTTTTCTACTAATTGATCACATTGATGGCTTCCATATAAGGGAAGGAATAACTAGATCCAGTTGGAATCAAAACCTTACATGAAACACACTATTACACCCTTTAAAGAAAAAATGATCATGTCTCTTTTGCAGATTTAGTGTTTGGAAATTTCTTTTTGGAGAATGACCTTGGGTGCCACTTTTCTTAGGCTTCCCGAGTCCCACTACGCACATAGTTGGAACTCCTTCATAGTCCAACTCATGGAAATGACCTATGTACAGTAAATAGAAGTAGTAATAGTGTATGGCATAGATCTTGCATTTCTAACTTTTGGATTTTGTAGTTTGATGGTTCCATGACATAGGAGAGCTCTCAAGGTGGTTGCGTTTTAGTAGACCCATAATGGAAGAAACACCTAATCTCGGGCCACTTGGAATTTGAGTGCACTAATATCACTACTAAATAGGAAGCACTCATTCTAGGGTTATAAAAAGCCATTAAACTCAAAGCTGGGGCTCTTAAAGCAATATGTCACTCTGAAATCATCGTACAATAGGTACAAAATACTATGCACTATGTGTTATCTAGTTTGAAAACTTATCAACAAGAGGTATGACATTTGATTTCTCAATTCCAAGCTTTCAATATTCTATTTGTTCCTAGAATTTGTGACGTGGCTGCGGATGCATTAAAAAATGTTGTTGCTAGGTTGTCACTACTTAGGGATAGTATTTCTATTAACATTCTTCAAAATACATCTATCCCTCACAGTATCAGTAATTTTGACATTTTCAATGATGGCCACTAGATATTGCATTTCATGGCGAACACTAATATGTCCAAAAATGCATTTATTGACAAAGACGAGAATGAAAAATCGTTGAAAATTTCAACTCGAGTAAGTAAATAAAACCCCATTCCTAATGGTGTGGTATCATTAGAGAAAGTGTATGACTTGTAGAATCACTCAAGAGACCCAATCAATGTCAAGACTCACAGTTCAACACTGTCACATGAGAATATCAATCTTGGAATGGAGAAAGATCTAAAGTTTATTAATCTCAGTACTTGATGTACACCTCAAGAGAAACAAACCTTTATATGCATTTAAATAAGTACAAATATTTCTTCGCATGGATGTACGATGAGCTCAAAACTTATGACATGTAAATAATTTACATGTTATTCCAATAAAGGAATGGGCCAAGACTTTTCAGAAAAAATTGTGGAAGGTACATCCGATGCTTGAGCCCCTGATTCACACCTGATTCATAAGGAGTTAAGGATGTTAGTGGATGCTTTGATCATTTGTAAAGTGTGACATTCAATGTGGGTTTCTAATATGGTCCCATTGAGGAAGAAGTCTAGGGTAGTACATTTGTGTGTATATTTCTGAAATATCAATCATGCCTTGAACAAATACATTTCTTCAGTGTCATCAATGGAGTAGATATGATAGATAGTATGAAGGTCATAAATGTTTTCTCTTCTTGATGAATTTTTAGGTTATAATTAGCTTCTAGTCTTAGAGTCTGGTAGACTTAAAACCACATTTCAAACAAAGTGGGGCATTTTCTTTCAAAAGAATGCATTTTTGGCCGGTTAATGTCAATGCAACCTATGAGAGTGTGATGAAAATAAAATTATGACGTCTAATCATTCAGAGAATGGTTTTGTATATTGATGATGTCACGACGTTTTCAAATAAGAGATACAATCACCTACACCACCAAAAGAAAATATTTGAGCGATGTCAAAAATACAGGATATCCCTTAGTCCCAAGAAGAGAATTTTTGCAGTGTCCATCGAAAATATCTTGGGCCATATCATAGCTCAAAGTGGGATTAATGTGGATCCTGAAAGGGTCAAGCCTATCATGTACATTTCCTTCATATTGAATAAGAAATCCATGCAGTCCTTCTTGGGGACGATAAAATTTCTCTACAAGTTCATCTTCGATTACACTCAAATAGTGAGACCCATGCAAGAGGTGGTGAAGAAGGATGTAGTATACAAGTGGGACAATAGGAAAAAAATATTAATTTTCCCATATTAAGCAATCGATCATAGAAACACTAGCCCTGTACAGTTGAAACTTTGATAAGGATTTCCTATGCTACACTTTTTCTTTTGATACTTCTCTTGATGTCTTGCTTATGCAAAAAGATGATGAGAATAGCGAGCAACCTATATCCTTTATGAGTGTTAGCCTACAAAGACCTCAACTCAACTATCCTACCATTGATAAATAGTCCTATGTGGTTTATAAGGTGGTGAATCACTTATGGTCCTATCTTTTGTAGAATAATTGTATTATGTTTGTGCCACACCCACTAGGAAGATCATTGTTTGTCCAACAAGATTTGGGTGAGACAAAAGAAAACTGGATGACCGGTTTACCAAAGTATGATGTGGAATTCAAACTCGTTTACACAATCAAGAGCCATGGTATATGATGGCAAGTATGTTATATACCTAGGGGGGATAATATGGGGTACCAAGGGAGGTACCCAAGGTAATAATGTAATAATGGGATGGGCCATAGTAATAAATAAGGTGGTTAACCCATATCATGTAAGGGACCACAAGTAGTTAGTAATATTGTAATGGGCCCATGGTATTAGTTGGATGGTATGAGGGAACCATGGTAATGACCCATGGTATTGTATGTATGAGGCCTATATAGAGGCTAGAGACTCCAAGTCAAGGAAGAGTGAAGGATTATTGTATGAACAGGCATATGGCTTGTGGAGTGTTCTCCTTCCTTAAGGAGTGAATGTATGGTGTTGCCCTACCTTAAGGGTTTGATATCAATAAAGAAGCATTTCTATCTATTTCTCTCTTATTGTTTCTAGGTTTATTTCCATTATCATATATTTCCGGGTTAGATCTATAACAAGTGGTATCAGAGCACTTTCTTGGGCAAACCGTGGAGAAATTTTTTTATTTTCTGCAGGGTTTCGAGGGCGGTGAGTTTGCAGATCAGATCTGTAAGCTTTGGTGCAAGATCTATAAAATATAATTGCAGATCTGGATTCTATGTGAAAAAATATCCGATTTCAAAACAAAAAATTTGGCTGAATCAGAGTCCGGATGAAGGAGATATTGTTGATTTAAAAATCAGTGGGGTTGCAGACAATTTTTTGGGGAAACGAATTTGTGGCACAGATATGGATATTTTGGTACAAGATCTACAAAATCTAATTGTAGATCTAGATTCTATGTGAAAAAACACTCAATTTCAAAAAACAAATTAGTCGAATCACAGTCTGGATGAGGGAGATATCGCTGATTTAAAATCAGCTCTTTTTTGCAAAAATTTTGGTGACGGCGGGAGAGTTGCAGTGCAGATCTGAAATTCTAGTGCCTGTATCAAGATTTCTATCACATGGGCAGATGCAGAATGATTGTTCCATTTCTGAAAATAGGTGATAATAGGGATTCTGAGCAATATTGACGGAATTGTGACAAATTAAAATTTTAACCATTTTTTTTCAAAACCCTCTTTATGGCTTCTAGCAAGGTTCTATTATTTACAGGAAAAGATAATGGTCCTACTATTGAAGAATACATAAAAAAATAGAAGTGGTTATGGAACAACCGTTGTAAATGGTGGGTAGTGGCGCAATTTAGAGATGAGGTGGCCACATGGTGGGAATTACTTAACCAAAAGAAGTGTTACAACTTGCCTGATGAAGAATTTGAAAAATTCCTTTTAGACCGATGGTCTCATACTAGAAAACAAGATAAGAAGAAAAATATGGGGGTATTTCCTACTGGTATATCTTTATTGCAGGTTCATGGATTGATTCAGAAGGAGAAAATCGTTGTGTCTATAAATCCTAGTTGCAAGCAAAATCTTATAAGTGTTAATTTGGCAAAAAGATTGCAAGTTCCAGCAAAACACATTGAAACTGCACAGATTGATAATGAGGATGTTCAAGTTTATAAAAATTTGAAGATTTCTATGGATAAGTATGTATTGCATTATAATTTTTATGCTTCAGATATGGCTAATGTGGATGTTGTTTTGGGATACCCTTGGATGGAAGAGGTGGGTACTATCAATATTAATGTGCAGAAGAAATTCATGAAGCTCTGGTATAAAAAGAAGAAAATTACATTACAGGATATTTCCATTAATAAACAGGCTGAAGTAGAAGATGTTCCAGGGACTGACATATCAGATGATGAGCCATTTATGGTCGACAACCAAACACAAACATCAAACCAGGTACCAGAAAAACAGGTAGAGTCCAAAGAGGTTGAAGTAGAAAATGTTACATCGGATGAGGACTCAGTGGTTGAGGTAATATTGGAAGATAAGAAACAACAGTAGGCACCACAACATGTACCAGATACCAATCAGGCTCCATTAGGTGGTGAATTAAAGAAAGATACACCGTCAGCATATCACCACCCACATCACCCAGCAAGAAAACAACCAACAAGATGGCAACAAATTAGCTGCAAGGACAACAACCCATGCATGTCATATAGAGAGGGGTGACGATCCACCTACTACACATCAACACAGAAGAGCTGCCATGGTCAACTTCCATCTCAAGCGAGTGAGGCACCAGCGAGATCGAGGGTTCACCTTTCTCATGGATGGCTAGATGCACGTGCATGGTACCAGCGGACTACTCTTTTGAGTAGATCTTATTATTTGTGTTCTTCCCATGTTTCGGGGATGAAACATGCTAAGGTGGGTGGAATGTTATATACCTAGGGGGGACAATATGGGGTACCAAGGGAGGTACCCAAGGTAATAATGTAATAATGGGATGGGCCATAGTAATAAATAAGGTGGTTAACCCATATCATGTAAGGGACCACAAGTAGTTAGTAATAATGTAATGGGCCCATGGTATTAGTTGGATGGTATGAGGGAACCATGGTAATGACCCATGGTATTGCATGTATGATGCCTATATAGAGGCTAGAAACTCCAAGTCAAGGAAGAGTGAAGGATTATTGTATGAACAGGCATATGGCTTGTGGAGTGTTCTCCTTCCTTAAGGAGTGAATGTATGGTGTTTGCTATAGACATTTTTGTGCCTCGCAGCATGGAGCATGAAATGTCAATAATTACAGGGATCCTCAATCCCTAAGCATGTTGTTCTTACCCCTAGAGGAACAAGGTCAGCAAACCACAACACTTCCTATCAGTTCTCCACCTGAAAACACTTAAAAACAGGCTTTTTTTGGATCATGTCAGCTGCTCCACTGAGCATCTGTGCTGAATGTCAACTGCTTGTTGGCATTATGATTCAAGTGTTGTCCTTGATGGCAACTCACTCAGAGGTTGGTACAGATACTCAGAAGTTGGTTCAGGTGATGGCAACTTACTCAGAAGACAGATCCTAGTACAGCTTGCCAAGGAAGTTCATACACGCAGGTTTGTTAAGCCCAAGTCGCGTGTACACGCAGGTTGGCTTCAGAAAACGCGCGTGTATGTGGAAAAGCACCTTTGGTCCATGGCGGTTAGTCCTTGGAAGTTGTGCCTATGGTTTCGGACCATTGTATCTCGACGGGCGTGTCGATCCCTAGTTTTGAAGTTGATGGTATTGTGTTTCTATGGTTTTGGCTCTTGGTATTGAACAAGGCCTAAGGCTATATAAGGAGAAGATCACTAGGCAAAGAGTAAGTGTGTGTGGGTGTCTGACGCAGTGAGAGGATCTGGTATTGCTGGTTATCTGTTCGGGACGCTTGGCAAGGGTCGGATCTGACAGCAAAGGCAGAAGTAATCATTTCTAGATCTGCACGCGGGTTGCCTTTGGAGAAAGCGCGTATACACGCGGTTTTGGTACAGTGAAGTAGCGTATGCATGATAAGGGTTGATATTTCAGGTTGTTGCTGATTCTGGTGGTTGTTGCAGAGTTCTAGATTCTGGTTTGGGTTCTGTGTTCTTGATGACAGGGTTTCAGTGATTCGGTATTGGGTTGTTTAATGAATTATGATGCAAGTATAAGTTGATGATTGTATTTGCTTTGTACTCTTGGATCCAGTCTGAAAATTGATGAAACGTGGTCCCTGAAGGTTGTAGGGTCAGCACCTACGTACTAGTAAATGGATCAGCTAGTACAAGAGCTGAGGGGGTTGTAGCTCCCTTCCAAAAGTAGTTGGAAAACGAGAGAGAGGGTTGTAGCCCTCTGCAGGTTGTAGCCTGCATACTGGTAAAGGACTGCACCAGTATATTGTAAAAGAAGTTTCTCATTAAAGAAGAAAGAGACGAATTGCAGCAGGTGGTTTTCACCCACATTGGGTTTCCACCTTATATCATGGTGTTCATGTGTGTGGCTCTTGTGTGATGTTCTGTTCTGTTATACTGCACCTGTTTACTGCTAAATTGCTTAATAATGTTCTGATGCATTTACTGAAGATAAGATTAACTGAATCATAAGATATCTGCATATACGCTAGTTGCTTTAGACACAGTCGCGTGTACACGCGGGTTCACTTAACTGAAGTCGCGTATATGTTTCTGAGTATGAAATTGAAAAGGTTTTATTGATCTGATAATACTGATTCACCCCCCCTCTCAGTATTATTTCCAACAATTGGTATCAGAGCAGGTCCTTCAGAGGAAGCTTGATCGCTTGAAGGAAAAGATCCATCAAAATGGCTAATCCAGAAAGAGAGGCACACATCAGGCCACCAGTCTTTGACGGGAACAATTTTACTCACTGGAAGATAAGAACCACTGCATATCTACAGTCTCTTGGAGCAGAAGTTTGGGGACTCATAGAAGGAGGATACAAATTCCCATCAGCAACTCCTACAGATCCAGCAGAGAAAAAGAAATATGAGCTCAATGCCAAAGTAGTTAATGTCCTATTGAGTACTTTGACTCAATCAGAATTTATGAAGATCATGCATCTCAAATCAGCTAAGGAAATATGGGACAAAATCGTTACAAGCTACGAAGGAGATGATCAGGTAAAAATAGCGAAGCTTCAAACTCTCAGAATCCGGTATGAAACTCTTAAGATGCGAAGTAATGAAAGCGTAGCTAATTATTTCCTGCGTATGGATGAGATTGTGAATTGTATGAGGGATCTGGGTGAAGAATTTGAGGAAGTTGTCTTAGTTCAAAAGGTTTTGAGATCTCTGTCTACTAAATTTGATTCTAAAGTATCTGCCATAGAAGAAAAGGAGAATGTGCGAAAAATTACCATGTCACAGCTTCACGGGATCTTAACTGCTTTTGAAATGCGACTAGAGGTACCACCAGAGGCCGCATTCGAAGTGTCAGAGGAAGAAGATGAGGTAAATTTTGTCAAGAATCTTGAACGGGGAACTGGACGGTTCAAAGATAAGTTGCCTTTCAAATGTTTTCTATGTGGTAGAGTTGGTCACTATGCTGCTAGATGTCCTCATAACAAAGAAAGGATATATGAAGAAGATGGTAGAAGCTATTATTCCCATATTAAAAGTTCATTTAATGATAGTGAAGATATTAGAAGTCTCATGGCGCACAAGAAGAAGAATGCTTCATCCAATGATAGCGAGGATATTAAAAGTCTCATGGCACATGAAGAGAAGAATGCAGAAACTGAAGAAGCTGCCAAATTAAAAGAACTATTGGAAACAGAAACCAGGGTAAGGGAGAAATTGCAGGATATAGCAAAAGATCAGAGCACAACTATTCAGAGACTTGAATCAAAGATCCTCTCTCTAAAAGAAGATCTTGAAGATCAAGAACATGAAGTGATCAAACTAAAGCGACAAGTAGAAGAAGGGAGAAAAGTTGAAGAAGACCTAAGGAAGCAGTATCTGAAAAAGGAAGAACAACATCAAGTTGAGGTAAATATCTTGAAAGGTAAACTAGAAGAAAAGGATAAGCTTTTACGATTTCAAGATAGTTCTAAAGTCTTGGATGATATTCTTAATAGTCAAAGATCTCCTGCTATCAAGATTGGTCTTGGTTTTCATGAATATGTTGAAGGTGAATCTAGTTCACAAGGTGAGACAAGAAACTCTAATGAGAAATCTGAAATGCTCAAGGAACAACCAAGAAAAGAAATTCCTCAAGGAAGATCCTTTACTCCTAACTATGGACGTGATAGACGATTATTTCCTCCGCTGAATAAAGTTGAATGTTATGTGTGTCATAATCTTGGACATGTTGCAGCCAGATGCAGAAGTAGAATGGTTCAAGAAAGATCATCTCATCCCAGGTATTTCAGAGGGTATTGCTTTGCCTGTAATGCATATGGACACAAAGCAATTGATTGTGATAGAAGGAACATGAAAAATATAAGGTGTTATACATGCAACAACTATGGGCATAAAGCAAGGGAATGCAGAAGCAGATTTCAAAATTCAAGACAAGGGGACCATACATCATCACAGTTGCAGGAATTGAAGAAGACAGAGACAGAAAGGTGTGGGACAACTCAGTCAGCTGACATAACAGACACAGGGGAATCTGAAAGTGATGAGATTCAGTATTCCATCCTGCATACGCTGAGATAATGAAGACAAGTCGCGTATATACGCGAGTTACATGCTGCAAAGTCGCGTATATGGAGAAAGGGCAGCAGAACAGATGGTTATATGGAGAAAGGGCAGCAGAACAGACCCAGGTTCAGTCATGGTTGGCTCAGGCTCAGGGGGAGCAGAACAGACTCAGGAAATGGTTCAGACATGGTTGGCTCACACTCAGGGGGAGAATATTCTTCAAATAATGCATTGTTGGCATTATGGTTAGAAGTTGTTGATAAAGTCTATGAAGATAAGTGATACATCTTACTGTTTAGGAATGGTATTGCAGGCTGATGCTTATATCATGATGCTGTTGGTGGCTTTCATAAGTCTTGGTCTAGATATTTCGTCTCTATGTCATGTATCTCTTGTGATATCTCTTTTATGGTGTCAAGGTCATGTAACGGCCTATGTTGGTTTCCCCACTATGCCTGGGATGAATGATGAATGTATGTTGAGTCTTTTGGTGATAGGAAGGTCTTCTATAATGTATAAGTCCTTGTTCTTCTTGAAGAACATCTTTTGCAGATCTTGCCTACAGTCAAGGGGAGCATGAACAGCACAATTCAGCAAGAGCAGGATGGATAGATTGGTACACTTTGGCATACACAAAGGGGGAGCATAGTTGGAGATTTCAGCAAGTACTCAGGGGGAGTATGGACAGCAGAAGGTATACCAAAGAAGAGAATATCTTGGTCCGCCCTTTGCCCTTGATGTCAAAGGGGGAGAGTGACTTGGTGTAGTGGTTGCCATCAAGTCCAAAGGGGGAGATTGTTGGCATTATGATTCAAGTGTTGTCCTTGATGGCAACTCACTCAGAGGTTGGTACAGATACTCAGAAGTTGGTTCAGGTGATGGCAACTTACTCAGAAGACAGATCCTAGTACAGCTTGCCAAGGAAGTTCATACACGCAGGTTTGTTAAGCCCAAGTCGCGTGTACACGCAGGTTGGCTTCAGAAAAAGCGCGTGTATGTGGAAAAGCACCTTTGGTCCATGGCGGTTAGTCCTTGGAAGTTGTGCCTATGGTTTCGGACCATTGTATCTCGACGGGCGTGTCGATCCCTAGTTTTGAAGTTGATGGTATTGTGTTTCTATGGTTTTGGCTCTTGGTATTGAACAAGGCCTAAGGCTATATAAGGAGAAGATCACTAGGCAAAGAGTAAGTGTGTGTGGGTGTCTGACGCAGTGAGAGGATCTGGTATTGCTGGTTATCTGTTCGGGACACTTGGCAAGGGTCAGATCTGACAGCAAAGGCAGAAGTAATCATTTCTAGATCTGCACGCGGGTTGCCTTTGGAGAAAGCGCGTATACACGCGGTTTTGGTACAGTGAAGTAGCTTATGCATGATAAGGGTTGATATTTCAGGTTGTTGCTGATTCTGGTGGTTGTTGCAGAGTTCTAGATTCTGGTTTGGGTTCTGTGTTCTTGATGACAGGGTTTCAGTGATTCGGTATTGGGTTGTTTAATGAATTATGATGCAAGTATAAGTTGATGATTGTATTTGCTTTGTACTCTTGGATCCAGTCTGAAAATTGATGAAACGTGGTCCCTGAAGGTTGTAGGGTCAGCACCTACGTACTAGTAAATGGATCAGCTAGTACAAGAGCTGAGGGGGTTGTAGCTCCCTTCCAAAAGTAGTTGGAAAACGAGAGAGAGGGTTGTAGCCCTCTGCAGGTTGTAGCCTGCATACTGGTAAAGGACTGCACCAGTATATTGTAAAAGAAGTTTCTCATTAAAGAAGAAAGAGACGAATTGCAGCAGGTGGTTTTCACCCACATTGGGTTTCCACCTTATATCATGGTGTTCATGTGTGTGGCTCTTGTGTGATGTTCTGTTCTGTTATACTGCACCTGTTTACTGCTAAATTGCTTAATAATGTTCTGATGCATTTACTGAAGATAAGATTAACTGAATCATAAGATATCTGCATATACGCTAGTTGCTTTAGACACAGTCGCGTGTACACGCGGGTTCACTTAACTGAAGTCGCGTATATGTTTCTGAGTATGAAATTGAAAAGGTTTTATTGATCTGATAATACTGATTCACCCCCCCTCTCAGTATTATTTCCAACACTGCTCCTCCTTGTACCTGGGCTGAAAGTCAACTTTAATGAAGGCTACCTGCACTGGGCGAGATTGGCCAAGTGGCACAGTCATTCTGCAAGGTGTCAATTGCCCAGGAAGCTTCCAAACTGACACTTGGTTCGAGGAATTCGCCCTGTGATGAGTAAGAGGTACTTGATCTCCATGTGGAAGCAAGGATCTCCAAGTGGACTCAAGAACTGAAGTTTAACTGAAGAGGGAGAGGACACAAGGCAGCTTTATGTCAGTCTCAAGCTGACTCATCCTTTCTCCTTCTACCCTATATATAGAGCTCTTCTATGAGGTCTAGGGGGGCTGGAATTTTGTGCAAAGCAAGGAAGTGCTGTTGGTTTACAGTTAGAGCTATTGGGTGATTGCTTTTATAGAGGGGAAGAGGAGATTTCTTGCTGCTGGGGAGGTGCTGCTGGATTGGAGCCATTTATGGTTGTAACCTTCTCAGAACCTTTTTCTTCTATCAATAAAGCTTTGATGTTCTCCTATATACTTGTATTGCAATGATGTATTGTTTTTATCTGTATATTTGATCCATTCTAACCCATGCATCAGTTATGAGTACATGTTTCTTGTAGTTTCCCTCTCTTGTTTTTTGCAGGATCTTTGTGTAGCTGGGCCGGCAAAGGGAGCAAGGAGCTGGGAACAAGAGGCAAAGAGAGAAGACAGGATCGACAAAAGCGAAAGACATCGGTTGGTCAATCTTTTCTTCCTTCTCTGTACTTTCATAAAGGAAAAATATCAAAGCTTTACTTTCAGTTGTTGCTAAGGAACTATCACCCTTAGAGTAGGGATAGGGTCATTCCGAGTCGGATACTTTTCCCCACAACAGTGTTGCCCTACCTTAAGGGTTTGATATCAATAAAGAAGCATTTCTATCTATTTCTCTCTTATTGTTTCTGGGTTTATTTCCATTATCATATATTTCCGGGTTATATCTATAACAAAGTAGCAAATGCAATGAATACATCTAAAGACGATTCATCTCATTGTGAATAGGAGATCAAGATGTACAATGTTGAGCAAGCTACCCACACTAATATCTCAAACTCTTTGTACACACATGTTGTAAGTTTCTTTAGAATGGTACTTTTCCCTCTCATTTATCTACATGATAGAAGAGGGAAGTTAGATTGAAAGCTTTATCTTACCATTTGGTAGATGGGGTGCTTTTTAGAAAGAACTGTAACAAAGTCATACTCAAATTCTTAGAAGCATGGTTTTTAGAAAAGGTTTTACATGAACTCCATGATGGACAAAACGAAGGACACTTTGCAGATTACACTACAATGTACAAAGCCATGGAGGATAGTTTTTAGTGGCCCACATTATTTAAATATTCTCAGACATATGCCCACAAGTTTTCGTTCTATAAAAAGTGTGCCATCCGAGTAAAGAAGTGAGTTTCCCCATTATAGCATGTCATTGTTGAAGAACCATTTCAACAATGGGGTTTGGATGTTATCAGTGATATTTTCCAACACTCACCAAAGCAGCACTGCTATATTCTTACTTCCATAGATTACTTTACTTGGTCTAAAAAAGTGGTTCAAACAAAGTAAGTGAAAAATCAAAAAGTCGTCAAATTCCTCAAACATAATATCATCTCCAACTTTAGCATTCCAAATTAACTTGTTTTTAGAAAATGCAACGTAATTTTTGTCAATTAGAGTACATGATTTTGCATTAAGAAATGGTATTATATTAAAACAATTTTCTAATTACTATCCATAGGGAATGGTCTTGATAATTCCACTCATAATATCCTTATCCACATCATTAAGAAGATCGTTTTCTTTGAATAGAGGAATTGGCACTCTACTTTGGTGAATGCCCTATGGGCTAACCAAGTCACGGCTAAGCCTTCTCTAAATACATCTTCTTACTTCTTGATGTATGGAAAAGAAGTCATCCTACCCCCAAACATCTATTTTCCTAACCTTCAACTTTCGCAATAGTCGTAGGGTAAGCCATGCCTATTTCTTAAGAGTAGGACAGACACCTTTCAGAAGATACAAGAAGAAATAAAGAAATATAAAGAAGAAATTTACCTCTATCAGAGTGGTATCAATATATTGTTTGACAATAAGTCTGCAGGGAATAAACGAACTCAGTGTGGGTGACCTGGTCTTAAAGTGGGACAAAACCCATGAAGACAAGGGCAACCAAACTAAGTTTCAATCCCTATATATTAGACCGTATACTGTGCATGAGAATCTTGGCCAACGAACATATCATCCCCAATATATAGATGGGAAGATGGACTCGCTTCCTATTAATGGCTAAGATTTTAAACAATACTTTCAATAATGGTCTAGGGTTGCCCCCTACACTATGTACATAGCTTGTTCTTTGCTTATTTGTTTTTTTTGTATTGCACAATCATTTTCTATTTATATAAATAAGCGTCGTGTGTAAACATGTTTTCTAGCTTCATTGTGAGTGCCTGAATTGAAAAGGGTTTTGTGACACTAAAATATTTGGCTAACCTTTGGCCCTTCCTCTTTGTTTTGGTTACATATTTTGTTCAATGATGTTTTGATAGAAAATATGATCCTTCCATAAGGAGAGTTTTTTGTTGAGCCATGATACACGTTTCTATTCTTGAAACCTTACACCCATACTGGGTCCTTTATGTTTCAGTATTTCCTTGCTTATCTGATCAAGTAGAGAAGGAAATGGGGGAAAATATAAATGAGCAAACCTAAATCCTCGATATTTATATCCTTATCTAAAGGAACAACCTCTTCTACTCTCAATAATTTGTGATCCCTCATCTGCCCATGAAATGAATAAGTGCCTATACATAGTATTATTTTAAATATATAAATAAAGGTTGAAAAAGAGAAAGGCTTCCTATCCAGAGAGGTGAAGCAAATGACTTTATCAAGGTATTTTCTAGGCTTACTTGCAATAGACCAATGTTTGTGACTTTGTAGTGACTCTGTCAACATACTACCCAAGCCTACTAGCAGTGGAGAAACAACACAAATGAAAAAATATACTCTGAAAATCTAAAGCTCGAAAGATATAATACCCTTTCCTGATTCAAAACATTGTGATATTGTTGGTCCTATGTTTGTGCTAATCCGAAAAGGGGCAGAAAGGAATATCTTAATACATGAGGTAAGTGGGGAAACGAAAGTGATGTACATGATGAATCAATACTCCCTGAATAAAGAGACCCTGCAAGAAAGAATTGACCAAGGCATAGAAGATGAAATTCAATTAGTGTGTTGCCAAGTTTCGTTGCTGGTACAACACCCTCCAAAATTTTGGTCTACATCCAAATTTTGGACCCTTCTTTGACTTTTCATGTTGTCATCACAAGATTTAAGAGTTATTGCATGTGTTTTCTTTAAGTTTTCTTGTCTGATTTGCAAGAAAATAAAAGTTTCATTTATTATCATGTGTAATGTCGCACAATGCAAAAAATATAGTTTCAATAGTTTCAAGGGGATATATTGTAAATGAGTTGGTCTTACCATGTAAACATGTATTGCACTAATTTCCACATTTCTCATTGTCATCATTGTCGCAAGTGTATCTTTGGTGTCACACTCGTTTTAGGTCATCATAAAGTTATCGCAGTAAGGAAAGGATGTTGCTCACGTGTTCCCAGTGTTCCATTTTGTGTTTTCGAATGATATAAATGTATGATCATGTTCAGAGTTATGATTTTTCTTAAATTCCTTTCATTGATCCGGCATTTAATCAAATTGGAAAAACTCCCTGACCAGTGCACTCTCCCTCAGTCACCCAACCTGAACTACACACTTCCTACTCTTAGCCCTCAAGTTGTAGCCTCGGGACTTTGTACTACATAACGCACATTTCCTACATCCCAAAACTACAGACTATGCAATCTTAGTGCTGAAGCCCAACCCTTGAGCTCCAAAACTATTTAATATGCCTCTTGAGTTAGCCTTGAACTACACATTGTGCAGTCTCAGTCCTCAAGCATTAGACTTGAGCTCCTAATCTATGCAATTGTATAATCACCTAGCCTCCCTCTCCTTCCATCACTTCAGAGTGGGAAATCTCAGTGCTCAAGCCCTTAGTCAGGCTCCTTGAGTCCCTCAACTATGTAATCTTCAAGCCCAATCTAGCCTGAACTATGCATTTTATAGTATCAAGGCTCGTACTTGACCCTTGATAACCTAAGCTTCACAATTATAGAGTCCTTGACTCTTCCTAATCCTTCCACACAGTTCTAGCTCAGTAGGTGGATCATCATGCAACATCTTAGACTAGGGGATTTATCAGACTAATGTCGCCTTGTCATGAGTGAATTGTAGATGCAGGTACTCTATCATGCTCTGACATGATGCTAAAGAAGGAGATCGAGAAAGATAACATGATATAAGACACCTTTGAAGCTATAAGTACAATTTGATCAGTCAAGAGGAAGCAAAGGGACATTAGTTTGCGACAACAATTCAATATCTAATAACACTACAGACTCCTCATCTTTAGCCGTATGGAGATGGAAGAGGAGATGATGTTCTATCTTCGAGGAGACACAAAGTAAAAAACAACAATGAATGGCTTGACATTTTCCTGTCATCAAGAAGTACATGTCATATGTGTTATGTCATTTCATGTCATGAGTCATCATGTGCCACATCATTTTGTGGATTATGTAAATTCTTATTCTAAATGTATTGTGAAGTGGAAGTCCAAAGGATATATAGAATTTAAAGAGTCATGTGAGAGTTGAAAATTCATAGGGAAGTCAAACAGTCATGAGGGTAGTCTAATAGTTACAAGGAATGTGAAGGATCACCCCATTTTTTTTTATATACACCCTTATTGTACAAGAAAAGGACTTTTCACCTTCGATTCTCACATAAGGCATCAAAGAGATAGAGAAACTTATTTTGGGTAGCAAGTAGTGGCTCCGATGTTTCACTATTGGAGTAAGTGATGTTCATTGTATACATGCAACGTGGGACTTTTATTTAATATTTTATGGCTGATGGCCAACATGTTTTCATGCATGGATTATGAACATTGTAAGAGTGTTTTGTAAATGTTTATGATTCATGTTTGTTTATCACCTATACTAAAGTAGTTGAACTATTTTGATTATTTTATTGTTTACCATATTGAGAATGTGTTGTAATGATCTTAATGTTCGTTGCATCTTTGTGGACTATTTCATTGGATGTTAGACGAACCTTTTCTTTACATGTGTTTCTACTAGTGTTTTACTGTTACCTCTCCTTCATAGGAACACTTCGTCTCCCCTCGGCAGTAGAAGAATCTTGATGTACTTGCAACTAAACATTCATCAAACACACTCTCTTGCTTTTCGAAGGCACATATGAGATTGTCTCTTGCTAACAGTGAAAGCCAAGGAAAATCTTTAAATGGACACAAACCAGGTCGTATTCTGGATAGGGCTCCTAGAACGAATGATGTGAGGTTTAATTGAGACCCTCTATCGGGGAGACCCATTTGAATATTCGCGGGTCTAGGAATATTAACAAATCAAAAAGTGGACATGGACTAGGGTTTCTGACTGACCAGTCAACGAAGTACCTTAATGTTGAACACAGTCTTCATTTTAAAATATATTGATGTATACTTCGTATTTTCGCTATCGTGAACTAGGGATTTTTGGTTGTAAACTAGATGAGGATTGACCTGTTGGCATTATGTTTTCTGGTATGACTGTATGTTACAGATGTTGTACTTGATGGCAACTCCAGTGGCAAGGCTCTCAGTTTTTTGAAAATTAAGAAGGACGCAGGAAACCAGTTCAGGAGGTGCGTACCCACAGGTACACCATGCAGGGTCCGCGTCCAGCGACGCTGGCTAGCCGTTCAGGGGGTGCGTCCACCCAGTGCACACATTTCAAGGCAGAGAAAATGCATGTGGGGGTTTCTTGTGTGGTATCTAGCCGACGGTTTTGTGTTTCTATGGTGTCGGCTCATGGTATTGTTCCATGTTTTGGGGAGGAGCTTGCCTATATAAAGCAAAGGAGTTCATTTGGATTGAGCATTGTCTTTGGTTGAATATCTTATTTGGTGAGATCTAGTCCAGATCTAAGAGGGCGAATGTTCTAATGGACTGTGATCTCTATGGCGCATGATCAGATCTGTAGATCTGACTGTTTGGGTTAGTCCTGAAGTCTTCATATCTTTTATATCTGAAGGGACGCAGGTTCAGTGGAAGAAAAGCGCGCCGGGACGCAGTGCAGAGTCTGGAGATCTGCGTGGGGACGCAGGGCAGACAAAGTTCAGGTGCGTCTGAGACGCAGCGCAGTGACTGTAGATCTGCGTGGGGACGCAGAGCAATCAAGGTTCAGGTGCGTCTCTGAAGCAAAAGACGCGGCGCGATAGTGTGTTTAGGTGCGTCTCTGTAGCAAAAGACGCGGCGCAATAGTATCTTTGGGTGCGTCCCTGAAGCAACAGAACGCAGAACAGTTAAAGGAACAGTGCGTGGGCACGCAGCTCAACGGAAGGATATCTACGTGTGGACGCAGAGTAGCAGAAGGTTTACTGCGTCTGGTTGCAGGCCACAGAAGGAAAAACGACGTCTCTGTTTTAAGATGTTCTGTTGATTGAATTTCTCTGTTGATAAGGTGTTCTGGGTTAGTTCTGTTATTGCTGATCTGATATCTGTAGTGGTCTATATCTGTTATGTACTTGTTGATCATCTGATGCTTTATGAAAAGAAGTAGGGGGTTGTAGCTCCCTTCCAGGAGTAGACTTGAAAACGAGAAAGAGAGAGAGTTGTAGCTCTCTGCAGGTTGCAGCCTGCGTACTGGTAAAGGATTGCACTAGTACAAAATCATTGTAAAAGAAGTTTCTAAATTCAAAGAAGATAGAGACATATTGCAGCAGGTGGTTTTCTCCCACATTGGGTTTCCACCTTACATCTTGTGTTCTTTGGTGTGACTGTCTATTTTCTTTGTTCATGCTCATTATTTTATGGTACTGATATGCAAGAATAATTTAAAAGATCAAATAAGGAAGATTTGTTAAATTGCTAGATAATACTGATTCACCCCCCCTCTCAGTATTATTTCCAACAATTGGTATCAGAGCAGGTCCTTCAGAGAAGCTTGATCGCTTGAAGGTAGATCGTTCATCATGAGCAACTACGAGAGAGAAGCATCAATCAGGCCACCGATTTTTGATGGGACAAACTTCAATTATTGGAAGGTAAGAGTTACTGCATATCTTCAATCTCTTGGTACAGAAGTTTGGGACATTGTAGAAACAGGCTATGCTTTTCCTTCAGCTACTCCTACAGATCCAGCTGAGAAAAAGAAGTATGAAACAAATGCAAAAGCAGTCAGTACTCTATTAGGAAGTATATCCCAAACAGAATTCATGAAGGTAATGCACTTCAAATCAGCAAAAGAGATATGGGACAAAATGGTCACGAGCTATGAAGGAGATGAACAGGTAAAACGAGCTAAACTTCAAACTCCCAGGATTCAATATGAGACTCTCAAGATGTATAATGATGAAAGTGTGGCTAATTATTTTCTTCGGGTAGATGAGATTGTTAATTGTATGAAAAATTTGGGTGAAGAAATAAAAGAGGCTATAGTAGTTGAAAAGATTCTAAGATCATTATCCCCCAAGTTTGAATCTAAAGTATCTGCAATAGAAGGAAAGGAAAATCTCCGTGTTCTCACTATGTCTCAGCTACATGGAATTCTAACTGCTTATGAAATGAGAAAGGGAGGTCCATCAGACAGAAGGGAAGCTGCTTTTAAGGCATCAGGCAAAGAAGATTACTATGAAGCAAGCCATGTTCCAGAAGAAGAGGAAGAAGAATCAAACTTTGTCAGAAATCTTCAAAGGGGTTCTGGGAGGTTCAGAGGTAAGCTACCTTTTAAATGCTTTGCTTGTGGAAGAGTAGGTCATTATGCTGCAAAATGTCCTTATAAGGATAAAGGAAAGGAACCTGCTAGATGGAATAAGAAACAAAGTACAAATAAGAAAAGCTACTACACCCATGAAGATAGTGATGGCTTATCAAACAGTGATGAAGATGAACAAGGTAATAAATATAAGCTGTTAATGGCATTTGAACATGATGATTATGAGGATGCTGTACATGTGGATAATCTCTATGATGAAATTACTAGACTCAAGAGATGTATAGAAGAAAAGAATGTGATCATTGATACTCTACAATTTCAAATTGATGAAAAGGAAAAACATCTTGAAAAACTAGAAGGTGAAATTGTTGGTCTCAGAAAATAAATTGAGAAAACAAAAGCTATTAATCTTAAGTTTGTCAAAGGATCTGAAACTTTGGATGAGATTATCAATGTGCAGTGGTCTCCTCTAAACAAGATAGGTTTGGGCTATAATGGAGAAACCTCTCAAGCATCCACCTCAAAAAGTTATCTTGATGCAACAAGAAGAAATGAGCAGAAGAACAATGAAGATAATCAGGTAAAGCAGGGACGAATTACAAACAAAAACTATCAGGGGCAATCCATCTTAAGGGTGAACAAAAGCTACAACCAGCCACAGGTAAAATCTTCTCAGTTTGGTTCAAGAATAGATGAAAATAGAAATTACAATCAGTTGGCTGGTAGATTCAATAACCGCAGAAGCTTCTTCAATGGACAATGCTTTTCTTGCCATAACTTTGGTCACAAAGCAGCTCAATGTGTTGCATATAAAACAATCATGACTAGGGAAGCTCAAAAGCAAAGAAGTATGACAGGGATTACAAAAAGGACCTATAACAACTTTTCGGCTCTTGAAAATGAAGTTGAATGTTCTATTTGCAATAATTTTGGTCATGAAGACTCTGAATGCAGGAGCAAGTTTCAGGAGAAAAAGGAACAAGAGCGGAAAAAGGAACAAGCCACAAGCACCAAAACATGGAGAATAAAGGAACCTCAAACAGAAAGATGTGGGATAGCATTTTATGCAGAAGGATAGGAAAATCTATGGTACATTGACAGTGGATGTTCGAAACATATGACAGGTGATAAAGAAAAACTTGAATCTTATTCTACTTTAGAAAAGGGAAAGAAAGTTTCTTTTGGAAATGATACTCCTGCAACTATAAAAGGAAAAGGGATTGCTCCTTTAAAAGAAAAGGTCAAGGCTGGAAATGTTTTGTATGTTGATGGATTGAAGCATAATCTTCTAAGTGTCAGCCAGATGTGTGATCAAAGAACCGAGGTTATTTTCAGATCGAATGGATGTCTTGTTCGTGATCTTGATACAGGTAAAACAGTACTCAAAGACAAAAGAACTCCAAATAATCTGTACATATTTGAAGAAGGACAACAACAATGCTATCTAAGCAAGGATGAAGAGCACTGGTTATGGCATCGAAGGTTGGGACATCTAAGCTTCTCACAAATAAGGAAAGCATGCAAATATCAGGCAGTTCGCGATCTTCCAGATATCAAAATTCCTGACAACACCATATGCAGATCATGTCAGTTTGGAAAACAAACCAGGACTAACTTTCTAGAGAAGGAAGGATCAGCTAGCATGCCTCTTGAGCTAGTACATACAGATACATGTGGTCCATTCAGGAAAAGAACACCTAGAGGAGAGGAATACTTGATATTATTTATTGACGATTTCTCCAGGTTTGTCTGGTTAGGACTTATGAAGCACAAAGATGAAGCTTTCGAAAAATTCAAATCCTTCAAAGCCTTGGTTGAAAATGAATCAGGTCACAAAATTAAGTGCCTCAGATCCGACAGAGGTGGGGAATTTACTTCAAATGAATTTTTCGATTTCTGTGATGAACATGGCATAAGGAGAGAATTCTCTACAGCTAGAACTCCTCAGCAAAATGCAGTTGTTGAAAGAATGAACAGAACAATCCAACAAATGGCTCGTGCTATGCTTGATGAATCAGGAACTCCCGCAACTTTCTGGGGTGAAGCTGTACATGCTGCGGTTATTATTCTCAACAAGACAAATGTCCGGGTGAACAGCACTCAAACTCCTCATGAGCTCTGGAGTGGTAAAACTCCTTCCGTAAAGCACTTCAAAATCTTTGGGAGCAAATGCTATATCAAGAATACTGATGAGTAGCTTGGCAAACTTGAACCTAGAGCAGATGAAGGCATTCTTCTTAGTTACTCTCCACATAGCAAAGCATACAAGTGCTACAGTAAAATACTTGGCAGAATTGTTGACAGCATTGATGTGGTGGTTGATGAGAAGGGATACATTCCTAGGCAAGTACATCGGGAAGATATCGAAGAAGATGAAGGCTACCCTCAAAGACAGAATGATGAAGAAGAAGAACCTCAAGAAGAACCTCAAGAAGAACCAGAGGAGCAGACAAGAATAGAAGAGAAAACTCCATCCAGATATGTTCAAAAGAATCATCCAGAATCTCAGATTGTGGGGCAGAAAGAAGCAGGTGTACAAACAAGAAGAACAGTTGCAGAAGCCTCAAGCTATTTGGCATTACTATCCTCTACTGAACCACAAAATGTGAAAGAAGCATGCAAAGATGAATGTTGGGTAAAAGCAATGGATGAAGAACTTGAGCAAATCGAAAAGAACAACACTTGGGAGCTGGTTCCTAGACCAAAGGATAAGAATGTTATCGGAACAAAATGGGTCTTCAAAAATAAATTGAATGAAAATGGAGAAGTAATTAGAAACAAAGCCAGACTTGTTTGTAAAGGGTATGCGCAGCAAGAAGGAATAGACTTTGAAGAAACTTTTGCTCCTGTTGCAAGACTTGAGGCCATCCGAATGTTCCTTGCTCTCTCAAGTTTTCAAAACTTCAAAGTATTTCAAATGGACGTGAAATCAGCCTTTCTGAATGGAGACTTGGAAGAAGAAGTGTACGTTGAACAGCCAGATGGGTTCATTCTTGGAAATGATCCAAATCTTGTATGCCGATTGAAAAAGGCTCTCTATGGTCTCAAACAAGCTCCAAGGGCTTGGTACTACCGGTTGGACAAATATCTTCATCAACAAGGTTTTTTAAAAGGTTCAGCAGATAGCAATCTGTATATAAAAGTTGAAAATGATAAATTGCTAATACTTGTTGTGTATGTAGATGACATTATTTTTGGCAGCAATGAAGAAGCTATGAGTCAAATTTTTGCCTCGGTCATGCAGAAAGAATTTGAAATGTCCTTTCTAGGAGAACTGACATATTTCCTTGGTTTGCAAATCCAACAAAAGGAAGGAGGAATCTTTTTATCTCAAACCAAGTATCTCAAACAGATTTTGAAGAAATATGGCATGGAAGATGCAAAACCAGTATGTACACCCATGGTCACAGGATGTAGTCTCAGTGCAAATGATGAATCTGCAGCAGTACATCAACCAACCTACAGATCTATGATTGGAAGTTTACTATATTTGACAGGTACCCGACCGGACATCATGCATGCAGTTGGAATAGTTGGAAGATTTCAGGCAAATCCGAAGGAGACTCATCTTCAGGCAGTAAAGAGAATCTTCAAATATCTTCAAGGGACTCAAAATTATGGCTTATGGTATCCTAGAGATACAGATCTTACTCTTCATGCTTATACAGATGCAGATTGGGCCGGAAGCGTGGATGACAGGAAAAGCACAAGTGGTGGTGCGTTCTTTATGGGTTCCAGACTGGTATCTTGGTTCAGCAAGAAACAGAGTTCGATCGCCTTGTCTACAGCTGAAGCGGAATATGTTGCTGCTGCATCTTGTTGCACCCAACTTCTTTGGATGATGCAGACTTTGCAGGATTTTCAAATCACTTGTACACCACCAATTCCCATCTTATGTGATAATACAAGTGCAATCAGCATCTCAAAGAACCCTGTTATGCATTCAAAAACCAAGCACATACCAATCAAGTACCATTTTCTCCGGGAACAAGTGCTTGAACAGAAAGTCAAGTTGGAGTATGTTCCTTCCAAGGAACAAGTTGCTGATATTCTCACCAAACCATTGCCCAGGGACATGTTTGAATACCTCAGGCAAAAGCTGGGGGTTGTTGATGCATCATCTTATTGTTGAACATCTTCTTATTGGTGGTACAGGCTCAGGGGGAGCACATAATGCATTGTTGGCATTATGGAGAAGGAGATCTTGGAAATAGCTGCAATATGTCTCTATCTCTTTCATGGTGGATCTCTGGTTATTTGTTGCAGATCTGGAGGAGCATGAGCTTAGGGGGCATACCCTTTGCCCTTGATGTCAAAGGGGGAGAATGAAGCTGAAGTTTGTAAGGTTGCCATCAAGTCCAAAGGGGGAGATTGTTGGCATTATGTTTTCTGGTATGACTGTATGTTACAGATGTTGTACTTGATGGCAACTCCAGTGGCAAGGCTCTCAGTTTGTTGAAAATTAAGAAGGACGCAGGAAATCAGTTCAGGAGGTGCGTACCCACAGGTACACCATGCAAGGTCCGCATCCAGCGACGCTGGCCAGCCGTTCAGGGGGTGCGTCCAACCAGTGCACACATTTCAAGGCAGAGAAAAAGCATGTGGGGGTTTCTTGTGTGGTATCTAGCGGACGGTTTTGTGTTTCTATGGTGTCGGCTCGTGGTATTGTTCCATGTTTTGGGGAGGAGCTTGCCTATATAAAGCAAAGGAGTTCATTTGGATTGAGCATTGTCTTTGGTTGAATATCTTATTTGGTGAGATCTAGTCCAGATCTAAGAGGGCAAATCTTCTAATGGACTGTGATCTCTATGGCGCATGATCAGATCTGTAGATCTGACTGTTTGGGTTAGTCCTGAAGTCTTCATATCTTTTATATCTGAAGGGACGCAGGTTCAGTGGAAGAAAAGCGCGCCGGGACGCAGTGCAGAGTCTGGAGATCTGCGTGGGGACGCAGGGCAGACAAAGTTCAGGTGCGTCTGAGACGCAGCGCAGTGACTGTAGATCTGCGTGGGGACGCAGAGCAATCAAGGTTCAGGTGCGTCTCTGAAGCAAAAGACGCGGCGCGATAGTGTGTTCAGGTGCGTCTCTGTAGCAAAAGACGCGGCGCAATAGTATCTTTGGGTGCGTCCCTGAAGCAACAGAACGCAGAACAGTTAAAGGAACAGTGCGTGGGCACGCAGCTCAACGGAAGGATATCTACGTGTGGACGCAGAGTAGCAGAAGGTTTACTGCGTCTGGTCGCAGGGCACAGAAGGAAAAACGGCGTCTCTATTTTAAGATGTTCTGTTGATTGAATTTCTTTGTTGATAAGGTGTTCTGGGTTAGTTCTGTTATTGCTGATCTGATATCTGTAGTGGTCTATATCTTTTATGTACTTGTTGATCATCTGATGCTTTATGAAAAGAAGTAGGGGGTTGTAGCTCCCTTCCAGGAGTAGACTTGAAAACGAGAAAGAGAGAGAGTTGTAGCTCTCTGCAGGTTGCAGCCTGCGTACTGGTAAAGGACTGCACCAGTACAAAATCATTGTAAAAGAAGTTTCTAAATTGAAAGAAGATAGAGACATATTGCAGCAGGTGGTTTTCTCCCACATTGGGTTTCCACCTTACATCTTGTGTTCTTTGGTGTGACTGTCTATTTTCTTTGTTCATGCTCATTATTTTATGGTACTGATATGCAAGAATAATTCAAAAGATCAAATAAGGAAGATTTGTTAAATTGCTAGATAATACTGATTCACCCCCCCTCTCAGTATTATTTCCAACTAAACATTCATCAAACACACTCTCTTGCTTTTCGAAGGCACATATGAGATTGTCTCTTGCTAACAGCGAAAGCCAAGGAAAATCTTTAAATGGACACAAACCAGGTCGTATTCCGGATAGGGCTCCTAGAACGAATGATGTGAGGTTTAATTGAGACCCTCTATCGGGGAGACCCATTTGAATATTCGCGGGTCTAGGAATATTAACAAATCAAAAAGTGGACATGGACTAGGGTTTCTGACTGACCAGTCAACGAAGTACCTCAATGTTGAACACAGTCTTCATTTTAAAATATATTGATGTATACTTCGTATTTTCGCTATCGTGAACTAGGGATTTTTGGTTGTAAACTAGATGAGGATTGACCAACCGAGCTTACAATTAGTACCTCAATGTCGAATGTGGTCTTCTACATGAAAGCCTAATTGCGATATAATTGTAATCCATTCACGTTTTCAAAGCTTAGGTCAGCTCACAAGTTGAACTGAACTGAGGCTGGTGTGAACATTAACTGGGAAAACAATTTGCCTTTGATTGCCAAAGAAGTCGAACTTGGAAATTAGGTTTCCATGGGCTCTAACCATCATTTCATATTAAACATATTGTTATTGTCATTAAACCGAGTTGTTCATTTTTGATGTTGTGAGCCATTTTTCAAGCTATATACAATTTAATTGGACTCAGCCTTGAAGCAGGAATAAGTAAACAAGGTATGAGCCATAAAGTTGTGAGACAATTATATGCCCCAAGTCTTTAGATAACGGTTAGGCGAAACTGATAAAGGAAGAAGAAGTGTTTGCGGTGTTTCTTTAGTATTTATTTTTAATATCCTACAACGTTATATATAGGTTTACATAAATTGTGAGATGACAAAGTATGGTGAGATTCAGCTTGAGAATCCAAGCTTCTACCTTGGTACTTTTCGTTTTGTACTTTTGTTTGGTTGAAACACAAAACATTAGTACAGTAATGCCCCTCTATTTTGATCTATATAAACTGAAAAGGGCAATATTAACATATTTATTTGTTACTTTAAAATTTATTCTAAAATTTCAGAATGTATAAGGGGCGGAAGTAAATTCATTTAGAGTTTAAGGTTAGGGAATATTGCAAATACGACTATGAAAGGTAGAGATACATGAGAATGTAAACTCTTGATAGGAAGAAAATAAAAGGAAAATACTAATTTAAGATTAAAATAAATAAAAAAGACCTTAAATAAAAAAGATATATTTTAAGACTAACAATTTAATAAGGATTTTTTTTTAACGGAAGTTATTCTAGTTTTAATGTTGGATGAAAGAACGATGTATGGATGAGTGTGATGCTATCAGTGGGATTGTGTGAAACTTGGTAGAGATTGGATACCTATTAATATAGTTTAATTTCCCAAAAGAGGATCTCATCCTCAAACCGTTCTATGAGATTTTAACCTTTTAAATTGGAAGAACTAAACCCCACATAACCAAATTATCTACACCACATCCAACTACCCATGTAGTATTTGTATGATTGTTTATAGTTTTCTATTTGTAATAATATCTCACATGTATGTTTATTAAAAGTAGTAATGCAAAATTACTTAAAGACGGATTAAAGTTATCCCATGGATTGATAGTAGAAAATAAAATGATTTAGTGCAGCAAGAGGCATGCTAGGTATGGTAGAGATGTTGTAAGGTATGGTAGAGATGTTGTAAGGTAATATAGTGTAAACATTTTAATTTAATAAAAAAATAAAAATAAAAATAAAAATAAAACAAAATAAAAATAGCCTTATTAATTAAAATAATAATAAAAAAATGACTGATAGTAATTTTATAAAATAATAATTAAAAAATAACCCCATAATAATCTATTTAAAGTGAAATTAATTCAACCTGGATCCAAATCCAATTCCAGATCTACCAAATATCTAGATATCTAAAAAATCATATCTCTTCTATCCAAATATCTAGATATCTAAAAGAATCATATCTCTTCTATCCAAAATTAACATAAATTAGATATCAAATACCTCATTATAAATTAACTTGACCGCAATATCAACCCCAGTCCCAAATAGCCCACGTTTACGCGGAGACGACCCTAAAATCAACCCGAATATGCCGTGCACAGGGTCCAGGGTCCACAGAGGTGAAAGCTCATATCTCTGTGCTCATTATGTATGGATGAATCACCACAGAGACGGGCCCTAAATCAACTCAAATGTGTTGCCCGCACATTTCATATTCTGCAGATCATCCTTGTACTAATAATCCTTTCCTAAAACGTTCTTAAAATCAACCCAAATATGCCTCGTACAAGGTCGTTTGCTAAAACGTTCTCAAAATCAACCCAAATATGCGGGCGCTGCTCGTTATGTATGCATGAGTCACCGCAAAGAGAACCCTAAAATCAACTCAAGCGCACACATTTCATATGTTGCAGATCGTCCTTGTACTAATAGTCCTTTTGTAAAAAGTGCTTCAAATAGTTCTATCAAGCTTGATTTCCGCTTCAATTAGTATATGGTTCCAGTTCAATTCAGGTAGAGGTAAATTTTCTTAGTGAAATAATCTGCGCACGGCCAGAAACCCTCCATCATCTTTCCACTCAAGAAAAAAATGCTTGCAATAGTGCCACTTCAAACCTTGTATACTTTCGCTTCAACATTAAAAAGCTAGAAATAGTGCCCCGTTCAAACCCTGTATAGTTCCGCTTCAACTTTAAAAAGATTGAAATAGTTCGCGCTTAAAGTGTCCACTGCAACCCTAAAAATGCTTGAAAGGATTCAAACCGGTTTCCTTTCCTTATCTTTTAGGAAAAAAGTGGAATGCCAACACACTGCGAAGGCTTTGGTCGACGTTCAAGTCACTGGATAGGTTGATATCACCACAGGCCACAGAGATTCAGATAAGCTTAGACAGCAGAGGTTCAGATCACAAACCGCAAAGGTTGAAATCACTGTCGACTAGAGGCCGCATACGTTCAAATATATATTAATCCATTTTAAATCATTAAATGTAGTTATAGTTATATCTAAAATAAAATAAAATATAAAATTAATAATTATTTCAATTTTATTTAATGCTTAAATTAGCTGAGATTTATTTAAATTAGGATCTACTGAGTGTCCAGATGGATCAAATTTTTTGATATACAAATATCTATTGAAGTGAAAAGATGTTTGGTCTCTCTTTGGACTCTTAACTCCCAATCTATCAAGGGCAGAGAGATCAAATCTCTTCACACAGTTGTTTAGTGAAAATCCCCTGAAATACAAATCTCTTTAGTAAAAGGATATTTGAACCCTCTCGGCTTAGTAGATCCTGAGTTAAAACAAATATCTAAATTAGTTTAGTAGAATTGCACTAACTTTTCATTATTTTTTTAATTATCTTTTTGGAGAAACATAAAATTTTATATTGGAATTACATTTATCACACTAGTGTTGGGTTTACATAATGTGTTAAAAGATGGATAAATATAATGCTTTTTAAAGTTAATTGGCAATTTTCGAAAATAATATTTCGATTAAAATTTTATATTTCTACGTTATTTTGCTATTAAGCAAAAGCCAAACAAAACGTAAAAGGGAACTTTCTGAAAAAACTAAATTAAGAGTGCTAAGTTTGTGCCAAAACAAAACAAAACGATTTGCATAGATGGGGCCACCACTGCCATTTTTCATCATTGAACTTCAAAAATTAAACTTATCATACAAATAAACTAGTAACCAAGAGTGTGTTACATTGAAGCCTTAATGAGCATAAGGTATTTGACATGCAAGGCAAGTGAACCTCCATTTTGTTGTGTGTAGTCCATGGGTCATGAGATCATTTGGAGTTCATCGAATGAATTACGGGAGAATTTCCTCATAAGCCTCATTTTAATCTATTAAAACTCTATCCATCAAGGCTATGAGATACTAATAAAGGTCCATAGTATGTATATAGTAATTGAAATAGCCACTTGAGTGAACTATGTGAGGAACCCAATCTTCCATTACTGCAATCACATATAGTTTGTCTAACATTCACACTCATCCGAGATCTCTCATTTTTCGGTTACAATCACTTCCTAAATCTAGGGAGGAGTATTAGCCCAAAAATGCACATTTGAGTTTCATGCTCTCTACTCGCTCTAAAATCACCCACTCCCCTCTAGTAGGCAATGCCCCTCTTCACAAAAGAACATTAATGAGGCATTGAATTGCATACTGAGTGGAGAGAATAGAGATAAAGGGGGAGTAGGTGTAATCTTAGTGGAAGTCGAGGAATATGAGGGCTTGTCTAGAGGAGAAGAGGCCAAAGACAAGAGAGAAGAGACAAAGGGATGGGAGGGTTATGAAGAGAGGTGGAGAGAGATGTCGAGATGATTACAACTCTGCAATGAAAACTAGGCATATAGAGATTGAGGTCGAGTACCATTAGATCCAAAAATAAGAGAGGAGGGTGAACAAAGAGGAAGGGGAGAAACAATATTTGTAGAGGGACTATGGATTCCTTAAAGGACATCAATACAACTAACAAAGGTGAGTGACCAAAATTAGAAATAAAAAATAACTAAAGTATACAATGAATATATACATGAAGCTCAAAATGTTGGCTAAGGTCCCAAATTGCAGCACGAGCTCAAATCTGTTAGATGGAGATCACAAACCAATAAGGAGATCTCCAATTCTTGTGATTGAATTTTGTTTTCTTCATAGCTAAAAATATTTTCCACTACAAAAGGAAAAACATGCTTCATGAGCTACTCATCACATGTGACATGAAACTAGTGAGGACGAAGAGTAAAAATTATCTCGATACTATGTCCCCTCAGAGGAATGAAGCATTGAATGTGCTTTCATGTGCATTCACGATAGGGCGGAGATGGAGTAATGGTGTAGTTTCCAAAACATTGAAGTGATGGTCTGAAGGTTAGTCAACAAAGTGAGGTGTTTCCATGTCCCACCCCTATATTAATGGGTTTGACGGTGGTAATGCCTCCCCGCATGTGGCTAGCACACCTCACCTCATCCAAGCAATTGAGGAATTGTTGTGCTTTGTCTATATAGCTTTTTTTAGGCGAGATTCATGGATTAAATTCCATTGCATGGAGATTGACATGCCTTAAGTTTTGTCTACTTTGTTAGTGAGAAGATCAGATAGCTTCTTCCCTGTCTACTGCACGTAAAGGGAGATGATGACTTCACTGAGAAACAAGAGATCCACTACCTTTTCCAAAGTGTTGGATAAACACTAGCTATGTGATAATTTACATGGATGTGTACCATATAAGGATCGTAGATGTCATATTGATGATCAATTTGGAATCTCATACTATGATCAACTTGGAAAATCCCAGAGAGAATGCAATACATAGGAATTCCACCAAGGTTTCTAGGTCCATGACATTCAGTTTTGATGAGCCCCAATGACCCAAAAAATATGTAAGGAATAGCGTTGTTATGGTCTCTAAAATTTTCCCCCACTCCACTAGGGCCTAGTTACCCTTTTGAAGCTCGATCAGACTTAAATTTAGTGAATTCAACTCGTAGGAGATGCAAAGGCAAGGCACTCATTATGGGAAGTGGGGAGGGTACCAAGTTGGATATATCATTCACCTAGAATGATAGTTTCTTGTGCGTAAGCAAACCCATCGTATTAGTTTAGTGCTTGAGATGCAAAGGATTCTAAAAGATTTGATTTAATGAGGGTAAAAAGAGCTTGGGGAGTCATGGAAGTATTATAAAATATATGGTTTCTACATTCTTTCTAGATAGCCCAAACGATAAAACTTGGCAACAAAGTTCAAATGCAACAAGGAATAGGATTTTGATATAAATGTAATCATGAATTCTTGATCAAGATGGGCACATTGGTTATTGTTTTGATACATTGGAACATGAAACTTTCTAAGGTTGTTTATATATGTTTGGAGTAAGGACAGTGAAGGAACATATGTTCATTATTTCAACATCTTGTCTACATAAATTGAAAATGGAAGGCCCTCATAATTGAATTTATAGAGGTTGTCCCATGTGAGGGCTTTTCTTTGAGCTAAAATTCAAAGGAAGAAAGAAACCTTTGGCCACATGTGTTTTCTAGATTTCTTTCAATTTTAGCTCAAATAAAAGTCAAATAAACTTTTGGCCACAAGTTTTTTCTAGATTTCTTTCCATATGGGCTCCTCAGGGAGATCTTTGAAGCTTGCTTCAATTTTATAAGATTAGTTAAGGGTGAAAAAGCCCGAGGTCTTCTAGCTTGATCAAATCTTACCAAGTTACATAGAGATCAAAATATAGCTACCTTTTTAGTTCATGTGAGAAGGTTGTCTGAGTTTGCTCATTTTGCTTTGGTGTCCATTCTTATGAGGGAAGACATTATCTCTAGTATTAGGAATTGTCCACTTCTTCCCAATAATTGTGTTAGGGTCCCACCCTAACCCCCTTATTTATGTAGTAGGATCGAGTCATAGTTATAGTTAAGTAAAGAGTCAATAAAGCCCATATTAATAATTGTAAGTGGTTAACCTACATTTAATAATGGGACCATAGTTAGTTGCAAATGGGCCATGGTATTAGATAGATGGTATTAATAAGAACCATGGTATTGCTCCATGGTATTGCATGTATAATTCATTTATAAAGGATAGAGAATCCCTGCGAGGAGCATCTTGTCTTATTTTGTAATCGAGCTCTGCTCTATTGGAGATTGCCCCCTCGAAGACGCAAGCGAACATTGCTTTCTGAATAATAAAATACTTGCTGTTATTTTTCACTGTTCTATGTTTTGGGTATATTTCTGCACATATTTGGTATTCTTGTATCGTCTTACAGGTTAAGAGCATAACAAGTGGTATTAGAGAGCTTTCCAGGGCTGGTGGGATCTCCATCTTTTAGCAATTTTTTTTTTGGCTAGAGACATGTTCCAGAGTATTTAAACCATGGGCTCTGTTTTTGAGCGCATAAACCTTCAGATTTGGGGAGGTATGCACGCAGGAAATAGAAGAGGTGGTCATGCTTTTTGGACTCCCTTGTAACCCCTGTGGGTACCCCTTCGAGTAGTAGTGCATTAGATAGAACCGTGCACGGACTATCTTCCAGGTACCCTCTGGTATATCGGAAGCCCCCTAGCTCCCTTGAAACCTTGCCATAGATAAACCGTCGGCCGACTTGCTGCTACAGCACACCGGGAACAACACTCGGAGAGATTACTTGCCCATACGATAGGGTAGTCGGGTTGTGAAAGCTAAGGGTATGGTTGATCCTCCTTGGTTAGTGCCCAGAAAAATTGGTCCAAGCACTACTGTCATACCCTTATGTATATTGCGATCTATAGCACCTAACACTCCTTGAGACCATAGTTCCCTTTTCTATCTCTGGATCACACATAATCTCTACTAGATCAGATCTCGCAAGTGGGGTTTTACAGCAGCAGCAGCAATCAGTTCTGTGGTTCAAATTTATCAAAACATCCATTCATATCTATTAGATCCATTAGATCTGCAATAACAATTTGTTCCACTGTTCAAATCTATCCTATCAGCCATTCAGATCTCTCAGATCCACCAGATCTGCCATCTAGATTTGAGTAGTTGTGTGGGTTCCTATACCGGGGAGTGATTTTCACAGGAATTTTTGCAACATTGACATTTAGGGGATTTGGTGTCTGAGACCCTCCGGGGTGCTTATTGGTGACTTAGCCCATAAGAATCAAGATGATGACCTGAGCAAGGTGGTACCATTCAATTGTTAGTGCCAAAAAAAAAAAAAAAGAATTAGGGCGATCCCAAATTTCAAGTACATCAGGTCAGTGCATGGTAGAAACTGGAGCTCAAGCTATGGCCAATGAGAAGATCGACAAACTTGAAACATCGTTGAAAGACATCCAAGACTAGCTGGCAAAAATAACTGCAACACTCTCTATGGGCAAGGTAGAAGCCCGCGAGGAGGCATATATTGACAATGAACATAGTGAGGGTGAGTCTAGCCACTCTATTCACCTCTGGGGCACCCACCAACAATCCCGCCTGTGACCACCCAAGCTGGATATGAATAAATTTGATGGCTCTCACCTAGAAGCATGGATAGCACAAATGGAGCAATATTTCAATATGAATTACATCTTCGATAATGCCACTCAGCTTATGGTGGGGAGCATGTACTTGGACAATGAAAGATGGCAATGGTGGCAATGGCATCAATGTTGCTATGGAAGGCCCTTCACTTGGGACACATTCAAAAAAGCTCTTATGGATCACTTTGATCATGACTCTGCTTTTTTGGGTCGTCTCTCTAAGCTCTGACAGACTGGAATAGTGGATGAATATATTACAGCCTTTGAAGCCTTAGCTTTCCGCACATTAGGTCTACAAGACGAGTTCTACATGGAATGTTTTATCAGTGGTCTTAAAGAGGCCATACAAGCTCACTTCTGACTGCACCATCCTCCCACATGGATGGAGGCTTGCAAGGTAGCTCATGAAGTTGAACGTGCGTTAGCAGCCTAGTCCACTCGCCCAAATTTCACCGCTAAGGGTCGCCCCCCACAGGCTCACAGCACTACCCAAACACTTAAGGTTCAAAAGGTGTCACCTACAGAAATGGCAGAAAGAAGAAAACAGGGATTATGTTACTACTGTGATGAAAAATACTCCCCAGGTCATAAATCCAGGGAGCCCAAATTTTTTCAAATTGATGCTACTGATCATAGTTCATCATAGGAAGCCGCATCACTTGAGGAACCCAAGGAGGAAGAAGAGGACAACGAGAAGGACAATGTCCCTGAAGAACCAGTTATTTCGGTGCATACTTTGGCAAGATTTCTTCATCTCAAAGTCTCAAAATCAGAGGTTTTATTAAACATCGCCCAATAGTAGTCTTGATTGCTAGTGGAAGTACACATAATTTTATCCATCAAAGAGTCACGGAAGCAGTGCATTGTTACGAGCAGTTTCTAACTTCCAAGTCCAAATTGCAGATGGGGGAACAATGAAATTTGACGGCCACTGTGAAAATGTCAAACTTCAAATGGGGGATTATCAGTTGAAGACCCACATGTTTGCCATACACATGGGAGGGTGCGACATTGTCCTCGGTGCTAAATGGCTTCGCACACTTGGCCCAATCACAATGGATTTCTAGGAGTTATATATGAGCTTTAAGCAGAATAACCACTCACATACCGTCGACGGACTCTAGGCAGGAGCTCCCTCTATCATCAGCTCACATAGGATGGAAAAATTGTTGAAAAAGGGCCATCATAGAGTTATAGCTCAATTTAATGCCATCCAGGCCTTCGAACCCAATTCTCTTCCAATTCATCCTGAGATGCAACAGATTTTAAATAACCATCTGCCAGTCTTTGACAAGCCACATGAGCTTCCACTCTCGAGAGGGGAACATGATCATAGCATCACTTTGGTCCTAGGAGCCCAACCACCAAATGTGCGCCCATATAGATATCCATTCACCCAGAAGAATTAAATAGAAAAAATAATCAAGGAACGTTTGGAAGCAGGCGTCATTCGTCCCAACATTAGTCCTTATTCATCATCAGTGGTCATGGTGTTCAAGAAAGATGGGGAATGGCATATGTGTCCAGACTTCAGGGCCCTCAATAAGTTGGCAGTCAAAGATAATCTTCCCATCCCGGTTGTTGACAATTTATTGGATGAACAAAATGGGGCTCAATTCTTCACTAAGCTTCATCTTTGCTCAGGCTACCACCAAATTCACATGAAAGAAGTCGACATTCCAAAGACTGCCTTTAGAACTCATGAAGGCAATTATGAGTTCTTGGTCATGCCATTCAGTCTTTGTAATGCCCCATCTACTTTTCAGAGCCTTATGAACCACCTACTCAAACCATATCTCAGAAAATTTGTCCTTGTTTTCTTCGATGACATCCTCATCTACAGTCGCACTTGGGCCGCACATCTTCAGCATGTAGATCTTCTCTTGCAACTACTCCACGAGCATAGATTATTTGTTAAGATGTCCAAGTATTCTTTTGGCATGGAATAAGTTGAGTATTTGGGCCACATTGTGGGGCGTGAAGGTTTCAGGGTGGACCCAAAAACGATCCAGGCAATGTAGGATTGGCCTCAACCTAAGACCTTGAAGAGCCTGAGAGGATTTTTCGGTCTCACAGGCTAATATCGCAAATTTGTTCGCAATTATGGTTGCATTGCAAAGCCCCTCACTCAAATCCTCAAGAAAAATTCATTCCTATGGAATGATGAAGCACAACAGGCCTTTACAGCTCTCAAAAATGCCATCTGTTCCACTCCAGTCTTAGCACTACCCAACTTCACCAAATCTTTTGCCATTGAATGTGATGCTTTGGGTACGGGTATGGGGGCGATCTTAATGCAGGAAAGTTGACCCTTGGCCTTCACAAGCCAATAACTAGGTGGGAAGAATCTTGGACAATCTACCTATGAGAAGGAGATGATGGCCATCTTACATGCAGTAGATACCTGGTGACCTTACTTATTGGGGCGACATTTCCAAATCCACACAGACCATCAAAGTCTTAAATATTTTTTGGAGAAACACCTATCCTCACCACAACAAAATAAATGGCTCACCAAAATGCTGGGATATGATTACGAGATCATTTACTAGAAAGGGCATGAAAATATTGTAGTAGATGCATTATCTCGCCAATTTGAGGAGGAAAGTACCCTGCTTGCAATTTCCCTTCCTGTTCCAGAATGGATTGAAGAGTCTCGCACGGAATGGTTTTCACTTCCCTAGCTCTCCCAACCCATTACTCAATTGCAGGTGGATCCAAATTCCACCAAGGGCTACTCATGGTGGGACGAGATTCTTCACTACAAGGAAAAAGTCATAATATCACCAACATCCACCCTCAAAAGCCGTATTTTGGCAGAGTTGCACTCATCCCCCACTGTAGGACATTCAGGCTTTCAGAAGACGTATGCTCGCCTAGAAGATAATTTTTTTAGATAGGCATGAAAAACGACATTATTACTTTTGTAATGGAATGTGATGTCTGTTAGCGCCACAAAGGGGAGACATTCAAAGCACCAAGCACATTACAACCATTACCCATCCCGACATCAATATGGACAAAGGTTTCTATGGATTTCATTATAGGTCTTCCAAAGTCAGGAAACAATTCAGTCATCATGGTGGTTATGGACCGAATTTCTAAGTATGCTCATTTTTGCGCCCTACCCCACCCTTTTACACTGACTTTGGTCGCTCAATCTTTCATGGATCAGATCTTCAAATTGCATGGCATTCCCACTTCTATTGTGTCTGATTGTGACCCGATCTTCACCAGTAATTTTTGGCAGGAACTCTTCAGGCTCCAAGGTACCCAACTAAAACTCAGTACTTCCTATCATCCACAAATGGATGGTCAAACTGAAGCAGTCAACAAATGTCTGAAAACCTACCTTAGGTGTTTCACTTCATAAAAGCAACATCTCTCAGTACAGTGGTTACCTCTAGCCAAATGGTGGTATAATTCCAACTATCATGCCACCACCAAAGTGACTCCCTATGAAGCAGCTTATGGTCAACTCCATCCTTCCCCTACTTCTTATATCAAGGGGTGATCAAAGGTACAAGTAGTGGATCAACTCCTACAAAACCGCACAACCATGCTTGCCCATCTTAGAGAGAATCTTCATCAAGCTCAAAACCGCATGAAGCAAGAGGTAGATCAACATCGCTCAGAATGCCAATTTCAAGAAGGGGATCAAGTATTTTTGAGGCTGTAACCATATAAGAAAACATCACTCAAAGACAAGGGTTGTTAGAAACGATCTCCAAAATTCTACGGACTGTATCAAGTACTTCAGTGCATTGGAGAAGTGGCCTACAAGCTAGCTTTTCCACCCACTACAAAAATCCATCCAGTTTTCCATGTCTCATGCCTCAAGAAAGTGATTGGGAACAATTGCAGAATTAAAACCAGTCTACCTAAATTGGATGAAGAAGGGTCAATCTGGCTCCACCTGAACAGGTCTTAGACATACGAGAATGGCACCCGTGTGGCCACATGATCAAAGAAGTCCTCGTCAAGTGGAAAGACACCTCTCCAAAAGATGCAACCTGGGAACCAGCCACTATTCTTCAGTAGTTTCCGTAGCTTTAGCCTTGAGGACAAGCCTATTCTTATGGGGGAGGGCATTTTAGGGTCCCACCCTAACCCTCTTATTTATGTAGTAGGATCGAGTCATAGTTATAGTTAAGTAAATAGTCAATAAAGCCATATTAATGATTGTAAGTGGTTAAACCACATTTAATGACGGGACCATAGTTAGTTGCAAATGGGCCATGGTATTAGATAGATGGTATTAATAAGAACCATGGTATTGCTCCATGGTATTGCATGTATGAATCATATATAAAGGATAGAGACTCCCTGCAAGGAGCATTGTGTCTTATTTTGTAATCAAGTTCTACTCTATTGGAGGTTTCCCCCTCAAAGAGGCAAGTGAACATTGCTTTCTTAATAATAAAATACTTGTTGTTATTTCTCACTATTCTATGTTCTGGGAATATTTCTACGTATATTTGGTATTCTTCTATTGTCTTGCAGGCTAAGAGCATAACAAATTAACTACTTTAATATACCCCTAATTGATCGTATGTTGAAGTACATAATCTATCCCTTGCTGCTATTGTATCTTAGTTTCCTATTGGCAAGAGTCATCTTAGAAAAAGGTTGATATTTCATTATGAATTTCCCAGAAGCAGTGTTATTAGATGATGTGCATCCCTTTTCAGACTAGTTTTCATATAGTATATTTTAAATGGTCATTAGCATGGTTGGTTATATAAAATCCATTCACATCCCTCCCCCACCTCTCGCCCCAACTTGGGTTTACATAGCTTATCCCAAGAAAATAAAGCCCATTTTTTCTTTGATATGGAACCTCCCGAAAACAAGTATTGTTGGATAACTCACATGGAATTTAAGATTGTAGAAGGTGTAACAAACCATTCCCCTACCCTATCTTTAGTTGACAGATGCGATAATTGTCGATTTGAAATGTTCACCAAAGGTTGTTATGAAGACGGGGCTACAAAATATTTTTCCTCTAAAAGTAATAAAATCTCAAAGTAAATCCCACCATCATGTTATGTTTATTAAGAGCTTTATGATGCTATAAATTCTACCTCAATCTGACTCTCGAATTGAGAGATATGCCCATCTAAAGTTTATCCAATCATATTAGGCGATGTCACTATTATTTTCGCATGTGACATCCATGTGGTTCTCATCTTACTGACATGGTACTTCCACATCATCATTCTTTTACCACATGGAATTCGTGTCGCCCTGTCTAGCCCACATGTCACAACCACATGAACATAATGTGGGGCCCACCAGGTTGTAACCCGTGCTATTTTGTGGAATTTTTTATTATATGCAACACACAACATATCAAGTATCTCAACATTGTAATGCATCTCACCACCACGAGATGTTCAAATCTATGGATTGAAGTCTTATGCAAATTTAATCCAACTAAGCACTCATATGGGCCAGCACAAGGGTGTGCATAGTTTTCCACTCGTATATCCAACACTAAGCTAAGAGTATTTCTGTCCCAAACACATTCAATCCTTCCTGTAGGTATGTCATCTTCATTAATTCCAGACCCATAGATCCCCAATGAAATAGTATTTAAATGGGGAAATTAGACCCTAGTGTGATATAACCTCTAGACAAGAGTGATGTCCCTTGCCATCATCAGACCCTTGAATTATCAGATACAAAGGTGTATTGACAGAGGGATCTAGATCAGATGGGATTTATCCTACACAAGGTCATTATGCTACTTTCACCATCGGATGCCTATATCACTAAACTTGAAAAGCATTCGACTAGAGATTTGACCCGGATGGTATATAGTCGACACACTATAATTATCACCCTTGCCACCATTAGATGGTCAGATCATTATACTCGAAAAGGAATTTGATGAGGTATTGAATCCATATGGGATCCTTCTTGCAGAATAAGGTATTGGCCCTTCACACCAATGGATTCTTGGAAAATTGCATTTTTACGAGATTCAAAGAAGAAGGGAAACAAGAGGAATTCAAGGAAATTTCTTAAGGTAAAGAGCATTGATAGAATGCTAAAATTCTTAAAGTTAAAGGTCAATTCCTAATAAAAGGTCCTCAAAATTACTATGTGAAGCCTAGAGTGAGAAAAAGGGGCACCAACAAGGCCAAAATTACATCAAATACAAGATAAGAGAAAGACATGGCTCAAAAGACCAGTTCTCCCAAATTCAACACTTTATGAAGTGAGCTACTTAGAAACTCTTCACAACTACCATGTATAGTTACCTTCCGTGAGAATGACAATTGTGTGAGGGAATGTAAAGTTTGATGAGGAGAAAACGATGCAGTGCACTCTTGAGAGGGGATGTTAGATCTCACCAGAAGAGGAGATTTTCGCTCTAAAGTAGGTGCCTGATGTAGCTGTGTAGTAGCAAAAAATTTAGGAGTAGAGAGTGGAAACATCCACTCAAGGATAACCATCCAAGGAAGGTAGGAAAAGAACTAGGGTAGTTGATAGACTTTTGTAGGATGCAAGGGAGAATGTGGGATCTCCTTCAAATTTCCGCACAAGAAGGAGGTCACCTGAGAGATACACTGGCTACATGGATCTAATGACTAAGCTAGTAGAGACTGAGGTGTCCTCTTTTGAGGAAGAAATAGAGAAACCTATATGGATTGATGCAATGGTGGAGGAGTATGAATCTATTGTAAAGAATAGTGTTTGGGAAGTGGTCACAATACCAACAGATAAATCAATTGTGCATTCAATATGGATCTTCAAGGTAAAGCATGCATCAGACGGAAGTATAACACCATCCTCCGAAATTTACCCAAGTTAACCGGTCCGCTGGGATAAACATGTGACGAGAGGATACTATGAGCTGATTTAACTCACCATTTATAGTTAAGGTAGTGAAACTGATAAGACACCACCAATTTGACCTTCTACAGATGTTATAGAACCTTCAAGAGCCAACAAACCCTTCCAAGTGACCAACCCCTGAGGTAACTTGACACTTTACTAACCTGGAGCCTTATTCACTCCCATGAGATGTGAATGCATGCAATAGGGACCATTTGGTTGCTCCCACAGCAAGGGAATGCTAGCAACTAGGGAATTTTTAGGCTAGTTCTAAGCGTGCGACCATATATTTTATGTCACTTTTTCAGGGCCAGGACTCAGGCCACTGCCCAGAACTTCACGAAACTTCCAGAAATGATAAGTAACATCAAAACAATGATAATAATGAAAATACTTGAACAAAGACTTGACTGGACCCCTACTAGCCATGACAGGAATTTCGTCAAACATGTAACAAATATGCATTTTATAGGTCATAACAACACATTTGAGCATAGGGGTCTCATACTTATTTGAGAATCATTAAAACTATTGATTCCCTATCATATTAGATGCATTATCATCTATTAGGTCATATATTCAATTCTCATTCATTTACAAATCAAAACATGATGAGATCCATACATCATCATTGTCATAAAACATACTCATAACAATCATATAAACAATAGAAATAATAAGAATACAATGGCAATAAAATCCATATATGAACCAATACATTTACACATAAAATAAAAAGCATAATGAGCTCATATAAATGAATGCATAGGTCGACCAGGTATCAAACTTCCACTAACTACCCTAACATAAATTGGGCTAAACTAAATATCTCTTTCATTCAGTCATCCTCATTCCATATTCCAAGCATGAACGTCGGATCTCATGCAACACATGCAAAAAAACCAAACTAGGGCTTCCAGAGGTCAAACCACCTCAACACTGAACCATAGATTCCACCTCACCGTTAAAAATCATTAACCATCACCAGATTGGTCTCCACCCAAGTTGTCGAGGGATCCAAGGTGTTTGTTCCAACCAAGGTTTCCAAGACCAGTAACTCAACCCACAACTATTGTTGGGCTCAAGAGTGTTTGTCCAACCAAGGCTCTAGGACTAGTAACTCAACCCACCAAGTGATCCATATCGTTTTTCCAACCAAGGATCTAGGACTACTAAATCAACCAAAGATGTTACAGGGCTTCTAGAGAATTGGTCCAACCAAGTCTCTAGTAACTAATAACTCAAACCACAACGAAAGGAATATGAGAACCAACTAGAAAACAAAAGTGAAACCAAAAACACCATGGCTATCCAGGAAATGGCAAGGCTAGGCAAAACCATTGTCAATCCAGGAAATCCTCCATGCTAATGACAGATCATAACCAAGCAACCACATGCATATGCCATCCATGTCAAAAATAGCAAGGAAATCATGAATGCATCTTAGTAACTACAAGAAAAACCTGTTGTAGCTCATGATCCCGATGTCTTCTTGCACTTCCCTCCTCTTTTTTTTCCTTCCTTCTCTAAAACTCTAAGTATTCCACACTCCCCAAGAGTGCTCCAAGAAAAATCTTAGTGTCCAAAAGTACGAAAGGGAGAGTAGAAAAATGACAGCTCCAAAAATGAATTGACAAAAATCTACACTAACAAAAAGCTAGAAACTAATCCTCATAATCCTTTTTATTAATGAGGCCTTCTTTTCTTCAATTTTCCACTATTTTCTTTGATTTCCCCCCTCACATGCAACATCTAACCTTTCACCTCCCTTTTCTCCTAATTTCCATTATTTTCATAAATAAAATTCCAATTAATGTCACTTTGCCTTTCCAAAGCCTTAGCCATTGCCTTTTCCAATTCCCATATCCATTAATTTAATAACAAGTGATCCCCATCACTAGGTTTTTTTCCCAACATTCAGCTTGTAATACGTGTCCCATGACCAAGGTTATTATTTTTCCTTTATTAACTTTATTATATGGATCTTTTACGAGGGATTTTGCAAAACCCTCCTCCTTGTGGGAACACCATCCTTGATGTTTAATTATCTAGTTGGATATTGGTGTCCACTCACCTATTCCAGTTGGACCCCCACCGTTATCTATTTTAGTTTTTCAGTTTCCTTAATTGTAGCACAATTTACTATTTTGCTGTTTTTCGGGCCTTGAACTTTCGGATCTATTTTGAGGCCCTAAAGGATGGTTTTTTGGAAAATGGGCAAACATGAATCTTTAACTAATGTTGGCAGAAAAAAACTATAATCCTTGCATAGATATGTCTAATGAGGTATTTTTCATGTCAAACAAAGATCGTATGCCAAAGTTCCTACCCTGAGAAGTTGATGTACTAATTTACCCAAACGGGGCCCATAGTTTTGGTGCTTCATCTTTTGGATGTTTAGGATTTTATATTGTTCCTCAATAATAAATAGGCCTTCGAGCCTCATTGTAACGTAATTGAGAGGCATGTAGTTTCCACGTCTATTATCATAGATAAGCTACCATCACCCGAGCTAGTTTATTTGCATTATGTATCTAAACATATTTCAATTCTTTGATATTCACGGAATGAAATATTATTTCTATTTCATCTCTGTATTTATGGTTATATCTATATTTCGTTGCATTCTTGTTTAATTTTGGATCATTGGTATCAGAGTGGTCTGCTCTTTCTCTGTTTTTATTTGCATGTCCCTAACGATGCCGGGGTATAAGGAGTTAGGGATCAAAATGGATGAACCCTTTGTTGGAAATAATACAAAGAGGGGGGGTGAATCAGTATTTACAATTCAATAATCTTTCATTTCCCAATCAGATTTATATACGCTACTTTAGTGAAGTGAACTTGCATGTGTATGCTACTATGTTTAAAGAAACCAACATATACCCAAAGAACTTATGATTTAGTTAATTTATCATGTGTTGATCTTTAATCAATGATTTAGTATCTTATTATACAATAATTATGTGCAGTAATTACAGAATAAACCATCACACAAAAACAACACAAATGAACACTAAGATTTAAGGTGGAAACCTAATGTGGGAGAAAAACCACTTGTTGTTGTTATCTCTGTCTTCTTAATATAAATAAATCATTTTACAATATTGTACTGGTGCAGACTTGTACCAGTATGTAGGCACCCACCTACAAAAGGCTACAACCTTCTCTTGTTTTCCAGCTTCTACTCGAAGAGAAATACAACCCCCTAGCTCTTGTACTAGCCGATATGTTTACTAGTATGTAGGGGTTGGGCTAGAGAAAGCTATAACCTTCTTTCTTCCTCCAGGGACAATGTTTCATTAATTTCTAGACTAGATGCTTTTGGTACACAACAACACGTTATGAAGGCCTCGTTTCATCAAATTTTCACACTAGACCCATCAAAAACTTTGAAGCTCAAACTCTATAATAATAACCGCATCAATTAACAACCAGCCAATCTAAGAATTTAGACCACTGTCACTAGAACACTGTGATGAACCCAAAAACCTGCATCACCATTGAGAATGAGCTACAACCTCAAAAATTCATACATTAGAATGTATACGCTATTTTAATCAACCCAACCTGCATGTATACGCTACTTCCTGTAACAATACCTGTGTATACCTTTCAAACCACTGAATCATGCAAACTTCTGAATCAAATTTGTATCATTCAGTTATATTCTTAGCATCTATTGTTAATTTACAGAGATCCAGATAGTCAGCAACAATGATAACCCTTCTCACTTAATCAATCAATCAATTAACCACAAACTCCTTATGCAGTCAGTTTTACTTTCAGATCTAAGAAGACTTCATTGACAGACAATAGTAAAACAATAGCACTGATTAGATAGATCAGTAATTTCTGAATAATAGGCTTTTCTTTTGTATATGCTACTTGGAAGAGTCGATCCTGTGTGTATATGCACCTTTCCTAAGGCGAACTAGCATATAAATCTGCAAAGATTAACTTGCAACTTTGCTGCTATTCCAGACTTTAGACGTACCTAGATCATGACATTTAAAAAATAAAACATGCGTAAGAAATTAGATCTAGCCCAACCAATATCATATCATTCAATGATAAGTCATTTCAGGTCTCATGATCCTGATCCAACATTGTATCCAAGGTGCAAAAAATATTTCAGATCATATCATAATCATAGCCCCTACAACATAGAATATACTTCAGATAGAAGTATTCCTGACAAACCCCTTTAACTTGCACACTCGGTCCTTTGATCTTCTCCTCTTTGTATAGTTTTTGTCTGTCCTCAATACCTCGTACAAAAACAACATTTAGAGCTTGTGGTATTCTTGTATGGGATCAAATAACTATTACTCTGCTCAATATTGTGGGCTAATACCATGGTATTGACCCTTGCTATTTTTTAAACTTGAATTTCCTTGATTTTCCAACCCATACTCGCTTTTCCTCTTTTGAAAGTACGTCCATATGTATATGCTCCTTTTGTTATGTGAACCTTCTTGTATACGATTCTTTTACAAGGTGAACATGGGTATACAACTTAAACTATCTGAAAAATCATTTTCCTTCAACTTCTTGATTCTGATCAGTAGACCTTTGTTCCAACTTCCTGTTCTCCTGTACTAATGCCTTGTTACCTCTGAATTGACCTGTTACATTGTGAGTTTCCTTTTATCAAATCTGAACTGAACTACGAGTGAGTTTCCATCAAGAACAACACTCATATCATAATGCCAACAATCTCCCCCTTTGGACTTGATGGAAACCATATTGTTGTTGATTACTGCAAGATGTAGAAACTGTTAGAGATATCAAGCAACACCAAAATACTCTCCCCCTTTGACATCAAAGGCAAAGGGTAGACCAAGATATTCTCCCTTGAGATACACTATGTTGTCCATGCTCCCCTTGGGTACATGCAGAGTCTGCAGAGATATTTTTCAAAAGAATAACATGACTTTATAATTCAACTATGTGAGTATGACCTTCCTATCACCAATGATGCATACATACATCAATCACCCAACCAAGTGGGGATACACCAAATTTGACACATCCACCCAACCAAGTGGGGAAGTATCATTTTTTATACATGGATATAATATAACAATTATTAAATCATCATTCCCATACATATTAAGGAAAAACATTACATCATATGTCTAATAGGACTCATTCAAAAATAGACTATGATAGAATGTGACATATTACACCCTAGATCTTTACATAACCTATGCAATAATAAATATCTGAAACCATAGCTGAAATCAACAACCATAATGTCAACAACATAGAATGTTTGTGAAGGCTAATGATCCCCCTAAACCTATGCTACTTGTGCATTGTCAACAAACCATTCATCAAGGCATCTTAATCAGTCAGATAAAAATCTATGAACAAAGTATATCAGCAAATAGTAATCATCAATATCAGACTAACCACCCATGTCAGATTCCGACCCACTATTTTTCTATCAGAAAAAAACATATACACTCCTTAAGCCACAGAAACCCACATACATACGCGACTATCCTTCATGAAACCCACGTTTAGGAACCTTCTTCTAAAAACTGAATTTAATAGTAGGATGATGGAGAAACTACTCCTAGCTTTTGTATGAGACATTCAAATGTTTCTCTGGGAAGCAGTTTGGTAGATATATTAGCAACCTGTTCTTTGGAGGGAACATACTCCGATTTAACCTTTTGTGAAAGCACTTGTTCTCATAGAAAATGGTACTTAATGGGTATGTGCTTGGTGTTGGAGTGCATGATAGGATTTTTCGAAATACTGATGGAATTTGTATTATCAAATAAAATGGAGATGGGTGGAGAACATGATTCGAATGTCTTGCAAGGTTTGCATCATCTAGAGTAGTTGTGTGCAACAAGATGTAGGGAATCAAACTTTGTTTCTTACTGAACCAAGATACTAACCATGATCCAATATAGAATGCACCTCCACTGGTGATTTTTTGATCATCGACATTTCCTCCCCAATCTGAATCTATATATGCATGAAGAGTAATATCTATATATTTAGGATACCATAGACCAAATTGTTGGGTGTGGAGCCTGATTATCCCTTTATTCAGAGGTATCGCCGCATTGGACCCTATTTCGTAATGTTGTGGCAATACCACCCGTAAAATGCATGTCGCCAAGGGGGTCCAAGGGGGTGCGACGACAATTATTTGGAACCCCCCTTGGCGGGGGATCAGGGGCAACGCCACCGAAGCTAAAAATATATTTAAAATTTCCTTGTAAAATGTTGTAATTTTGTAGTCAATCTAGGTCGTTCATTAGGTGGATATCTAATGCTAGAAGTTATGTTTAATTTAGGGTTTTTTGCCCTAGAAGGAAACCCCTCACTATATATGGGGGAATTGTATTGCGGTTATGTGCATCTTTATTCTGAGCGAGAAAGAGAGAGGAGATTGTGTGAGAGAGAAGAGGGAATTACAATGGATCTGTTGTAGGTTGTATCTCTTCACTTTGGTAGATAATATAAAAGGAAGGACTGGCTATTTTTCCATCGACGTAGCCCAATTGGGTGAACCATGTATATATGTGTCTCTCTTGTTTTATGCATTTTCCATGTTTATATTTCTGGAATATATTTTATGTGTTCCATTGCTCTGTAATATATAATTTTCTAACACAAAGTCTTGAGTTCCTTGAAGATATTTGAGTATTCTTTTTACAGCCTAAACATGTGATTCCTTTGGATTTTCTTGGAGCCTTCCAACAATTCCTACTGCATGCATGATATCAGATATGGTACCTATTAGATAGAGCAGACTTCCAATCATAGATCCGTAGGCTGATTGATTCAGTGGAGGTGATTCATTGTTAGAGGTGAGACTACATCATGTTACCATTGGAGTAAATATTGGTTTAGAATCTTCCACTCTGTATTTCTTCATAATCTGCTTGAGATATTTGGTTTGTGAAAGAAAAATATCATCTTTTGTTTTCTATACTTGTAGATCAAGAAAATAAGTAATTTTACCAAGTAAGGACATTTCAAATTCTTGTCGCATAATCGAAGCAAAGCTCTGACTCATAGATTCTTCATTGCTGCCAAAGATGATATCATCAACATAAACAACAATAATTAGTATTTTATCATTCTCAATTTTGGTGTATAATTTGTTATCCACAAATCCTTTTGTGAACCCTTGTTGTTGAGGATATTTGTCAAGGCAATAATACCAAGCCCTTGGAGCTTGTTTCAGTCCATAAAGAGCCTTTTTGAGCTTTCTTACAAACTTTGCATCATTTCCTAGAATGAATCCTTCTGATTGTTCAATATAGACTTCTTCTTCTAACTCTACATTAAGAAATGAAGATTTTACATCCATTTGATACACTTTGAATTTCTGAAAACTTGAAAGAGAAAGAAACATTCTTATGGCTTCAAGTTTGGCAACAGGTGCAAATGTTTCTTCAAATTCTATACCTTCTTGTTGAGCATACCCTTTACATATAAGCCCTTATTTGTTTCTAATAACCTCACCATTTTCATTCCATTTATTTTTGAATATCAATTTTGTTCCTATAATATTTTTATCAAGAGGTCTAGGAACTAGTTCCCAAGTCTCATTATTTTCAATTTGGTCAAGTTCTTCATTCATTGCCTTAACCCAACATTAATATTTGCTAGCTTCATTAACATTATGTGGTTCTATGGAGGATAATAGTGCTAGATAACTAGAAGTTCCTACAAGAGTTCTTCTTGCCTGTACTCCAGACCCATTTTCTCCTCAAATTTGAGATTCTGGATGATTCTTTTGAACATACCTGGATGGAGTCTTTTCCTTGTCATTTGTATCTTCTTTTGATGCTTCATTGGTTTCTTCCTCTATATCATTTTGATTTGATACAGGAAAGCATTCACTGTCTTCCTCATTGTCATCATCCTTTGTTTGTTCTAGGTTTCTGCATGCTTCATCAATTACTACACCAATGCATTCAAAATTTTTTCGAAGTATCAAGTGTTATTACATTTGTATCCTTTACTTCTGGATGAATAACCAAGAAGAATTCCTTTGTCTGCTCTGGTTTAAAACTTACCAAGTTTTTCATTAGTCTTTTTGATGAAACATTTTCTTCCAAAAACTCTAAAGTGTTTTACAGTAGGAGGCTTAACGTACCAAAGTTCATATGAAGTTTGATCATTATTTACCCAAACATTAGCATTGTTGATAATAGTCATGGCAGTAAATGCAACTTCACCCCAGAAGGCGGTAGGAGTTCTAGATTCATCAAGCATAGCTCGAGCCATTTGTTGAAATGTTTTGTTCATTCTTTCCACTACGTCATTTTGTTGACGAATTCTAGCAACATAGGACCACCTTTTTATTCCATGCTGTTCACAAAAAAATAAATAAAAATCATCTGATATGAAATCTCCCCCTCGATCAGATCTAAGACATTTGATTTTTCAATCTGATCCATTTTCTACTAAAGCTTTGAAGGCTTTAAAATTTTCAAATGCTTCATATTTATGCTTTAGTAAACTTATCCAACACATTCTAGAGAAATCATTAATGAATAAAATAAAGTATTCTTCTCCATGATGTGAATTTTTCCTTGTTGGTCCACACAAATCCATATGGATGAGTTCAAGAGGCTTATTTGCTGATCCTTATTTCTCACTAAAATGAGTTTTGGTTTTCTTACCGACTTGACATGGTTTGCATATTATATTTTTTGGGATGCTGATATCTGGAAGATCACGAAGCACCTTGGGCTTGCATGATTTTCTTATTTGAGAAAAGCTTAGATGCTACAATCTTCTGTGCCATAACCAGTTTTCATCTTTTTTTCTTAGATAGCATTGTTTTTGTTGTCCTTTCATTATGTATATATTGTTTGGATTTCTTGTACCTTTGATTACGATCTTTCCTGTATCAAACTCACGAACCACACATTCATTTGATCAAAACAAAACTTCATTTCCTTGATCACACATTTGACTGAAACTCAACAAGTTATGTTTTAAACCATCAACATACTTGGCATTTCCATCTTTAACCTTTTATTTCAAATAAATAGGAACTTTACATTTAATGACAACCAGTATGTCATTTCCAAAGGAGACATTAGTTTTCTTTTCTAAAACATTATATGAATGAAGTTTCTCTTTATCACCTGTCATGTGTTTAGAGAATCCGTTGTCAATGTACCACTGATTTTCTTGTCCTTCTGTAAATAGAGCTATGCCACATACTTCTGATTGAAATTCCTTCTTTCTCCATACCCTGGAATTTGATGATGTTTGCTCATTTTGAAGTTTTCATCGAAATTTTCTCCTACATTCAGATTCTTCATGACCAAAGTTAATACAAAATGAACATTCAATTTCATCTTCAAGAGGAGAAAAATTATTATAAGAACTTTTCTTGATTCTTGTTATGCTCCTATGGTTTCGTGCTTCTCTAGTCATGATAGTTTTGTAAGAAACACATTGAGTAGCCTTATCCCCAAAGTTATGGCATGAAAAAAAATTTCCATTAAAGAAGTTTATGTGATCATAGAATCTTTTGGTATTGTTTACCCTTTGGTTGATGCATCTATTGATGTTCATCATTGGAGTAAATTGAGCATGATTTACATGATGAGTACTTTTAGGATTTTCCTGGTGATTGACATATTTTTCACTGGTCTTTGGTGCATCAAGATAGCTTCTGGTGGAAGCTGATGGCTTTTGTGATTGGGATGATTCTTCAATATATCCAAGACATGTCTTTATAATAGGATAACATTGAACCTTGATGATTTCATTTAAATTTTCTGATCGCAAATCTAAGATTAAGAGATTTTTCCTTCTCAAGTTCTTTTCTTCGACTTACAACTTCACATTCTAGTTTTTCATTGTGCTTTTCTCTTTTAGTGAGTTGATGTGTTAACGTGTCTATGATCATATTATTTTCTTCCAAACAGATTTTGAGTTTAGTGATTTCTTCAACAAAGTCTTCCTCTTCTAAGGTATCCATAAAATCATCATTATCATAAGCCATGAGTAGTTTATAATCTTGTTCAGTTTCATCTTCATCACTATTAGATAATCCATCACTATCTTCATGAGTATAGTAACTTCTTCTGTTAACAACTTGTTTTCTATAGCATTTTGTAAATTCCTTTCTTTTTTCATGATTATTTTTATGAGGACATTTTGCAGCATAATGACCAACTCTACCACAAGCAAAGAATTTGAATGGTAGATCACCTTTAAATTTTTCGGAGCCCTGTTGAAGCTTCTTAACAAAGTTTACCTCATCTTATTCCTATGAAATATATCCTGATTCATTGTGCTATTCCTTTTCTTTTCCTTTAGTTGAAGCTTTGAAAGCATCTTCTCTCATATCTGGTGGACCTCCTTTCCTCATTTCAAAGGAATTTAGAATTCCATGAAGCTAAACCACAGTAATATATTGAAGATCATACTTTTATTCTATGGCAGATACTTTTGACTCAAATTTAGAAGACAAGGATCTCAAAAGTTTCTCTACTAAAGTAGCCTCCTTTATATCTTCACTCAGATTCTTCACACAATTAACAATCTCATCTACACATAAAAAGTAACTAGAAGCACTTTCATCACTATGCATCTTAAGGGTTTCATACTAAATTTTGAGAGTTTGGAGCTTAGCACGTTTTACCTGGCAGTCTCCTTCATAGCTCTGAATGACTTTGTCCCACATCTCTTTGGATGTCTTGAGTTGCATGACTTTGATGAATTCTGATTTTGACAGACTTCCCAATAAAATATTGACAGCTTTGGCATTTGTTTCATATAACTTTTTACCTACTATATATGTAGGTATTGCTACTGGTAATTGGTATCCTCCCTCCATAATTTCTCAAACATCAGCTCTAAGCAACTGAAGATAGTCTTTGGTTCTTATTTTCCAATATACCAAGTTTTTCCCATTGAAGATTGGTGGTTTGATAGATCCCATAGCTTCATGATTATTCATCTTGAAAGATCTCCCTTCAAGTGATTAAGCTTCTTCTGAAGGATTTGCTCTTGTTATGAAACTAGCTCACAAAAAGATAGAAAAGATAGATCAGAGACTTAGAAACCATCCTCTTCGAGGGGGAAACCTCCTTTACATTACACAAATTAATAATTCTTGGATGATACAAATGACAAGACCTCCTTTCTATATATAGGAGTCTAAGGGGTCATAGTATAATCAGAGCTGACATAACAATAATAATGTAAGGGCACAATAATAACAATAGTGGGCTTTTATGGGGCACAATAATAACAATATGGGGACTACATGGGCACAACAATATAATAAGGGAATTGTACTAATAAAAATAAGGGGTTTCACTAGTAGTATAGGGACCTAACATGCCTCTCTCCTTCAAAAAGCGTTGTCCTCAACGCTTGAGTAGTTCTTGATACTTCTGCATAAAATTCTTGTCCTCCCATGTGGAATCCTCAGCGGGTAAGTTGTTCCACTTAATGAGATACTCTGAAATTGATTGATTTCGTAATTGTCGTGTTCTTGCTTCTGTGACTACTCTAGGTTCCAATATGATTTTTTCTTCCTTGTCAAGTTTTTCCAATATTGTTTGAACTGGGATCTTCTGCAACTTTTGAATGAGTGGCCACACTTCTTCTTCCTTCCATTCATCCCTTGATTCATTTATCCAATCTAGTTGGATAGAAATAGCACAAAATAGTGCTTCGACATCGTCATCCGTTCTTAAGAGTGCATCTACAACAACATTTGGCTTCCCTTTTTCGTAGATGATTTCAAAGTCATAATCCAACATATTTGTGAACCATTTTTTCTGTTCTTCTAAACATAATCTTTGTGCTAAAAAGTATTTAAGACTATCATGATCCATTTTTACCTTGAAGTGTCTTCCCATTAGGTAAGGTCGCCATTTCTTAAGTTCATGTTGTATTGCCAACATTTCCTTCTCATAAATATCTTGCTTGAGATGTAGCCGTAAAAATACCCAATCACCTACATAAAAAATCCTTTCATTGCGATGTTGATCTACTTGTTGTTTCATTCGATTCTGCACCAAAGAGGTGTTATCCTTTATAAGTTGGAGAACTTGTTGTTGATGCTCGATGTGATCTTTCATTGATTAAATCTTTTTCTTCTTGATATGTCCATGTATCTTGAGAGTTTGAGGAGTGGTAATTTCTTCCAATGCATTACAAGATATGGCCGAATTCATTTCTTAATGCTCGATGTGATCTTTCACTTCTTGAACATTTTTCTTCTTGGTGTGTCATTCTATCTTGACAGTTTGAAGAGTGGTAATTCCGGCCAATGCATTACAAGATAATGTCGGATTCATTTCTTTTTTCTCGATGTGATCTTTCACTTATTGAACCTTTTTCTTCTTCATATGTCCTTCTATCTTGAGGATTTGAGAAGACGTAATTCTTTCTAATGCTTTATAAGATATGGTCGGATTCATTTCTTCTTTCTCTGGGGTTGGCTCCCAATGTATATCCTATTTTTTTGATGTTTCTTGATCCTTTTCTTCCTCCTCTTCACAATCTATGTAAAACAATTTCTTCTTAGTACACTTATGACCTTTAATGTATTTTTTATCACAATTGTAACAAAGTCCTTTTGCTCTTTTTTCTTCCAATTGTTGTGGTGTCAACCTTGTAGGTTGTCGAAGGCTAGGAGAAACAACACTTCCATATTTATAGTTGTGAGGGGTAGACTTCCTTGTTGCCATAATTTTTCTTTCCACTTTTCTTGCCAACCTGAATGCCTTCTCCAATGAATCAGGTTCCCAAAGATCAACCTCATGTTGAATGTTATCCTTTAAATTCCCTATGGAGACATCAATCCTTTGCTTCTCTGGAATACCATTTTCCCTTATATTCAATTTTTTTAAAGTACTCAATGTGCTCTTCCATTGAACACTTTTGTTTGAGATGTATCAATTGGATAAAGAAGGTGTTGCTCTTTGTATCCTCATAATGTGATATCATTTCCTTCATGAAAATTGACCAAGTAACAAGTGGTTTATGAGAACAAAGCCCTTTATACCATAAAAATTGATCCGGTTCTAAATATGAAGATGCAATACGTACCTTTTGTAATAGTTGCACCTCATGTAGATCAAAAAATTGCTCCATTTGAGTATCCAATTTACCAGATCCTTGCCATCAAACGTCCTCATATGGCCTTTTCTTGATTTTAGGAGCTCGATCTTGAAACGACTGTAACTCAGTAATTTCATATCTCCAAGTTCTGAAATTGCATCCTGAAGTAGCCCTCTGCATTCTCTTGCTAACCCCACAAGTATGATCAAGATTGGATTCTGCAAGGAAGAGTTATGTCAAATCTCCCACGATGACGTAATTGTAGACTCATTCAGTAGAGCACACTTGTACGAAGTGCCACGTATCACTTTTTCAACCTTAGGATTTGAAAAATATAAATAGAAAACTACAGCCCATCCTCCTTCTGTATCTTCTCACGAAATTTCAATCTAATTCTTAGAGAGAAAGTTATGACGATTTTCCCAAGGTCACATGTTTAGAATGTAATTCAAGATTCTGCAAAAACCCTAACTTCCTCAGATTATATGTCCGAAAATATAGCAACAAAAGATCTAAAATTTAGACTTGATCTTCACTAAGATTTTTTCTCAAGTGGGTTATAATTTTAGAGTATGACCCTTCGTAGAAAAAAAAATTATAGTGAAAATTCTATAGTTTCCTGTGTGAGGTGAAATTCTAGAGCTTACAAAAACCCTAACTTCCTCATATCGTATCTTCGAACATATAGCGAGACAAGATCTGAAATTCGGACCCGAGGTTGAGACCAATTTATTCTTAAATGAGTTTTTTTTAGCTTCTGAAACTTCATGGCGAAAAAGTTATAGCTAAAATTCCACAATGACCTGTTTGGAGTAGCGAAACCCTAGAATCTAAAGCTCTGATACCAAATGTTATGAAACCAACTCACAAAAAAATATAAAAGATAGATTAGTGACTTAGAAACTAACCTCTTTGAGGGGGCAACCTCCTTTACATTACACAAATGAACAATTCTTAGATGATACAAATGACAAGACTTCCTTTCTATATATAGGAGTCTAAGGGGTCATAATATAATCAAATTTGACATAACAACAATAATGTAAGGGCACAATAATAATAATAGTGGGCTTCTATGGGCCACAATAATAACAATATGGGGACTACATGGGCATAACAATATAATAAGGGGGTTGTACTAATAAAAATAAGGGGTTACACTAGTAGTATAGGGACCTAATAGCTCTGATACTAATTGTTGGAAATAATACTGAGAGGGGGGGTGAATCAGTATTTACAATTCAATAATCTTTCATTTCCCAATCAAATTTATATACGCTACTTCAGTGAAGTGAACTTGTTTGTGCACACTACTATGATTAAAGAAACTAGATTATACCTAGAGAACTTATGATTTAGTTAATTTATCATGTGTTGATCTCTAATCAGTGCATCAATATCTTATGATATAGTAACTATGTGCATTAATATTAGAATAAACCATCACACAAAAGAAACATGCATGAACACAAAGATTTAAGGTGGAAACCCAATGCGGGAGAAAAACAACCTACTACTGTCATCTATGTCTTCCTAATATAAAGAAAACCAGTTTATAATCTTGTACTATTGCAGACTCATACTAGTACGTAGGCACCCACCTGCAGAAGGCTACAAACTTATCTCATTTTCCATCTTCTACTGGAAGTGAGCTACAACCTCGTAGCTCTTGTACTAGTCGATATGATTACTAGTACGTAGGCGCTGGCCTACAGAAAGCTAGGACCTTATTTCTTCCTCCAAGGACCATGTTTCATTAATTTTTAGACTGGATGCTCCTGGTACACAACAACACAATATGAATGCCTCGCCTCATCAAATTTTAACACTAGCCCATCAGAAACTTTGAAGCTCAAACTCTATAATACTAACTGCATCAATTAACAACCAGTCAATCTGAGCAGTTAGGTCACTGTCACCGGAAGACTGTGCTGAACCCAGAAACCTACATCATCGTTAAGAATGAGCTGCAACCTCAAAAAGTCATACATCAGAATGTATACGCTACTTTAATGAACCCAACCTACGTGTATATGCTACTTCCTGCAACAATACTTATGTATACATCTGAAACTATTGAATTATGAAAACTTCTAAACCAAACATGTACCAACCAGTTATATTTTGACCATCTACTATCAATTTATAGAGATCCAGAAAGTCAGCAGCAAAGATGACCCTTCTCACTTAATCAATCAATCAATCAGACACAAACTCCTTAGACATTTGGTTTTACTTTCAGATCTAAGAAGACTTCATTGACAAACATTAGTAAAACAACAACACTGATCAGATAGATCATTCATTTCCGAATAATAGGCTTTTCTTTTGTATATGCTACTTGGAAGAGTCGAACTTGCATGTATATGCACCTTTCCCAAGGTGAACCAACATATAGATCTGCAAAAAATAACTTACAACTTTGCTTCTATTGTAGACTTCAAACATACAGAGATCATGATATTTAAAGAATAAAACATGCGTAAGAAATCAGATCTAGCCCAACCAATATCAGATCATACAATGATAAGTCATTTTAGGTCTCATGATCCTGATCTAATATTATATCCATGGTGCAAAAAATATTTCAGATCATATCATAATCATAGCCCATGCAACATAAAGTATACTTTAGATAGAATTATTCCTGAGAAACCCCTTTCACTTGGACAGATGGTCCTTTGATCTTCTCCTCATATAGTTTTTGGCCTTCCTCAATACCTTGGACCAAAAAAACACTTAGAGCCTATGGTATTCTTGGATGGGATCAAATAACCATTACTCCACTCAATCTTGTGGGCTAATACCATGGTATTGACCCTTTCTATTCTTTAAACTTGAATTTCCTTGAGTTTCCAACCCATACAAACTTTTCCTCTTGTGAAAGTGCGTGCATACGTATACGCTATTTTTGTTCTATGAACCTACATGTATACACTTCTTTTACATGGTAAACATGCGTATATAAATTAAACTATCTAAAAATATCATTTTCCTTCAACTTCTTGATTTTGATCAGTAGAGCTTTGTTCCACCTTCATGTTCTCCTGTACCAATGCCCGATTACCTCTGAATTCACTTGTTACGCTTTGAATTGGCTTTTATCAAATCTGAACTAACCTGTGAGTGAGTTTCCATCAAGGAAAACACTCGTATCATAATGCCAACACCCTTGCAAGACCAACCTCACAAACCCCGATGAATTCCCATGGCAGAAGAAAAGAAATATGAGGGAGCAAGATATCTTTTCAAAATATTGTTTGTTTAGTCAATTTAATGTTCTTAAATTGCAAGCATAAATTATCAACTAGAGTTGGTAAACTTATGAAGTGCAGGTGAACTGTATATGCTAGAAGTCTTTCCCTTAGTTTGTAAGATGATGGTTATGTTTGTTTTGATTTTCATTTTTATCTAGAGTTAGATTTCTACAAATTAATAAGTGGAAGTTAAGCTACTATTAGATTTAATCTACCAGGTCATATCTATATTGAGTATCATCCTAAAATATATTATGTTATTCATCATAAAATTATCAACCTATCTAAACACTTTTTTGTTATAAAACAGAGTATTGAAATTCAAATTACTCTAATGATCCTTCAAAATCTTGTCTACAAAACATATAAAGATTCTGACTCTAAAGCGCATGAAAGTAATCTTCTAACTACTGACTACAAAGTAGATACAAGTTCCAATTCTAAAAGCATAAAAATACTAACTGTAATAAAGCGAAAAATGTTGAAGAACTATACTATTAAATGACTATAAGTGCAAAAGAAATAACGAAATGGTAAACGAAATAACTGAGTTATAGCGAGATGATGAAAACAAAGAAGCAAGGAAACTTAAACTAGAATTCTTGTATAATGCAATAACAGAAAGCGATTAAGTGAAAACAACATAAAACGATGAAATGAAATGAACTAGAGCCTTGACTATCTATAGGGTTCCTTTGCATACAATAGGTCTAAATCACACTCACATACACATCAAATCATAGAAAGGTAACTTCAATTCAATATGCGAACAAAGGTTTATTTCACAATTCTTCAGAAATTAACTATTACTTCCTCCTTATCCTTTATAGGGGATACATACTTATATATATAAAATGTGTTCTCAATAGTTTGAGACTTCTATGCCTACAGGTCTGTTAATCAATCCTTAATTAAATTTGAAACTAAACAGAAAAAGAGTTCTCTTGTCGATTTTCTATTTGGAAAGAAAATCAGAGAAACGTGATGCATTCAGACTTCTGCTGCTATGTGTTTGACCCGTTCCTTTGACCGCGCCACTATGTGATTCCTTCAATGAATTGGCTCAAGCGAATAGGAGGAAATCCATGAGGGGATCGATCCACAACTACCCATGTTCTTATTTGCTTCATTGGTGCACGAGAACCCCGAAAACCATGGAGGTAGATACAAATTTATAAAATAGCTATATAATCATGTTAATTTTGTAGCTAATGTAATCTTTAACATAACAATAAAGAACATTAACAAATATGAAAAATAAGACATGTAGTATTTTTTACCTTATCAAAATCTATGATTTACTTCTTTTATTGAGTTGATAGTGAAGGATGAAAAAGAGGAAAATGGAGGAAAAAGGGTGTCAAAACAAAATAGTTATGGAACTCTACATTCCCACACACTGAACATTTTGTATGTCCTCATACAAAATGAGAAATTGATATCTTTATTGAAATACTGCACCTGCTTAGACACTTCTGCCAATACATCTAATTTCATCCTTTTCACTTTCTTTCCATTCATTGCCATCCTTGGTTTCCTCAAGAGGATCTTGTATTTAAAGTTTATAAATTGTCTCTGTAAAGCCTTGTGTTTCTTCTTCAATTTCTTGTTCTTATTAAACCACAAACTTAGATGTAAAAGGAGGTTATCACTCTTAGCTATATGGATTTCATTATGTGTTTTCAAGGCTTGATTTTCATTTTTAATGTACCTGTTTAATGTCTCCAATTTGAATATTTCATATTTCAATATATTGATTACTAGAGGTTCTTGTGGTTCGTTAAACTAGACTTCTTTTTCCTCTTTAATTGGCATTGATGTTCTTATTGCATTCCTTTTCTCCAGTGATTCAATATAGTCATAGATCTCTTACTGCACCAGATCAATTTCTAGGGTTCTTCATCTTGGACTGTGAGGAGGCGAGGTGACAGTTGGTGATGAAACCCTCGGTGATGAAACCCTTAGTGATGAAACTCTTGGTGATGTTCTTGGAGAAGTTTGTGAATCTTCTTCTTCTTCCTATGAGTTTTCTTCTATTTCTATATTGACATGTTGTATGCTCTTTGAGGGTAATTCTTTTGCTGAGTTGAGTCTGGTACTCCTTCTTAAACCCATGACAGGGGTCTTTTGAGTTTTCTTCCTTTCTCTTTTAGGCTTATTTTCTTTTGGTGAAATCTCAGTCTCTTTACTCGATTTCTTTCTTCTAGCATTTCTTTTGTTTATTTTCTCTAAAACTTCTACAAGAGGGATGTCATCCTCTAATAGCTTTTGTGGCTGCTATGGTTCTTGTTCCCGTGTCCTGTCAATTTTTCTTTTCCTTCCCCTCTTAGGTCTGTTTCTATTTGGCTGCCTAGGAGTTTCTCCTAAAAGTGATTTCTTACTAAAAATCTTTCCCAATTATCACCTATGTTTTGGAGATGAGATTCAACAAGTATTTTGACTAGACCATGGTGATAGATTGTATTAGCTATAAACTAAATTCTCCTCTGAACATTCCCTAACATCTTTCTAAGACTATTCAACAAGAAATAAGGAATATTTATTTCATTTTCTTCAATAAAATTCATTAGCAACCAAATATGATAGAAAAACATACATCGAAACCTTCCTTCGCAGGTAACAAATTTTTGGATTATTAGAAGTAGGTTCCTCCACTTACTTTTTAATGTCATGCTTGGGATTCCCTTTTTGAAAATGGTGGTGTCCATGCTTGGTTTCTTCAGGAAAACCTTTCAGTATTCTCTTTAAATACCTCTATTTTTGAACCATTTCTCTCATTTTGTCTCTGTTTTGACTATTACTCCCATGGCTTGGTAGAGTTTTTAGAGCGGAACGGCCAAGAGTGTGAGTGATGGAATAATGAGAGTGTAGGTAGTGAGGGTATAAGGGAATGAGGTAGAATCTAACAATTAAGATCATTCATGTTTATGTTTTCGGTCGATTCAATGGATAGGGATATGAGTTATGATGACTACGAGTGAATGGCAGATTATGCACGATTTGACATGACATGATCAACTCTTTGTAATAATGATTTTGATTTTTTTTAGTAGTGCTATGACTTATAATTCACATATGTAATGTTTTGATCCCTATTATTAAATTAAATAAGTTCATACCTTTGAATTATTGGATCGCTAACCTTTGGTTTCTTTTTACGTTGTCTTCAGGTACTTTGCAATGGAGGGAGTCAATCATTCCTTCAATTCTATGATCAGAAGTATCCGTCAAATTGACTGCAGAAGGTCATCGAAGCTGTAGAAAATCAATAATTTTATAGCTATTTATTATTTTTGAAAAGAAAGGGATAAAATAAGATGGAATTCTAGAAAATGGGATACAAAGGAAATTTAAGATGACAAGAACTCTTAGTTTTCACCTTGAATTTTATGCATAAGCATGCCAACAATTGTTGGTTTTCATGTTTATACATATTTATTATTATTATTATTTTATGAAAATGAGAATTTTAAGGTGGAGAAGAGGAAGAGTTATTCTTTACCAACTTCAAATCAGATATGTCCTGGAAAATCTTTACAAATTCATCATTTTTCATTGGCTTATGATATATCATGAGTCGATGTCTGTTCACTAAGAGAGGAAATTTTTGTTCGTCAATAGTCCTAATTATGACTTCTCCATTATCAAAAACATTTTTAATCTCATAAGGCCCAAGCCAAAGAGTTTGAAACTTTCCTTGGAAATTTTTGAACTTTGAATCAAAGAGTAATGCCCAGTGTCCTAGCTGAAATTTTCTTTCTTTGATGTATTCATCATGCCACCTAGACCTTTGTTGCTGGACTAAACTAGTCTTCTCGATAGAATATTGCCTTATTTTATCAAGCTCATTGGGTTTTCCCATTCTTGTCTTTTCTTCTTTTGATAAGTCAAGTCATAACTTGACTATTGTCTTGTAGGTTTGAATCTGGCACTCAATTGGAAATAAGACTTGCTTCCCATAAAAAAATTCATATGGAGTATGTCCTGTAGTGCTTCTCCATGTGGTACGATAGGCCCATAAAGCTTCTGGAAGCTTTTTTTTCGAGTCCCTTCTATGCAAGTGTATTGTCTTGGTGAGGATGGCTTCAATCACTTTGTTGGTAGACTCTACCTGTCCATTTGCTTGTGGATGGTATGGAGTAGATTTTCGATGCTTGATTGTATATTCTTCCATTATCTTTTACACTGCTCTAGATGTAAATTTCTTTCCTTGATGTGTTACAATTTTTCTTAGGACACCAAAACGAGTAAAAATATCCTCAAAAGGAAATGAAACAATAGAATTTTTAGTAGAAAAAGAAAGTTCTTTAGCTTCTACCCATTTAGTAACATAATCAATGCATACAAGAATATATTTTTTTTGTTTTGAAGATGGATTAATTGGTACAATAAAATCCAAAGCCCATTTATAAAAGGGTTCAATGAGTACCTAAGGTTGTAGTGGCATTTTGTCTGAAGGAATAGGTTTCCCCATTCTTTGAAAACTATCACACCTCTTAACATATTCCCTGGCATCCTTAAAAAGGGAAGGCAAATAATATCCTAAGAGAAGGATTTTATAAGCAGCTATTTTGTCAACAAAATGACTTCCACATGGTTCATCATGAAATGCTTTAAGTATCTTAGGTACTTCATCTTCTCTTACACACCTTCATATGATGAGATCTGGTGTTGTCTTGTATAATTCTTCATTTATCCATGAATAAGATGCACTTGTTTGAATTATTCTTCTCTTTTCTCTAGGAAACAAATAGGAAGGTAACTTTTGAGTAACTAAATAATTGGCAATATATGCAAACCAAGGTGATTTAGTAGATACTGAAAAAAGATATTTGTCAGGAAACTTACCCTCTCCAGGTGTATCATTGTTAACATTTTGAATTCTAGATAAAAGGTCAACAATTGTGTTTTGTTTTCCAGGTTGGTCTAGAATGGTGATATTGAATTATTGTAACATTAATAGCCATCTTGTTAATCTACTATTAGTAATTGTTTTATTCATTAAAATATCTAATGACAGAATGGTATGTGTGGATGAAAGTTTCATAGCCATTGATTTAATGTCTAAATTTATTAATGGTATGAATGAGAACTAAAAACTCATTTTCAGTTACAGTATAATTTAGCTTTGTAGGAGTTAAATTTTTACTGGTATAATAAATGGCATAAGGAGTGAGGTGTTTTTGCCCTAATACAACTCCTAGGGTTGTTTTTGAAGCATGAGTTGATATATGAAAAGGAAATTTCCAATTAGGTCCTTTTAAGATGGGTGCTTTAGAGATCTTCCTTTTCAAAGTTTCAAAAGATGTTTGACAATAAGAGTTCCAACTGACTTCATAGTCTTTGGTAAGTAATTTGAAGAGTGGAGATGCAATCTTTGTGAAGTTTTCTATAAATCTTCTATAATATTCAATGAAACCAAGAAAAGTCCTAACATCTCATTGACAACTTGGGATTGATAATTTGGAAATAATTTCTACCTTAGATGAGTCTACCTTAAGTCGATTTCCTAAAATATGGTGGCTTGAAACAATTCCTTCATTAAACATCATAAAAAAAATTCATGACTTAATGAAATATTTTCTTCTTTGCATCTTATGAGAAATTTTTCTAAATTTTCAAGTTCTTCTTCAAAAGAATTTCCATAAACTGTAAAATCATCCATATACACTTCCAAAAAATCATGAATAAGATTAGAGAAAATTCCTAGTACTGCGCTTTGGAATGTTTTTGGGGCATTTCATAATCCAAAATGAACTACTCGGTAAGAATAAGTCCCCCATGAACAGGTGAATATGGTTTTTTGCTTGATCTTTAGGTGCTACCTAAATTTGATTATACCCACCAAAAGCATCCAAAAATGAGAAATATTTTTTCCTTCTAATGTATCTAAAACCTGGTCTATGAAGGGAAGTGGAAAGCGATCTTTCAAAGTTGCTTTCTTCAATTCCCTATAATAAATGCATACTCTTCATTTTCCATTTTTTTTGGAACGATTACTAGGGGTGAAACCCATGGACTGTCTGATATTGGATAAGTGAAATTTACATTTAACAGTTTCTGCTATTCCTTTTTAACAATTTCTTTTAAGTTTGGTTTCATTCTTCTTTGTGCTTTTCGAACTGGTCTAACATTTTCTTCAATATAAATATGATGCATGTAGGTTTTAGGATCAATTCCCTTCATATCAGTGTATTCCCATGCATATGTAGAAGAGTGTTTTTGCAATATTTATACCAGTTTCTTTTTCTGTAATTCTTCAAGGTTTTCATTCATGTTCAAGATTTTTCCTAGAAAAAATTCTATTGAAGAGTTTCCAAAATTTTCCATAAAATGTAAAGACATTTGTATAGATTATAGATATTCAATATTACATTGTTCTTGAGAATTTTGACTATTGTCACAATATAAAGAAGGTTCATTATTTTCTAATGAATTTAAAATTTGATCATCTTCATTTATTTGTGCAATAGTGAAAATGGGTTGTATATCATTATCATCATCTATCAATTATTCATTTTCTACTTTTATCATTGTTTTTGTAGGTAGGTACAATGTAGATTTCTTTTTCGAGCTTCCATCTGAGATAAACATGTCTCCTAATCTACAATTGATAAAAGCATCATCTATAGCTAACCATGGCCTTCCTAAACATAATGCATGTCCTCCTAAATTATTTGTGGGTGTTAGAATCATGAAATCAATGGGATATTCCCAAGAATCTAACGATACATATATATCTTCTAACACACCATCAGGTTTAATTATAGACCTCTTTGCTAATTCTAACAATGTTGGTGTGTATTAAAGATTAGGAAGCTTAAATTTATCCATAGTTTGTTTTCTCATTATGTTTATGGCTACTCCTAGATCAATGAGTGTGTTTGGTATTACAATTCCATTGATGTGTGTTTTCAAAATGGGCCTTTCTGGATCTAAATATTTTTGAATTGTTGTCTTCCCCATAATGATATCTGCAATTCTCTCGACTAGTTGAATTCTTCTTATTTCTTTTCTTTTTCTTCCTGATCCTTGAGTACTCAATTCCTTAATTGCTTTTTAAAAAATCAGTATTTCTTTTATTGCTTGTAATAAAGGAATTTTCATGCAGACATTTTTCAATTCATCTAACATATCATAATCAGGAAATATGATTTGGTTTTTTACTCCTTTATATATTTTCAACCTTTTAGGAAAATGTGATCTTGAGATTGATACTAAAGGTTGTTCTATAATAGGAGTATTATTAGAATGTGTAGGATTTTTTTCTGTTTCAATATTTTCTTTCTAAGGAAGGGAAATCTCTTCTGCAGAGTTATTATTGTCTTTTTGAGAATTCTTTTATGTTTCCTGAATAACAAGAAATGGTTTCTTCCTTTCTAATACTCTACCAGACCCTAATTGAACTTTATTCATATCTAATGGAGCTATCATATAAGTTTGAGGATTTTGTCCTTCTAAGTTGTAAACAAGTTGTGAAGTTTTATTGTTTGGATTTGGGAGTTCTTGAATGGGTAATTGATTTGGTATTTATGAAAATGGTAAAGAAAGTTTTGGATTTTCATTTTGAGGTTGAGCTTGAGGTAACTAGTTAGTTTGAGGGGAGTATTGTGGTGGAAAATTTGGATAAGGTGGCGGATATTGTTGATAATAAGAATATCTTCCATAAGGATTTTTCCATCCTTGATTCCAGGATTGTGGTTGAACCCAAGGCTGCAATGGCATACATGGATTCCAATTATTTTTTGAAGATTGTGCAAATTGTTGAGGATTAAAACCTTGAGTTTGATTTGTTGGAGGATTTTGCCCTGGCCTTTTGCAATAAAGTAAAGAGGGTCTACCTAATTTGGCATTCCTTCTTCACTAAACACAACCTTAAGACTTGAAATAGAGGGACATTCTTTTCTATCGTTATTTTTTGTACATCTAACAAAGGTTTCTATGCTTTTTAAATCTAAAGGACATTCTCTCAGAGCATGTTTCTTTCTACACATATGACAAAAGATGGATAATGCAGCATTTTCGACTTTCTTCTTGTTTTGTATTTTAAGGGTGTCAATTTGCTCAGTGAGACTCCCTAAAATATTTGTTTTAAAATTATCAGTAGAACTACCTATTTCTTCCCTACTTATTGTCCCAGCTGTAGATTTGTTTACTCTTGATAAAAGAGGATCCCTTGAACTTTTCCCCATTCTTGCTTTACCTCTTGAAATATGTACACTTAGATCACAAATATATACAAATGGTAATTGATAAATATCTCCTTTTCCCATTAGATTGAGAATATCAATCCACACGTCTTTAATTGATTTAAGTAAGAGATCTTTTAAGGTTTCCTCATCAAGATTATTCATTTTTTCCCTTTGATATTATAAACAAATCTTTTGAAAATGTCTTGAAGATTTTCATCATAATTTTTTACCATTTTGAAGACTACATCTTTAATGCTATGAGGCATACAATAATACTTGTATTTCTCTAAGAATGCATATTTTATTTTTGTCCATGTCCTTATAGAATTCGTTTCTAAATTCATAAACCATTTTAATGATGAATCCTTTAATGTGCAGGGAATAATTTTAGTTTTTGAGCATCATGCGGATAATCATATGATCTACATAATACTTCAAATTCAAAGAGAAATTTCTTTGGGTCTTCACTTCTTATTCCATGAAAATTGGGGAGGATAGAAGGTAAGATGTTTTTCAATGTTAATGTTGTATCCTCATCAAGGATAGAATCCAAAAGGTTCTGGATTTCGTCTTCCTCTACCTCTTCCACCTCCTATATTTCCTCCTCCTCCTCCTATAATTGTATGTTGTTCACCATTGACAGTGTGTACTTCCCCTTCTCCTTTCTCAACCATGACAGATTCCTCTATCTGGTTCTATAACAGGATTATCTAGATTTTCTTCTAGTTCTTCTATCAATGGTTGGAAGTAGGTTTCTTGTTCCTCTTCTTCAATAGGAACTTCCAACTCTTGAGCTATAAGTTGTTCTCTAGTTGAAGATAGGAAAATTGTTCTTGTTGTTGCGGATGTAGGATCTACTTCGATTACAACTTATGTTGAAGAAGCTGGTGAACCCTTAGGTTGGATTTCAAATCTCAAGACTTTTGGGAGTCTATATTGGCCATTCAAGTTTGCGTGGGTGGTGTGCCACTAAGAGGTCATGGTGGAGTGAGTGAAGTTGTAGGAATTAAACTTCTTCCTGGCCCTACAAACCTACCTCTAGAGTCTCTTTCCCTATGCATATCATGTTTTTATTTGATATTTTTTAAGGCTTCTATTTACACTTCCCTGGCAACAACACAAAAATCTTTAGTCAATTTAATGTTCTTAAATTGAAAACATAAATTATCGATTGGAGTTGGTAAAATTATGAAGTGCAGGTGTACTATCTATGCTAGAAGCCTTTCCCTTAGTTCGTAAGATGATGATTATGTTTGTTTTGATTTTCTTTGTTATCTAGAGTTAGGATTCTACAAATTAATAAGTGAAAGTTAAGCTACTGTTAGATTTAATCTACCAGGTCATATATAGATTGAGTATCATTGTAAAATATCTTATGTTATTCATCCTAAAATTATGAACCTATCTAAACATGTTTCTGCTATAAAACATAGTATTGAAATTCGAATTATTCTAGTGATCCTTCAAAAGATTGTCTACAAAATATATAAAAATTATGATTCTAAAGAGCATGAAAGTAATATTCTAATTGTTGTTTGTAGAGTAGATACAAGTTCTAATTCGAAAAGAATAAAAATACTGACCTTAATTAACAAAATCATTGAAGAAATAAACTATTAAATGACTATAAGAGAAAATGAAATAACGAAATGGTAAACAAAATAATTGAGTTATAGCGAGATGATGAAAACAAGGAAGTAGGGAAACTTAAACTAAAATGTAGTGATAATGAAATAACAAAAAGCGATTAAATGAAAACAACATATATGAATGAAATTAAATAAACTAAAACCCTGAATGTATGTAGGGGCCCTCCACATCTAGTAGGTGTAAATCACACTCACATACACATCGAATCACAGAAAGGTAACTTCAATTCAATACGAGAACAAAGGTCGGTTACATAATTCTTCAAAAAATAACTATTGCTTCCTCCTTATCCTTTACAGAGGATACATACTTATATATCTAAAATGTGTGCTCAACAATTTTAGACTTCTATGCCTAGAAGTTTGTTAATCAATCCTTATTCAAATTTGAAACTAAACAGAAAAAACATTATCTCGTTGATTTTCTATTTGGAAAGAAAATCGGAGAAACATGATGCATTCAGACTTCTCTCACTGTGTGTTTGACCCAGGCCTTTGACAACGCCACTATGTGCTTACGTCATTGAATTGGGTTGAGTGAATAGGAGGAGATCCATGAGGGGATCGATCCTCAACTACCCATGTGATTATTTGCTTCCATGGCGCACCACAACCCCACAAACCATGGAGGTAGCTACAAATTTATAAAATAGCTACAAAACCAAGTTAATTTTGTAGCTAATGAAATCTTTAACATAACAATAAGGCACATTAACATAATAATCAGGCAATCTTTAACATCAACGGCTAACCATAGGTGACACATCTTCTTCTAGTATCCACGCTCTTTCTATTAGGTCCCTATACTACTAGTGTAACCCCTTATTGTTATTAATGCAACCCCCTTATTATATTGTTGTGCCCATCTAGTCCCAATATTGTTATTATTGTGCCCCATAGAAGCCCATTATTGTTATTGTTGCACCCTTACATTATTATTGTTAAGTCAGCTCTAATTATATTATGACCCCTTAGACTCCTATATATAGAAAGGAGGTCTTTTCATTTGTATCATCCAATAATTGTTCATTTGTGTAATGTAAAGGAGGTTTCCCCCTTCAAGAGGCTGATTTTTATGTCATTGATTGATCTTTTCTATCTTTTTGTGAGCTAGTTCCATAACATTTGGTATCAGAGCTTTGGATTTTAGGGTTTCGCTGGTCCAAAATAGGTCATCATGGAATTGCCTCCATAAATTTTTTTCTTTGACGTTTCAGAAGCTAAAAAATCCCATTTGGGCTGAAACTTCGATGATCCTTGGGTTAGAATTTTAGATCTTGTCTCACTATATGTTTGTAGATATGAGCTGAGGAAGTTAGGTTCTTTTCAAGTTCTAGAATTCCATCTCAAACAGGTCATCGTGTAATTTTCGCTATAGGTTGTGTTATATGAAGGTTCAGACAACGGAATTAAAACCCATATGAGACGACATATTAATTAAGCTCAGGCCTAAACTTGAAATCTTGTTTCACTACATTTTTAGAAATATGGTTCAAGACATTTAGGGTTTTTGGAGGCTCTCGAATTACATCCCAAACATGTGATCTTGGAAAAATCCTCATAACTTTATTTCTCAGTATCATATTGAAATCTCATTAGATGTCATAGAAATATGACGTACTTTATTTTTCTAAACATTGTTTTCAGGTCCTGAAGGTTGAAACAATGACACATGGTGCTTCATACAAGTTCACTCTATTGAAAATGTGTATAATCAGGTCATCTTGCGAGATTGGTCATAACTATTTCTTGGAGAATCCAATTTTGATCAGACTGGTGCTATTAGAAATAGGACTCGGAGGGCTACCACAATTTTCAATTTCAAACCTTGTAGATTCTAAATTTCATAGATACATCAGATTCAGTATCGAGCTCATACAAAGTGAAAAAAGGTGTGTAGTTTTTTTTAAATTTTGCATATGTCTTGTTTGAAAACTTAGTCTAAAGGAATTCAAAGGGCACAGTGAAGCATAATTATCATTAATTGATGCCCCAAAGAAATAAAATGGAAACAACTGGTATGCAACCCAAAATCTCTAGCATGACTCATGAAGAAGAGGAATAAATGCAACATGATATATCAAAATCATGAGACCAGGTGCAACAAATTTCAGTCTCACAAAAAGTAACAGAAGCTAAGATGGATGGTTTAAGAAAGGAGTGGAAGATAAGATGGATACTTTAAAGAAATACGTGGGAGCTAAGATGGATGGTATGAAGGACAACATTGAATATTGGAAGAATGACATGGAAATTTGGAAGGAAGGTTTGACAAAGTTGCTACAAGAAATGTTTCCTAATGGTGAAAAGGTAGTAGAGAAAACTCAGAATGCGAACAAAATAAATGTTAATCATGATTCAAAGGATGACAATATTGAAGATTTGAGGAAAGACATGGAATGTTTGAAGGAAGGTTTGACAAAGTTGCTACAAGAAATTCTTTGTAATGGAAAAAAGGTAGTAGAGAAAACTCATGATGAGAATAAAAGAAATGCTAATCATGATTTCAGAGACTCTAACATTGGAGTAAAGACCCACCACATTCCAAAGATTGATATGAGGAAGTTTGATGGCAAGGGTCCCGTAACATGGACACTACATATGGAACAATATTTCAATATCCATAATGTGCAAAACACACAAAAGGTATTCATTGCAACTTTATATTTGTAACCCAATCAATTTGTATGGTATTGATCGCTTTGCTCCTGTAAACAAATTTTCACTTGGTCAATTTTTACAGATGAAATGATAACACATTATGAGGATACAAAGATTAACACCTTCTTTAGCCAATTGATAAATCTCAAATGAAAGGGTTCAATGGCATAGAACATTGAGGACTTCCAAAAATTGAATATAAGGCTAAATGATATTCCACAGAAGCAAGTGATTGATGTCTTCATAGGGACTTTAAAGGATAACATTCAACATGAGGTTCGTCTTTGGGAACCTGATTCATTGGTGAAGGCATTCAGGTTGGCAAGAAAAATGGAAAGCAAAAATTGTGGAAACAAGTTAGCATACCACCCACAACTATAAATATGGAAGTGTTGTTGCCCCTAGCCTTCCACAACCTACAAGGCTGACACTATAAAAATTGGAAGAAAAAAGAGAAAAAGGCCTTTGTTATAGTTGTGATATAAAATACAGTAAGGGTCATAAGTGTGCTGAGAAGAAATTATTTTACATAGATTGTGAAGAGGAGGAAGAAAAGGAACAAGAAACGTCAAAAGAAGAGGATATACACTAGGAACAAACCATAGAGAAAGAAGAAATGAATCCGACCATATCTTGTAATGCATTGGCCAGAGCTACCACTCCTCAAACTATCAAGATAGAAGGACATATTAATAAGAAAAAGGTAATAGTGTTGATTGATTTGGGAAGTACCCATAATTCTATTCATTGTAAGATAGCCAAGGAATTGAATTTTTTTCTATATCGGGCACCAAGGTTCCAAGTGACGGTTGCAAGTGGAGGAACCATAAATTTCTCTAGAAATACCATAATATCAAGCTATCCATGGGAGAATATGTATTGAATATCCCAATGCTTTCTGTTCCGATGGGTGGTACTAATGTTGTACTAGGACTACAATGGATACAATCCTTGGGTACAATAGCTTTTAATTTTCAACAACTTCTCATGAATTTTTTTTCAGACGCAAAGGAAGTTGAACTAAGGGGTATCATGTGGAAACCGGGAAAGATAATCAACTCTAAAAGAATGACAAATCTTCTAAAGAAATAACAACGAGGCATAATTGCACAATTATGTTCACTAGAGGTTCCCACCTCAAAATCATCTATTTCTCCAGATCTCCAAAAAGTCTTAGACAATCAATCCAAGTTATTTGAGACTCCCAAAGGCCTCCCACCTATTCGTGATCATAATCATGCTATTATTTTGACTCAAGGAAGTGTTCCTCCAAATATTAGACCTTACCTAATGGGAAGACACTTCAAGGTAAAAATGGATCATGATAGTCTTAAATACTTTTTAGAACAAAGATCATCTTCAAAAGAATAGAAAAATGAGTCACAAAGATGTTGGGTTATGACTTTTAAATCATCTACAAAAAAGGGAAGCAAAAGGTTGTTGCAGATGCACTCTCAAGAAAGGATGAGGATGTGGAAGCATTTTTTATGCCATGTGTATTATCCAACTAGATTGAATAAACGAAGAAAAGGATGAATGGAACAATGATGAGAAGTGTGGGTACTCATTCAAAATTTGTAAAAGATCGTAGTTCAAACAATATTTCCAAAACTTGACGAAGAATGAAAAATCATATTGGAACCCGAACCAGTCACAAAAACAAGAAATTGACAGCTATGAAATCAATCAATTTTAGAGTATCTCATCAAGTGGAAGAACTTACCCACTGAAGATTTGACATGGGAGGATGAGAATTTTTTACAAAAGCATACAGAACTACTCAAGTGTTGAGGACAACACTTTTTAAAGGAGAGGGGCATGTTAGGTCCCTATACTACTAGTGTAAAACCTTATTGTTATTAGTGAAACCCCCTTATTGTATTATTATCCCCATATAGTCCCCATGTTATTATTATTTTACCCCATATAATAGCACTATTGTTATTGTTATGGCCCTAAAATATTTTTTTTTATGTAGGCTCTGATTGTATTGGGACCACTTAGACTCCTATATATAGAAAGGAGGTCTTGTCATTTGTATCATCCAAGAATTTTTCATTTGTGTAATGTAAAGGAGGTTTCCCCTCAAAGAGGATAATTTTTAAGTCATTGATCTATATTTTCTATCTTTTTGTGAGCTAGTTCCATAACACTTTTAGTTGCAAGTTAACTTTGACATCACCATATGTGAAGGTTAGATAGATGCGAATACCGTAGATAAATGGTTAAATATTCTAGAAGTATTTTTTTTTCTTCATGACTTTTCTGGCCGGGGAAATATTACTTTTGAACTCCTTAATGTTGCTCTCCATGTCAAGGACTAGTGGGACACCTACTATGAGAAGAGGGATGAGAGTGAACCCTCACTATTCTCAGCTACACCCACTTGGAAGTATTTCTCAGACACCATAAAGGATTAGTATTACCCTCTTGGAAACTATGAAGATAAATATATATAAAGTGGACCACATTGTAGCAGAGAAGGGACCAAGATATGGTAGAGTTCACAAATATTTTCCATACCCTTTGCACAAACTTGGGTATCAAGGATTCTGAGCGTCATTTGGTACTCAATTTTCACAGTTGTCTACATAAGTACATCCAAGAGGAGATGGAATTCCTAGAAATCTCCTTTCTCGATGGTGCCTATTAATATGCTGTCAATATCGAGCAAAAGTTTAAACAAAAGAAGCGAGACTTTGGATATGTGAATTTGAAGCGGGGGAAATGTGCACCCAAGCCGCAAAGGAAAGAACAAAGCTAAGGTGGGGTGACCGAGGACAACTCGGCGAAGACGCAAGAAAATAACAACACCACAAAGAGAGAAAGACACTAAGAAATGGTGTGAGTTCCATAAGAGCCCCATTCACAAAACAAGTGAGTGTTCGGCCAAGAAGTCAATAGTAGCTGAGATGAAGGCTTCTGAATCAGATGCATGTTCCAACTCTAAGTGAAAACCTAAAAAGGAGAATGGAAAAGGCAAGGAGATTATTGAGGTGTAACCTAGTGCCCCCATTACCACCACCAAGATCAGGAAGAATGAACCTGGATATCCAAAGGAGAGGGACCACCTCTTCCACTAGGAGATGTGGGTGTAGGGTTCTCTGTTACAGTTCATTGTCGATAACGATAGCCAAAAGAACCTCATTTTAGAAGAGTTCTTGTAGTGGCTAGGCCTACCAACCACAACACACCCACAAGTGTACACCATCAAGTGGCTTCATAAAGGGAAATATCTTTGTTTCAACTAGTAGTGTCGCTTTCCCTACAACATCAAGGCCTTTGTAGATGAGGTACTATGTGATGTTGCTCCTCTTGAAGTTTGTGATGTATTATTAAAAGAACCATTCTTATGTAATTGACATGTTGTGTATAAATCTAGGCCCCACACTATTATTATTACTTTGGGAAATAAGTTGTACAGGATACTGGAGGTACCGTCGCCTACCACCATCTCTTTGATCACTCTAGAGCAAAGCAATAAGATCAATTTCCAGACTGGGAAATTCATTTTCCTTATGATTTTCCTTCAGGACAAGAATAAGATTTTGGCCACGACCTCCAAAGAGGTCTCCTCCGCATGGCAGTAGCAGATGGACAACATGATGGAGGAGTACAAGGACATCTTCACCTCACCTATAGGGGTAGCTCTACACTGTGAGGTCAAGCATAGCATTGATTTGACCCCAGGTGTGCCACTACCTAATGGACCAATCTATCGATGATCTATTCTGAAGAACAATGAAATAAATAGGTACATTTAGGATTTGTCGCATAAAGGTCACATCAAGCCAATTCTGTCACCCTGTGGGAGCCCAATCATGTTGGTACAAAAGAAGGATGGGACCTAGAGACTCTGTATTGACTATAGGGCACTAAACAAGATCACTATCCAGAATAGGTATCTAATCACATGGATTGATGACCTTCTAGACTAGCTCAAGGGGGCCAAATATTTTAGCAAGATTATTTTGAAGTCCATGTATCACTAGGTACCAATCAAACCCTCTGATGTGTATAAGATTACCTTCAAATCCAAGGAGGTCCATTTCAAATGGTTTCTCATGCCTTTCGGGTTGACGAATTCCCCTACAACCTTCATGAGGCAGATGGATGACATGTACCCTTGACCAACTCATTCCTGGTGGTGTGTTTGAATGACATCCTCATCTTCAGCCTGATTTGTGAAGAGCACCTCTGAAATATTTGTCACATCCTCAAAACTCTGTGACAACACAAGGTGTGTGACAACTCGGGTTCAATATTTGGTGTACACCATTGATGAGAGGGGTGTTCATGTGGACCCACCCAAGACACAAGTCATTTGAGATTGGTTAGCCCCAACCACTCTAACGGAGCTCCGTAACTTTCTGGGTCTTGCTAATTTCTACTGCAGGTTTGTGTTGGGGTTCTCTCATATAACTTGCCCTTTGATTCAAGTCACCAAGGGTGGAGTGAAAGAATAATTATTTTGGTTTGAATCCCAACGGAAGGTGTTATCCGAATTAAAGCATCAGCTCCACTCTGCACCAACGCTCACATTACCATACCTACACTAATAATTTAAGATTAATACAGATGCCTCTGACTATGTTATTGGTGTAGTTCTTACTTTGTAGGGACATCCAGTGGCATCACAATGAGACACTTTCAAACATAGTCTGAAAGTATCCCACCTAAGATAAAGAGATGTATTCCATCATGTAGGATTGTTGATAATGGAAGCATTACATTCTGGGGAAGGAAACGGTCATCCGCATAGATCATCGACCACTGTAGTTCATACAGACACAAGGGAAATTGCAAAACGATCGCCATCAAAAATGGTCCACATACCTGCAACAGTTCCATTTGGACATTAAGTACAAGAAGGGAAACACCAATAATTTTGTAGACTGCCTTAGTCGACCTCCATTCATGGCACTTACCATTGTGCTCGACTCTTGTGGGCACGACATTTTGGGGTGGCTGCATATGTACAAGAGTGATCCTAAATTCAGAAATACATACCAAATGCTCCTCAAAGAAAATAAAGTTCCAAATTTTCACTGTTAGGATACAGTGTTATGTCACCTACAACACCTCTATGTTCCTTCAAGTGAGTATGCCAAGATGATTTGGGAGGCACAATACAATCGGGTCATTGGACACTTCAGAGTAGAGAAAAGAATAATAATGTTGTAGAAGTATTTTTATTGGCCAAACCTTTGACATGATTTTGGGAAGTACATTAGATCCTGCACTGCCTATGCTATTTCCAAACCAACCATCAAGAACTGAGGCCTATATACTCATCTACCTACTCCTAGTCAACCTTGGGAATCCATCTCCATGGATTATATGTCGGGACTCCCTTCTACTAAGCATGGAAACGACTGCTTTTTGTGGTCATTGATAGATTCTCTAAGATGACCATTTTGGCGATCTGCAAGAAGATTATCATAGCAGAAGCCACTGCTTAGCTCTTCCTTGAATGAGTATGGGTACACTTTGGGATGCCATGGTCCATTATCTCATATTAGGATAGCAAGTTCCTAAGTACATTTTCGTCAAGTCTCTGGTTGATGCTCAATACCATGCTCACTAGTCCCATGGCTTTCTGCCCCCAAATGGATGCCCAAACATAGGTCATCTATACATTATGTGCATGTACAACTCAATACATCCATGCACATGGGATGAAAGCCTCCCTTATGTCTAGCACAACTACAATAGAGTTATCCATAGCTCAACGAGTCATAGGGTGGGGTGGGGATTCCAGCCACTATGTCCCATTGATCTGGCCATACCATTTGCAGCAACTCACGCAACTTCGGGTGATGTCCAATTCGAAGCTGAAAGGGCTAACAACTTCATTTAGCATGTCCAACACATCTTCCAACAAGTCCATGACATATCATAGAAAGGTAATACCAAGTACAAGTAGCGGCATGACTAGCACTAGGTGCCACACAAGTTCCACATGGGTGACAATGTTTGGTTGCATTTGCAAAAAGAGCGTCGTGTTGGGCCCCACCGTAAGCTTTGACCACTCTGATATGGGTCATACACCATCACCAAGGCTATAGGAGAAAATGCTTTCAAGCTCAAGTTCCATGGAAAATTTTAGGGGCTAATATTCACAGGTAGGCTAATTTTACATGTTTTTTCAAAAAAAAAAGATTCACCAATTTCCATTTTTTATAAAAACTATTCACCCAAATTTTACAATACAAAATTATTTTACCCTAAAAATCAGCAACATTATATAGAGAGTATATATAAAATCATTAGAACTTTGAATAATTTTACAAATACATCAATAAACATTGTATAATTTGCATATTAAGGACTAGTGATATTCGCCAATGTTTTTAAACTTCAAGATAATTTTCCATCCTTAAAATTTTCCTTGAGCTCAACATTCCATCTTTCCTTGTCCTGCACCTAGCATTCAATGTGGACCAACTTTGGCCATAGTTTCCACTAATACTAGACACATTCGACATTGCAGAACAAATCACACCTATAGAGTTAAATCCATACTACATGGAAACTGCCACAAATGATTGGATTATGGACACAGAGATCAAGAATAGTGGTAAAAAATAATCCAACTGTATTAGGTTGTCAAAGTTGTCCAACTCCTACATCAAGCCAAGTGGCTCACCAAGGACCAAGTTAAACAAAAGTTTCCCCATCTAATGGAGGTACTCAATGCAATGGGAACAATTGCTTCCTAAGGGGGCAAGATTGATCCAGATAGATATTGGTGGCCACCCATCTATTCCACTTGGACCTCGACCACTGTTTCTTTCAATTTTTCAATTTCCTTAACTGTAGCACAATTTACTATTTTTAGCAGTTTTTCGAGTCGTGAACTTTCAGAGCCCTTTTCAATCCCTAAATGATGTTTCTTTGGAAAATGGGAAAACATGTGTCTCTATTAATGTTTGTATCTGAAATTTTTATTCCTTGGATAGATAATTCTAACGAGGTATTGTTCACATAAAACAAAGATATTATGCCAAAGTTACGACCCCGAGAAGTTGATGCGCCAATTTACCCAAACGGGGCCTATGGTTTTGGGGCTTCATCTCCTAGGGTTAGGTTTTTGGATGTTTATGGTTTTCCATTGTTTCTTAATAATAAATAGGCCTTCGAGCCTCATTGTGACATAGTTCAAAGGCATGTAGCTACAACATCTCTTCTCAGAGATGAGATACCATCATCCGAGCTAGTCTATTTCCATTATGTTTATAAGAATATTTTAGTTCTTTGATATTAATGAAATGAATTATTATTTATGTTGCATCTGTGTATTTATGGTTATATCTATATTTTGTTGCGTTCATGTTTAAGTTTGGATCAACAAGACTGTTGAAAAAGAAAGCATAAGCTCTGGCCCATGCCTCTGAACTATGTTATAATCAGGTTTGAAAGACTATTTATTATTTAGAAAAAATGGAAAACCCTCAACATCCAAAAACCTAACCTTAAGAGATGAAGTGCCAAAACTATGGGCCCCATTTGGTTAAATCAGTACATCAACATCCCGGGGCCGTAACTTTGGCATATGATCTCCGTTTGACGCGCACAATACCTCGTTAGAAAGATCTATCCTAGAACTACAAATTTCGAATGTAAACATCAATGCAAGTCTCAGTTTTGACTTTTTTTTTCCAAAAGATCATCGTTTAGCACCTCAAACTGGATCTAGAAGTTTAGGACCCAAAAAACGACCAACAATAGTAAATTGTGTTACAATTAAGGAAACTGAAAAACTGAAAGAAATAGTAGTGGAGTTCTAAGTGGAATAGGTGGTAGGCTACGAATATCGACCTAGATCAGTCCACCTTGATTAGGAAGGAATGGCCCCCATTGCATTGAGTGCTTCCATTAGATGGGAAAACTTCTGCTAAACTTGGTCCCTGGTGAGCCACTTGCCTTGGTACAGGAGTTGGCTAACTTTGACAACCTGATACAGTTGTATATTCTATTGTTGAATATTTTTTTATATTTGTGTTCGTAATATGATGAATTGTGTCCTGTTCCATGTAGTCTCAGTTTAACTCTATTGGTGTGGGTTGTTTTGCAATGTCTAATGTGTCTGGTAATGGTGGAAAGTATCGTCGAATGGGGTCCACATTGAACACTAGGTGAAAGCCAAGGAATGGTTGAATACTAAGCTCAAAATAATTGTCCCCTATAGCCTTAGTGATTGTGTAAGGCCCATATCGGAGTAGTTGAAGCTTTCGGTGGGGCCCAACGAGGTGATCCTTTGAAAAATGTAACCAAACTTTGTCACCCACATGAAACTTATGTGGCACCAGATGTTGATCATGTCGTTGCTCATACTTGGAATTGGAGTTCTCCAAGATGGCAAGATGTCATGAACCCGATGTTGATCATGTTGTGAACCTATGGTCGAATGGGGTCCACATTGAACACTAGGTACAAGCCAATGAACGCTTGAATACTGAGCTTGAAATCATTGTCCCTTATAGCCTTAATGATTGTGTGAGGCCCATATCGAAGCAGGTGAAGCTTGCAGTGGGGCCCAATGAGGTGCTCCTTTGATAAATGTAACCAAACTTTGTTGCCCACCTAAAACTTGTGTGGCTCCCGATGTTGATCATGTTGTTTCTCATACTTGGCATTTGAATTCTCCATGATGGCAAGATGTCATGAATCTATTGGCGAATGTGTTGGATGCATTCAATAAATCTGGTTGCTTTATCAGCCTCAGACACTTATGTCTGTGTAGTCACATGAGGCAATGCAACATCAATTAGACACAATGGTTGAAATCCTAGACACATGGAGACACCTACAACCAACAAGATTATCGAAAAAGAAAACATACATCCCATGGATATTTATAACTTACCTCGTTGCACTATTTACAATGATGACCGTGTTGACAGGAAAACCATCATGACAACAATAAAAGCATAATAACATGACACCCATACCGCTTATTGGATCTTTGTAACATAGCTCATAGCAATATTTACATCCATATACATATATACATATACCAAACATCACACCAAAACATATGCCAAAAACATTCACTCAACTAGCTAATAGAGAAGGATACATAGGCCACACTTGATCTGCCATCTCCCATGTAGCTTCATCAACCCGAAAGTGCTTCCACTATAGGTTAACCTACTTCATTGCTCAATTCCAAAGCATGAGCATTTTTCTCTACAAAATGCATTGAGTTTCTAGCTAAAATTATCCTTCTGGTTGCACTTGCAGTACAAACTAGTCAATCACATGATAAGCTTGTTTAACATACTTCTTTAGAATTGACACATGGAAAAAATCATGGACTTTCATTGTCGGAGGTAGTTGAGGATGATAGGCTACTGGTTTAATCCTTTCGATAATCCTGAAAGGTCCATAAAACTGAGGTGCTAGATTAGCACATGATCCAGTCCTCAAGGAGGTGTTCTTGGTCTTGATATGCAAGTAAACCTGTTTCCCAACCTAAAACTCCTTAAACATCATATTCCAATCTGCATAAATTTTTTGTCTATCCTATGTCGTATTCATATTCTTCTTGATTACCTGCATTTCATATTCCATCTCTAACAACATGTCCGATCCAAACAACATTGTGTCCACTTGATCACTCCAACTGATGGGAGTATTACAACTTCGGCCAAACAATGCCTCAAACAAACTCATCCTCAAAGATTATCAATACCCATTATTGTAGGAAAATCAATTAGTGGAAGATACTCTTCCCGCTTTCACTGTTGATGCAGGACGTACATTCTCAACATGTCCTTAAAAATCCTCTTGAGCATCTCTATCTATCCATCTGTTTGTGGATGATAAGTTATGCTAAAGGCCGACTTTGTACCCAAACCTGCAAATAACTCTTTCTAGAACCTAGAACTGAACTTAACATCCCTATCTGACCCAATCTTCTTCGAAACACCATGCAATTTGACCACATCTATGATGAATACCTGTGCCACATCACTAGATGAATACATAGACTTCACTGGAATGAATTCCACTACCTGTGTCAACCTGTCAACCACAACCAGCATGGAATCATGTTGTTTAGATGTCGTTAGCAAGCCTATAAAGATATCCATTGAAATGACCTCCCATTTCCACTCTGGAATTGGAATTGAGTTTATTAGTCCACCTTGATGCTTACACCCTGCTTTTGCTTGTTGATAATCTAAGCATCTAGCCACAAACTCTACCACTTCCTTCTTCAAATTCAGCCAATAATAAAAATTCTTCACTATTGTCAACATCTTATGATATCTTAGGTGACCTGAATATGGCTTAAAATGAAATTCCCTCAAGATAATATCCTTGAGCTCATTGTTGTCTCGAACATATATCATGTCCCTAAATCTTACCAATCCATCCATTGTAAGATGATATTCCACATCCTAATCACCTGTACCCTAATGTAACATGTGCATAAGCTCCATATACATGTCACCCTCTTGTACTCCCTACAATATCTGATCCTATAAATATGTCCCATAAGAAATCATATTTGTTATGTGATTTACCTGTATCTACCTGCTAGAATCATCTGCAACCCTTTTCTCTTTACCTTTAATGTACCTAATCTCAATGTTGAACTCACTGATCGTGGATAAACATCTATCTTGCATGACATTCAGATTTGGTTGGTTAAATAGATACCCCAATCCATTATGATCACTCATAAATATGAAGTGCCTGCTAAGATATAGTGTCTCCACATCTTCAAAGCATGGATGATCTATGCCAACTCAACATCATGTGTTGGATAATCGTACTCGTTCTCATTCAGTTTCATTGATTCATAGCATACTGCCTATCCTTCATACATAAGAACTTCAGCAAGTCCTCTCTTGCAAGCATATGTACATACCAAAAATTATTTCTCTAGATCTGCAATCTTTAACACTAGAGGATTTTTAAACAATTGCTTCAACCACTCAAAACTTGTTGCGCATTCCTCTGTCCATTCAAAATTATTACCTTTCCTTTGCAATGATGTAATCAGATAAGAAATGTGGGAGAATTTCCTTATGAGCCTCCTATAATAACCTGCTAACACCATGAACGTTATTACCTCATCCACATTTCTAGGAACTTCCCATTCCATGCTAGCCCTTATCTTCTCTAGATCCATCGCTATTCGTTCCTTGGAAAACACAATCCTTAGGTAATGGACCTTTGTCTAAAAGAAACTGTATTTACTAATCTTAGCATACAATAGATGCTCTCTCAGCAGTATCAACACCATTATTAAGTTCTTGACACGTTCTTCTTCATTCTTAGAATATATCAATATATCATCAATGAAAAAAATAACAAAATTGTCCAGATAAGGATGCAACACACTATTTATCAAGCACATAAAAGTAAATGGAGCAATAGTGAAACTAAATGGAACTACAACAAACTCAAAATTTCCATATCTAGTCTGAAAAGGAGCCTTGTGAATGTCCTCTTCTTTAATGCGTACCTAATGATATCTTGATCTAAGTTCAATCTTCTAGAACATTTCTTGTCACTTCAACTAATTGAACAACTCATCAATCGTCGAAAATGGATACCTGTTCTTGATGGTCACCTTGTTCAACTGCCAGTAGTCAATGCATAAGCTAAGAGTACCATCCTTCTTCTTCGAAAACAATAACGGTGCACCCCAAGGTGATACACATGGCCTAATGTATCCCTTTTCATGGATTTCCTTCAACGACAACTTAAACCCCACCAACTCTAGCATGCTAATCCTCTAAGATTCCTTTGATGCTAGTGTTTACCCTATTACCAACTCAATGGAAAAGTCTACTTCTGTGGGAGGTGGCAACTCTCAAATATCTATGGGAAATACATCCTAAAACTGCTATAATATTGGGTACCTACTCATTACCTCTCCATCCTCAGCTTCCTTACCTTTATCAATGGAAACATGCATTGGAAATAACACACACCCTTTCATGTGACTATGCTTCCCCTACATATTTGTTACCATTCTAACTAATGTTGCCTTCTTCTTTCCCTAGAAAACTCTTTGTTCTCCATTGTCATCCAAGAACTCAATATTTTTTTCATAACAATACACCTTTTTCCTATGAAGATACAACAAATCCATACCCAAAAGCGTACTATATGACCCTAATAGAAATACATTCAAATGTGCTGATCTAGGCATACCATGCAACTCAAATGCACAAGCTCTAACCCAATGAAGAAATCGCTTCTTTTTACCTATAGTCAACTACACTAACCAAGAATATGCATGCACTTCTTTGTTCAAACCACACTTATCCACCAAGTCAGGATTAACATAACTATAATTAGATCCATTGTCAATCAGAAAAAGAACAAATTGATCACAAAGATTATTGTCCATCTCAATAATAAATGCCTACGGATCTTCCTACTTATTATACAACACTACATAGATCTCAGGAATAATCTATCTAACATCCCCCACTGTTTTCACCTCCTGAGAACTATATATGTGCGGTCTACTACCCTGATGCTCTATAAAATTTCTCCTGCAATGCTCTCCTCCACAATTCCAACACCATATGGGCTTCCTATCATCACCCTTGTTCTAGTCAGACTCAAATCCCTATCCTATATCAAATGCATTGAACTTCTTATGCGACATTTCATTCTCTTTTTTACTTTTATCTTGAGATATTTTTCACTTCCTATCCCATTTTCCTTTATTATTATCATTACCTTTCATGTCTTGCTTAGTCTCAGCTCTATGCATTGATTTCTCATAACAATTCTTTATTTTTTGGATGGCCCCCTTCGATGATCCGAGCTCATCCAATTCAATCTTGTCCTTGAAGGCTATTAGAAACCCATTGATGAATCTTTGAATCGTCACTTTCTCCTTGTTCAAATAAGGCACATAGATTAATAACTTCAAGAATCTTCTAGTGTACTCATTGGTGATATATCACATATTCGTCTCATAAAATTATTTTTTTGTGACATCTTAGTAACTCTCTGATAGATAATTCTTGTTTAATAGTCCCTCGAACTCATTCCAAATCAACTCCTATTCATGAATACCTTTGATGTTCTTTACATCTGCTCACCAAATGACTTATTTACCTTTAAGACTGAAATTTCCTATTGTGGCCTTCATGTTCACTGAGTAATCATGCAACCTAAATAAATTATTCATCCCAAACAACCATGCCTCTACAACCCGTGGCTTCTTCATTTCCCCATGAAATATAAGTGCCTTTGATTTATTGAACTCATCCAACAAATATTCCCTATGACTCATCCCATAAGGATGATAATGATGATGATCAAAGTGTTTGTTAAAAATAGTACTAGAATAATCCCTATGTCCATCACATCTCCTATCTGGAGTATCCAAGATCCTTTTATCTCTACCTGTGTCATCTCTATTTGACTAGTGCCTGCCACGAGACATATTTCCATATGCCCCCATTAGGCGAATTTTGAGGTCTTAAATGGGCCTCCTAAGGAAATTATAAAATAATAGTGGAAATAATAAAATAATATTAGATTACATCATCAAATTTTAGAGTGAAAAAAGGAAAAACTACTTTTTCAACTCATATTTTCAACTTATCTCCCTATGGGTTTACTCAAATCTTGAGCGAGAAAAATCCTTAGATGCATAATTTTATTCCTCATCTAAGGAGTACCTGTGTTGCATACTTTTGATGCATCTTTCTACACGAAAAATGAGAAATACATGAAAAACATGATTGCAATCACATTTTTCATGTAACAAGGTCCATCGAAAGTATGCAACATGGGTACTCCTCGGATGAGGAATTTAATTTTTCATCCAACGAGTACTCCCATTTAAAATTTGAGTAAAAATTTAGGGAGATAAGTTTGAAATACAAGTTGAAAAAATAGTTTTATTATTTTATTATTTTTTAATCCTTTTGCTTTTTTACCCCAAAAATGATGAATCATCCCCCATGGTTGACATCATCATCTTGAACCTTATTGGTTCTTATAAAGTTTATTTTGGTTTTACATTTTTCTTAGGAGACCCATTTTAGACCACAAAATTTCTCTAATGATTAGTTTTGTACTCCTATCGATGGTTGATCTGAAGTGGTCCCTATCTCTACAATTTTGACAAAATCTGAAGAATTACTATATTGACTTTTGCTTGTTTCTCATGTTCCTACATGATTACGTCATTATCTTCTTTGCAACTCCTTATTTCTTCCTTCAAGATTCTAAATGTGTCTGTTATCCCAAAAGAGTGCTCAACACCATGTGTCTCATCAGATCCATAAGGAGAGTCTTGTGAATTGTAGTCTACCATCTTGCTAGTCATCTTTTTTCTCTTCTTCCTATAAGGTATATTATGTTAGCTAAACCAAATCATAACTAAACTAGCATGCCTTAGTATAGTACATGGAGGATATCTCATCTGCAATACAAACCATATTAGAAATATACATATATAAACATAATCAAGTCAACATATAATCAACATTTCAACCATTATCGAGTTACTAATGCATGACTATATTCATTGTCATAAAACATACTCATAACCAACATATAAACAAAAAAAATAATAAGGATACAATGACCATAAAATCCACATATGAACCAATATATTTACACATAAAATACCAAGGAGAATGAGCTCTTATAAATGAATGCATAGGGTGACCAGGTATGGGACTTCCATGAACCGCCTAAGCATAGATTGGGTTGAACCAAATATCTCTTTTAGCCAATCACCAATGTTCCATATGCCAAGCATGAATGTTGGATCTCATTGAACACATCCAAGAAAAACAAACTAGGATTTCCAGAGGGTAAACCACCTCAACCCTCAACCATTTATTCCAACTCACGATCATACATCACTAACCATCACCATATTGTTCTCCATTGAACATGTCAAGGGTTCCAGAGCATTTGTTCCAACCAAGTCTTCCATGACTAGTAACTCAACCAATAGTTGCTATCATGCTCCAGAGCATTTTTCCAATGAAGGCTCTAGGACTATTAACTCACCCCACCAAAGGTCTCCAAAGCATTTTTCCAACTAAGGCTCTAGGACTAGCAACTCAACCCAAGTGGTTACAGGTCTTCCAGGGAATTTTTCCAACCAAGGCTCCAGGAACTAGTAACTCAATCCATAGCCAAAGGAATATGAGAGCCAACTATAAAAACAAGTAAAATCGACAGCATCATGCCTATGTAGGAAACATAAAGGATAGGAAAAAACATTGTCAATCTATGAAATCCTCCATTCCAATGATAGATCATAACCAATTAACCACATGAATATGCTATGCATGCCAAAACTAGAAAGGAAATCATACATGTAATGCAGTATCTGCAAGAAAAACTCATTGTAGTTGTTGATCTCGATGTCCTCTTGCACTTTCATGCTCTTCTTTTTCCTTCTTACTTCAAAACTCCAAGTATGCCACACTCTCCAAGAGTGCTCCAATAAAGCTCTAAGTGTCCAAGAGTATGAGAGACAAAGTGTAAAAATGGGAGCTCCAAAACTGAACTGACAAAAAGATAACACTAAAAAAATACTACAAACTGATCCTGATAAGAAATTTTATTAATGAGGCCTATATTTTCTTCAAATTTCCATTATTATCCTTAATTTTCCTTCTCACATGAAACCTGTGACCTTTCGCCCCACTTTTCTCCAAATTTCAATTATTTTCATAAATAAAATGCCAATTAATGCCACTTTGCCTTTCCAAATCCTTGCCAATGCCTTTGCCAATTTCCATAGCCATTAATTTAATCACAAGTGATCCCCATAACTATGTTTTTTCCCAACATTCATATTCGAATACATGTCCCATGACCAAGTTTATTATTTTTCATATATTAACTTTATTACATGGATTTTTTACTGAGGTTGTTACAGGAAGCATAGAGAAGTATAAAGGCAGATTTGTGGCCAAAGGATTCTCTCAAGTTGAGGCAATTGACTATGACAAAACCTTTACTCCTATAGCAAGGTATTCATCCATAAGATATATTATGGCTTTGGTTGTGGAGACGGGGTGGAAAATCCACCATATGGATGTAAAAAAAAAATTCCTCAATGGGGTTATTCAGGAGGAGGTGTACATCGAAAAACCAGAAGGATTTGATATATTTGATCTGGAGTCTCATGTGTGAAGACTCAGGCAAGCATTATATAGTCTCAAATAATCACCCTGTGCTTTGTACACTAGGATCCAGCTATCTCACTGGTTCGAGCTTCACCAAAAGTGAAGTGAACGCAAACCTCTATCACCTCTTGGTAGAATGTAAATTTCTTATTATTGTCTTATATGTTGATCATTTGATTTTAACTAGTGATAAACAACTGATCAGATATCACATAGAGGACCTTGCAATGGAGTTTAAAATGAAGTACATGGGTCTTATGAACTACTGCCTCACGCTGAAAGTATGGCAAGGCCACAGGGAATTGTTTTTGTATTAAGTCCAATATGCAAATGAGATACTGCATAGATTTGACATGGAGAATTTTAAGCCCATGGAGACACCTCTAGAGACCAACTGGAGGAAGGAGACTATCACTTCAGGTGAAGAGGTGGATACTACCATTTACTGGAATTTAGTGGTTTCACTGATGTATCTTGTGAAAACATGACCATATATGTTCTCTACAGTCAACTAGTGGATCCAAGCTATGGTTAGTATGAAAAAGTTATATTGGAAGGAATATAAGCATGTTTTATGGTACCTCAAAGGAATTACCCAATTTGTACTATGGTACAAATAGACAAAGGGAGTGAAATTCTTTGGCTTCACAGATGTAGATTGGTCATGGACTCCATTGAATCAAAAAATTACATCAGTTGGAAATTTCAGTGTTGGATCCACAGTAGTTTCTTGGAACAACATGAAGCAAAGATTTGTGGTGCTTAGCTCGATAAAAGAAGAATACATGGCTACAAGTCAAGAAACATGTGAGGCAATCCAGATGAGAAATATACTTGTGGGAATGTTTGGTCAAAATATGGATCCATCTGTGATCTATTTTCATAATTAGAGTTGCATCAAGATCTCTAAGAATCTTGTATTTCATGATCAATCCATTCATATAGATATATGGTATCACCATTTACGGGATTGTGTGCAAAGGTGAATAATGTTGATATAATACATTCTGACAGAGGAAAAATATGTTGACCTTTTGACAAAATATTTGTTAAGAGGGAAGTTCAAGTTCCATAGTTGCAGGAGAGGGCTGGTTGATAATACCTTTATTTCTGAGAGGGAGTATTGAGAAGTGTAGAAAAAAAGTCCCAATTTGACTTTTCGTTGGTAAAATTGAGAAGATTTGAATTTCCACATCAACATACAACTTGGATGCAATTAACTTGTGTGACATCAGTTAGATCAATAAATTTGAATTAGAGGGCTTGGAGTTTAGATAAGCTTGTGTAATTACTAAATTTTAGTAATATAGTTTATTTATGTCGAGTTGAGTTTAGTTAAACTAGTTCTAACAGTTGGCCGAACTAGTGGAAGGTCAGTTGTGTAGTGGGACTTCAGTCTAACTCAGTGATCATCTAATTAATTGACCAATCAACTGAAAATAACTAGTGCATCCAGAGAATTAAAGTTCCTCGGTTGTGGTGGATATTCCAAGGCAGTGGAACATCAGTTGTAGAATAGTCTTGAGTGTACATGTGTTGCATGTTGTAAGATGATCAACCTTGGGAATTGTACAATCAGTTTGGATGAAATTCATAAATAATAGGGGCTTAATTTCCTCAAGGATTGTGCAAGGAAATAGGGTCTCAAGAAGAGGAATCAATTCCATAAGTTTGGGTTAGAACTTCTAAGTGAGAACAGATATAGGTTACTCGCTTGTAGTTTGAGCTCAAATTGAGAAAGCAATTGTAATACATATATATTCATCTGATTTAATGAAATCATGTTTAAAGGGTTTTTAGCAATTTCTTTCCCCTATAATTTTATTTTTCATATGTGTTATTTCTTATTCCATGTCTGAGGCTATTATTCTAAATTGTGAATTGAACTCTGCAAAGAAGTAGAGTAGGATTGTGTCTTGTAATTTAGATTAAAATTTCATGAGAAGTTGCAATTCTATACCACAGTTTCTATAGTAACGCACTTAGTTATTTGGGTTCAATCACATTGCTATGCTATAGGGTATATATGAGAATATTTCTCAGTTTAGGAGTTTGAATCCACTTTCTTTGTGATATCATGACGATATTCTGATAAAAAACACCATAGGGGTCTGTCGTATGTTGTCTAGGTGGCTAACAACACTCTAGTAACCACCACGATAACTCATATTGCCCTATCCATGTTTTTAATAGATATACAACAACACCACAATGATCTAATCATTCAACGAGCCTCCCACTAACCACTCATGATAGAAAGCAAAATACAAGGGCCTAGAACACAAAATCACGGGGATTAACTCGGAACGACATAGAGCACAAGCTCAAACACAACTATAGTGCTTCTCAAGAATCCACATTATGCTCCAAACTAGCCAAAATTGGTCTTGAAGATTTTTTCCTCTAGGATAATAAGAGATATAACAAAACAAAATCAGAAAAACAATTCACACCCTCAACTAGTGATCAACCCCGAGAGAAAATATCACCACATAGAGTACTAGCCAGCAAAATAAAAACATGAATGAATTGGTAAAATAACATCCATCTGAGGACAAACAATTTAGATTTAAATAATGAATTTATTTTCAAATGAAGTCCAACCAACCAACCCCCAATTATGTTATGTTGTATATATAAACAAAATATTTTTCATCCAGTGGTGCATGTAAGAGAGCACCATCTTAACTCTCCTATTTTTTTGAAAAGGCCATTACACTTTTCTCTTCAAATGTACATATTATTTATTTTTAAACTTTATTTATTTATTTTCTCCTAAATTCATGCAGTGAAAAGGGTAATGGAAACTTCCATCGTCTTCCACCACTTCCAGTTTCATCTCCATAAATGCTTGCCGCAACTCTATTCACTACCAGTCACATCACAATGAAATAAATAGGTTAGGTATTGGTTGTTCCCAATTTTCAAGTGTCTTCAACATTTAATTTTAGAAGGGTATTGCCTCTAAAACACATGATCAAGCAAGAATCATGACTTAGATTCATGATTTGTAAGGTTGTCGCCCTCCAATTGTTTTAATTTATTTGAAATATAATTCAAAAATATTTAATTAGAGTTTCAACAAGTTTTACTTCGATTGTAGAATTGAGGCTTCTATGATCCATATCAAGTTTGAGAAGGAAAAATCCCATCTCCTTGATGTCTTTGTTGAGAATGGTTATAGTAGATACATGGGTCAGAAGGCTTTCCTTATAGATGCCAAGAATTCTCTTGCTAAAAGGGAACCGAAGGAACAGATTCCAGGTGTCCATCTTCCATTTGTTTAGGGGACCATTGATAAGATTGCAAGGATTCTCAAGATGCAGTGTCCCTATGAATTTTAGGCCACTTAACACCATTCGTATGTCCCTCAGATCAGTGAAGGATCCTATTGACCCTAAAGATATGAAAGGGGTATATATTATCCCTTGTTCCTGTGGGACCCCCTATATTGGTGAGACTGGTCGCTCCATTAATCAAAGGTTTAGTGAGCACGGAGCTGACCTTGAGCATAGGAGAGAAAAGTATTTTGCCTTAGCTGAGCACGTGGAAAAAACCAATCATCATGTTTGTATTGAGGAGGCTAGTGTTATTGCTAGAGTTTCGTAGTTCCACAATTGGAAATTTAGGGAAGCTCTTGAGATTGAAAAGAGGTCGAGCAATCTAAATAGAGAGGATGGCTAGAAAATCAGTAGGTGTTGGGTCCCAACACTCTCTTCCTATTTGGTTCCACTACCCCCCCTCGTTTTTTGGCTCCTCTATTTTTTTTTAACTGTTAGATAATATTAAATTAATTTAGCATTTACAATTATTTTTTCTGATTAATTAAAATATTTTTATTCTTTCCACCCCTTGACTCGTTTTAATATTTTTATAATATTAGTACCTTTTAACTAACTATTATCTTAATTGAAATTAAAATTTTTAAATTTTTAAATTTTTTTGTTTGATAAGTTATTTATTTATTTATTATTATTATTATTATTTTTTAACAATTAGATATTTAATTTAACTTAATATTATTTTCTCATTCTAATATGTATTTATTAAATTCTAACTAATTATTAAAATTACTTTTTATATTTCTATATATATATATATATATATATATATATATATATATATATATATATATATATATATATATATAATTTATACATATATTAAAAGAAAGGTCACTTTATATAACTAACTTCCATTTAAATTATTAGATAACTTATAATTTTCATGTATTTATTAAATGATACCTTTTTAACTAACTATTAACTTAAAGACCAATTAAAATTATTTTATATATTTATTTTATATCTATATATATATATATATATATATATATATATATATATATATATATATATATATATATATTAAGGGAATGGTCACCTAATATAACTAACTTCCATTAAATTATAAAAAAAATTATGACCCTGGTCCTAAATTCAAAATTAGTCATTGCTCAAGTTAGTCGTTGGAGGCTCTGCGCAAACTATTTAACATGCGAAGATGATCTAGGTGGATATTGGTGGCCACCTGCCAAGTCCACCTGGACCCCCACCATTGTTTTTCTCAGCATTTTCAATTTCCTTAATTGTAGCACAACTTACGATTTTTGGCAGTTTTTCGGGTCCTGAACTTCCGGAGCCGTTTTGAGGCCCTAAACGACGTTTTTTGGGGAATCCGGGGGCAACATGGGTCCATTCCATGGACCGATGTTGCCCGTTCCAACAATGGTAGTGCTCAGATAAATCTTTCTAACGAGCTATTGTATGCGTGAAACGGAGATCATATGCCAAAGTTACGACCCCGGCAAGTTGATGTACCAATTTACCCCAAACGGGGCCCACAGTTTGGCGTTTCATCTCCTAGGGTTAGGTTTTGGAATGTTAAGGGTTTTCCATTGTTTGTCAACAATAAATAGGCCTTCGAGCCTCATTGTAACACAGTTCAGAGGCATGTAGCCATCACATCTCTTCTCAGAGATAAGCTACCATCGCCCTAGCTGGTTTATTTCCATTTCTGGTTGTAAGCATATTTCAGTATTTTCCATTAATGAAATGAAGTATTATTTCCGTTGCATCTTTGTGTATATGGTTATCTCTGTAATTTGTTGCGTTCCTGTTTAAATCCGGATCAGTGGTATCAGAGCGGTCTGCTTTTTCTCTGTTTTTCTTTGCATGTCCCCAACAAGGTCGGGATATAAGGAGTTAGGGCTTGAACTGGTTGAACCTTTGCAAGACCAGCCTCGCAAATCCCGACGGCCTCCCATGGTGGATGAGAAGAAAGACAAGGGGGTAGGAGATCCCATCAAAATCTTGCTCGAAGAAGCCCTCGAGCGACAACGGAACGCGATGATGGACAACTTTGCCCAGATCCTTCAGCGGCTACCCAGAAGCGACGCATCGGCTTCCAGCAGCTACTCTGGAAACGCCACACCCTTTAAGGTACAAGTTAATTTTGAAATCCCCATATTCGAGGGTCAGATAGACGCAGATGCCGTAGATAAATGGTTAAATCTGCTAGAGGGTTATTTTTCTGTTCATGAATTTTCGAGTCGGGAAAAGATTGTTTTCGCTCTTCTCAAAGCAGCCCCCCATGTCAAGGACTGGTGGGAAACCTACTACGAGCAGAAGGATGAAAGTACTGCCTCACTATTTTCAGCCGCACCCACCTGGGATTCGTTCCGGGATGCCATCAAGGAGCAGTACTACCCTGTTGGAAGCTATGAGGATGAATACATAAAGTGGACCACGCTGCGGCAGGGAAGGGACCAAGACGTGCCGGAGTTCACCAATCTTTTCCATACCCTTCGCACAAAGTTGGGTATCAAGGATTCGGAGCAACATTTGATACTCAAATACCGTGGCTGCCTGCACAAGTACATCCAGGAAGAAATACAATTCCTAAACATCTCCTCGCTCGGCGCAGCATACCGATATGCCGTCAAGGTCGAGCAGAAGTTTAAACAAAAGAAGCGAGACTTTGGATCTGCGAATCCAAAGCAGGGGAAAGGTGCCCCTAAACCACAGAACAAAGGACAAAGCCAAGGCGGGACAGCCCAAGACAACCAGCCGAAGCTGCAAGCAAAGAACAGCGCCGCGAAGCCGAGAAAGGACACTGGAAAATGGTGCGAGTTCCATAAGAGCTCCACTCACAACACAAGTGAGTGTCGGGCCAAGCAGTCACTGGTGGCTGAGCTAAAGGCTTCAGAATCAGATGCATGTTCCGACTCTGAGTCAGAACCCGATAAGGGGAATGAAAAAGGGAAGCAGATCATTGATGCGGATCCCAACGCCACTGTTGCTACCGCAAAGATCCAGAAAAATGAACCCGAAGATCCAGAGGAGGAGGAGCGTCTCTTCCACTCCCAGATGTGGGTAAAGGGCTCCCCGGCACAGTTCATTGTTGATAGCGGGAGTCAAAAGAACCTCATTTCGGCAGAGGTCATGAAGCGGTTGGGCTTACCGACCACAGCACATCCACAACCATACACCATTGGGTGGCTTCACCAAGGACGAGATCTTCGCGTGAGCCAGCAGTGTCGCCTTCCATACAACATCAAGCCCTTCACGGATGAGGTATTGTGTGACATTGCTCCCCTTGAAGTTTGTGATGTATTACTAGGACAACCATACTTGTGGAAGCGACATGCTGTGTATGAATCAAGGCCCCGTGCTGTTATTATTACATTGGGAAATAAGTTGTACAGGATACCAGAGGTAGCACCACCTACCGCCATCTCTTTGATTACTGCAAAACAATGCAGTAAGATCATTTCCAAAACCAGGAAATTTGTTTTCCTGATGATACGCCCCCAAGGAAAGAAGAAGACAGTGGCCGCGGCCTCCAGACGGGGTCCCTCTGCACGACAACTACAGATGGACAAGGTTGTGGAGGAGTACGAGGACATCTTCACCTCCCCGGCAGGGGTTCCTCTGCACTGTCAAGTCAAGCACTCCATCGATCTGACCCCAGGTGCGCCGCTACCCAATGGACCAATTTATCGGCGCTCCGTTCTGGAGAACAATGAAATCAAGAGGCAGATTCAGGAGCTCCTGCAGAAAGGTCACATCCGTCCGAGTTCATCGCCTTGTGGGAGCCCGATCGTGTTGGTACAGAAGAAGGATGGGACGTGGAGACTCTGTATTGACTATCGGGCGCTGAGCAAGATCACTGTCCGTAATAGGTACCCGATCCCGCGGATTGATGACCTCCTAGACCAACTAAAGGGTGCGAAATATTTCAGCAAGATCGATCTGAAGTCAGGATATCACCAGGTACCAATCGAACCCTCTGATGTGTGGAAGACTGCCTTCAAATCCAAGGAGGGCCTCTTCGAATGGTTGGTTATGCCTTTCGGATTGACGAATGCTCCTGCAACCTTCATGAGGCTAATGGATGACATCTTGCGGCCATTCACCAACTCCTTTGTAGTAGTATACTTGGATGACATTCTGATCTTCAGCCAGAGTTGGGAAGAGCACCTCCACCACATCCGACAGGTTCTCCAAACACTGCGGCAACACAAGCTATGTGCCAATTTGGAGAAATGCACTTTTGGCATGACCCAGGTTCAGTATCTGGGATACATCATTGATGAACAGGGGGTGCATGTCGATCCAGCCAAGATCCAAGTCATTCGGGATTGGCCCTCTCCAACCACTCTAACAGAGCTCCGCAGCTTTCTAGGTCTTGCCAACTTCTACCGCAGGTTTGTGTTGGGGTTTTCTCATATTTCTTGGCCCTTGAGTCAAGTCACCAAGGGAGGGGCGAAAGCAAAATTCTTTTGGTCTGAATCTCAACAGAAGGCATTCATGGAGTTGAAGGATCACCTCTGCACGGCACCAGTGCTCGCGTTACCAGATTTACAACAACCATTTGAGGTCGAGACAGATGCCTCTGACTATGCTATTGGGGCAGTCCTTACTCAACATGGACATCCAGTGGCATATCACAGTGAAACACTTTCAGACACAGTCCGGAAGTACCCCACTTATGATAAAGAGATGTATTCCATTGTACAGGCCTGCCGACAATGGAAGCATTACATTTTGGGGAAGGAAATGGTCATCCACACAGACCACCGACCCCTGCAGTTCATACAGACCCAAGGGAAATTGCAGAATGATCGCCATCAGAAGTGGTCTACATACCTGCAACAGTTCCACTTGAATATCAAGTATAAGAAGGGCAGCACCAATAATGTTGCAGATTGCCTCAGTCGACCACCGATCATGGCGTTAACCACCGTGCTCAACTCTTGTGGGCACGAGACTTCAGATTGGCCACTTCTCTACAAAAGCGACCCAGAATTCGGCCGCACATACCAGACACTCTTGGAGGGTCGGCATGTTCCAGATTTTCACCTCCAGGATGCCCTATTATGCCACCTCGGTCACCTTTGTGTTCCTTCAAGCGAGCGTGCCAAGATGATTTGGGAAGCACACTACAGTCGGGCTGCTGGGCATTTTGGGGTTGAGAAAACAGTGGTAGTACTGCAAAATTATTTCTATTGGCCGAATCTTCGACAGGATGTTGGGAAGTACATCAGATCATGTACTGCTTGTGCCATTGCCAAACCGACCATTAAGAAGCACGGCCTCTATACCCCGTTGCCTACCCCTAGTCGACCTTGGGAATCCATCTCCATGGATTACATGTCAGGCCTTCCTTCCACTAAGCATGGAAATGACTGTGTTTTTGTGGTCGTCGACAGGTTCTCGAAGATGGCCATTATGGTGGCCTGCAAGAAGAATATCACAGCAGAAGCCACTGCTAAACTGTTCTTTGAACGAGTGTGGGTGCACTTTGGGATCCCACAGTCTATCATCTCAGATCGGGACAGTCGGTTTCTCAGCACATTTTGGTCCAGCCTCTGGTCAATGTTGGACACCAAACTCACGAAGTCCACAGCCTTCCATCCTCAAACTGATGGCCAGACAGAGGTTGTCAATAGGATGATTGTGCACATTCTGCGCATGTATAACTCAAAGCATCCACGCACATGGGACGAGAGCCTCCCCTATGTTCAGCACAGCTACAATCGAGCTCTTCACAGCTCCACTGGCCATAGCCCGTTTCAGGTGGGTTTGGGATTCCAGCCACTATGCCCCATTGATGTGGCCATGCCACTTGCAGCTACTCACATAAATTCAGCTCATGTCCAGTCCGAAACAGATAAGGCCACCAGCTTCATTGAGCGCATCCAACATATTCGCCAGCAGGTCCATGACATTCTTGAGAAATCAAATGCCAAGTACAAGCAGCGACATGATCAACATCGGGTGCCACACAAGTTTCAGGTGGGTGACAAAGTCTGGTTGCATTTGCAAAAGGAACGCCTTACTGGAGCCTATCGGAAATTGAGACCACTCCGATATGGTCCTTACACCATTACTAAGGCTATGGGAGACAATGCATTTGAGCTCAGCATTCCCCCATTCCTTGGCCTGCACCCAGTGTTCAATGTGGACCGCCTTCGGCCATACTTTCCACCATTGCTAGACACATCCGACATTGCAGAACAGCTCAAACCCACAGAATTAAATCTAGATTGCATGGAACAAGCTGCAACTGATCGGATCATGGACACACAGATCAAGAACACTCGCCAACAGAATATCCAACTGTATCGAATTGTCAAAGCAGGCCAACTCCTTCAGCAGGGCAAGTGGCTCACCAGGGAACAAGTTCAGCAAAAGTTTCCTCATCTCATGGAGGAGCTCAACGCAATGGGGACCATTGCTTCCTAAGGGGGGAGGAATGATCCAGGTGGATATTGGTGGCCACCTGCCAAGTCCACCTGGACCCCCACCATTGTTTTTCTCAGCATTTTCAGTTTCCTTAATTGTAGCACAACTTACGATTTTTGGCAGTTTTTCGGGTCCTCAACTTCCGGAGCCGTTTTGAGGCCCTAAACGACGTTTTTTGGGGAATCCGGGGGCAACATGGGTCCATGAAATGGACCGATGTTGCCTGTTCCAACAATGGTAGTGCTCGGATAGATCTTTCTAACGAGCTATTGTATGCGTCAAACGGAGATCATATGCCAAAGTTACGACCCCGGCAAGTTGATGTACCAATTTACCCCAAACGGGGCCCACAGTTTGGCGTTTCATCTCCTAGGGTTAGGTTTTGGAATGTTAAGGGTTTTCCATTGTTTGTCAACAATAAATAGGCCTTCGAGCCTCATTGTAACACAGTTCAGAGGCATGTAGCCATCACATCTCTTCTCAGAGATAAGCTACCATCGCCCTAGCTAGTTTATTTCCATTTCTGGTTGTAAGCATATTTCAGTATTTTCTATTAATGAAATGAAGTATTATTTCCGCTGCATCTTTGTGTATATGGTTATCTCTGTAATTTGTTGCGTTCTTGTTTAAATCCGGATCAGAAGATGGATCTATTTCTTCAACTTGTCCTGACGATGAATCACACTGGTTGGTTCGAAACACGTCGACAAATGATATTTCATGTGATTTTCACCGAAAAGTCTCTCGTAAAGTTTTACTTCTTCACACTATTGTTTCGGTCGCATTTAAAATTACAAAAGGTTGGGGAAGAAATAGGGGATGTTACAAACCCATCACCATTAAAGGAACATCATCCCTGGTATTATATAAATCGAAAAAAACAAGACTAAGCTTTATAGTTACAACACTTTAAATTATTTTATTCATTAAAAATAGTGGGTAAAGTACCATCATTTGATTTGCATATTGCCATGTTGGTTCATCTAGTCCAAAATGGTTCTTTTGCACCTTGACCTGCTCTATTACTCAATTTTGGAGAACAATCTATCTTTAGTCTAGGATGCACAGTGGTTTTGGTTAGACCACTCCCTCGTATTCCATCTATATTTTAGATCAATCAATCACATGATTAGTGCCACATACATATTTTTAAGAAAAATATGTGGTATACATCTTGTGCTTTCATAGTGGGTGGTAAGGATAGTCTATGACCAATTGATCCCACTCTTTCCACAATATGAAATGCTCCAAAATGTTTCTGTTCTAACTTTGTGTACGACCCCACTTTTAGTGACCTCTTCCTTGGTTTTATGTGCAGATATACATGGTCTCCCACTTGGAATTTTTTGTGCATTATCTACTAATCTTTGTATCTCTTGTGTCTATCCTTGGATCATTTTAGTTTCTATCAGATACTAATTACTTTTCACTCAACTTCATCTAAAATATCAGGTCCAATAACCATTTTATTCACTGTTTCACCCCCACTAATTGCAGTATTACATTTTCTTCCATATAAAGACTCAAAAGGGGTTATCTTGGAAGAATCTTGGAAATCGTTGTTGTAAGTAAATTCAAACAATGGAAGGAATTTCTCCCACCTTCTGGTTGATGCATAACGTACATTTTAAACATGACTTCTAAGAATTTTTTTGTCCTTTTAGTTTGATCATCTGTATAAAAGTGAGAATTTCTGCTAAAATTTAGCTAAGTCCCAAGGACAATAAACAATGCTTTTCAAAAATTTAATGTGAACTTGTCGTCCCGATCCAAAATGATCTTCTTGGGTGTGCCATAGAAAATAAATTTTTCTTTCATAAAAATATGACCTATGTCAATAGCTTTGATGGTGGACTTGAAAACTATAAAGTGAGCTACCTCTACTACCACCATAATCAGATCATGTTTTGTAATGTGCCCGACACCTTCTTTCTAGTCAAAGGAATGTGGTATAATTTTTTTTCCTCTTTCATGCAACTCATGCAGGTCTCAAAATTACCACATGACCATCGGCTAAGCCTATAGGTGCTTAGCCTGTTTAAGCCCTTCATGAGATGAATTCCCTTTGCTAATGGCTTGACACTGTTGGCCTTGTTTCTATATGAAATGACCAAATACTAGGTGCTAAGAACAGAGATCCCAAGCCCCTTCTTATTCCACTCCACCCTTGTCCATTTCTACGTGAAATGACCAAGGGTTGCAGCTTAGCTAGTAGCCCTTTTATCCTGAACATCATCAAAAATTTAGATTAGTTCCCTAGACATATAAACGATGTCCAAAATCTCATCACTCATCATACTTTAACTAGCGATGTTCCCCGAGAAGGTAGTTTGATCAAGCAGCTCACCTGTAAATCGATGACTCAAATCTATTCTAGGGGGTTCATCACTTTCCAAATTATACTGAGTGAGGTGCCCCGAAAGGCAGTTAGGTAAAACACCTATCTCTCACTTGAAAAATCAGATCTATTATAGGGAACCAACCCATTGGGGACCTGCGTGTTGTTGAAACTACTGATCAACTACTCATTGGCTCCACGTCATCTCACTTGGTCCCTCTCCCCATGGTTCCCAAACTACACACTGGGTCACCCACCATCTCATTACACCATGATTATGTAAAAGGCAAGCCTCTATATGGGTCTTCCCTCCACCAATGAGAGATTTCTTGGGCTTGCGTGGATGACCATTCAACCATTCCTCATCATCCCATTTAGTCCCTTATGGTGCATTACTAAAAGTGCTCTTTACTTCCCACCGAGTTTGATTTACCAGGCTTGCGTGGATGGTGGGGACATATGGCCTCTGTCCCACTGATCTTCCACAACCATCTCATGCCACCTCATCTAGCTTCCTTTACCGTGGTTCCTCCCTTGCAACTCTTCTCTATTTTTCTAGGATCATATCGTTCAGCTGACTTGGAAAGTGGCCAATCCATGACCAATAGGGATTTGCACATATTGTTGGATGTTATGACTTATGTCGTCCCATTGGATTCCTCCCAACACCTTTTTCTTGACTCCCATTTTATTCCACTTGGTGAACTTCGCGAGGCTAACTCAGAAAGTGGCCAGTACTTGACCAATAGTACTAAGATAATAGTGTGGGAATGACCACATACCTCACTTATACAATCTCACCAGCATTTGCCTGTAATTTTTTGTTGCGTCGTCTTTTCATCCTCTTGGGTTATGCATCCAAACTTATGTGGGTTGTGGGGCAACCCACACACCAATAGCAGCACAATTAGGTGCACGTCATTTGCCATATCATCCTCATGCTTCAATCATGACTCTCTCTCACTTGAACCTTTGGAGATGTTTCAGGATATGCATCTAAGCTTATGTGGGTTGTGGGCCAACCCACCCACCAATAGAAGCACCACCAAGCACACGCCATCTATTGTGTCATCCTTGCTCTTCAATCCCAACACTCGAGTTAAATTACAATTCACATTTGCTTATGGGATTCTGGGATTCTGACCTCCCGAAACATTAGACATCAATTTCCATTATGGGATCCATCTGGTGATGATCCCTGGTTCATCAAGTGACAAAATTCCTGATCACTGATTAAATTACCTTAAGGGCTTCAACTTGTCTAGGAATTTTATACCATGTCTTCATTCTCTTGACCAATCGCATGAAAGAAGAATTTGTCCCCTCAAATGGGGAGCCTTCTCACCTAGGTTTTTCATCTGTAAAGGATAAGTTCATCCAATCTTTTCTATAGGGTTAGAGCTTCACTCCTATCTTTTGCAATGAAGTCTTTTTTATCCTTGCCATTCTTCCATGGTTCGGTGAAGGTATTTGGACTCTACCTCATGAAATATCTTAGGCAAAGATATCTGTAATCTCCTAGAATAAAAGCTCTACAACCGCGTAGGCTTCCTCGAGCTAGTCTTCTCAATCGCGGATCTGTCCCAGAGGTCTGGTAGACCTCCTGATCTTCTTCGAGATCTTTCCACTCTATTAATGTCCAACTAATGAATTCTACTGCATTACCCCTCCTGAGTTTGGGTGTTAGCTACAATGAGGGATTTATAGCTTGTGGGACTTCCCTACGCTCTAGTATGGAATTCCTCACATGGTGGTGTAGGCTCTCCACTAACTATTGCCAACCGTGGGCTTGGTGAGATCTTCCAAGAGGTTCCCACCTCACATGCCACATCCCAATAGTTCTAGAGTCTACGCTGACTCTACAAGTAGCTCCTTGGTGATAGTCAAGGGTTTTTATGTCATTTGGCTATTCTTAGGGACATGTCACCCTCATCGCCAAATTCCCTCTAGCGAGAATCGAGGCTGCTGTAAATGAAAGGTTGGAGGACATTTAGGTAAAGTTGTAGGGCTCGATTGGCCCCAGGAAAACTCAACTCCCCTTAGCACTCATACATTACTTACCTACTAAAACAACATCTTGTAATCCAATACATCAGTTGTATATATGACTGACTCTACCAGCAGAGGGTATTTTACATAATTTGTACATAAATAAAAGGGTCATAGAGGCCAATTATTTTCAAGGTTCAATTCAAGCTCTCATGGCTTTGGCTATGGCCTATAAAATATCATGGAGTTCTTTTACTTTTTTTAATCCATTATTCTTGATACAGTTAAGCATTTCACACAGATTCACCTCTATTTCTTAGACAATATTATGATGTTGTTCATTGCACCTCTTACACATTAGGCACACTATGTTTTCCATTAGTAGGTGATCAAACACATTTTTCTTCCATATTCAAGCTCAATTAACATATACATTTTATATACATACATCAGTGGAATATCCCCACAAGGTGCACCACACATACAAACATTAATAACACAACTACAGTCCTAAATCCAGAACTATTACTAGCAAGAATGCACCATGATTCATTAAAAGCGTAAACAAGCATAAAAAATACTTATATTTGAATTTGTAGGGAAAATAAGTCTCGTACAAGGAATCTCCACCCAACCTTAGGAAGCTACAACCAATTTTACTTCTAGTTTCCACCCCCAAGCCAGATTCCAGTCAGGGGGGGGATTCTTTCTTTCAGGATTGCATAGAAAATGCAAACTAAAAAATGGAATTGAGAGAACCTCCTTCCTCAATCCAACCAATTGGTTGCTTCTTTCTCTGCCAGTACATGGAGTCTAGAGGTGCCCCATCTCACCCCTAAGTGAACATTTAGTGATTCAGTCACTTATACATAGTTCAAAATCCACTGTACCAATAGGGATGTATCAAAAAGTCTTTAGTTAAGTCTTCCTCTATCTCTTCTTTAGAATGGCATCTTCTCAAGATATTATAAGTCTATAAAGTAACTATCTCAACTCACATCCTCCAAGGGACCCGACCTGTTACAAGGATCCAGAGATTTGATCCAAACCCACAGCCTCCAAGGACCCAAGCTATTGTAGGGCTCCATAGATCTCTATCTCAACCAATGGAATAGAGGGACCCCAGATGTTACAAGGCTCTAAGGATCCTATGTCAATCCATAGCCTCCAAGGACTCCAAGTTGTTAGAGTGCTACAGAGTCTATCACTCGATGCATATCCTCCAAAGACAGAGAATCGATCTATTTCTCTTATATTCTCTTCTCTTCAGCACTGCCTGTTGAAAGCTTCTACTTGAGGCTTGATACCAGTCCCTTCTTGGTCTACCTCCAAAAAATGGCTATACTCCCTTTTTCCAAGGAGTTTGAATGAGTCTTTCCCAAAGCAACAATTTCCTCTCTTCCAATGGGTCTCTCCTACTCAGATCCAGTTTGTGTCCCCTCTATCTAAATGATACTTTTCCTCCCCTTTGAATTCTTCCTTTGAAATGAGTTCTCCTTCTATTTGAATTCTCTCTTGAACGTCTCCTACCTAGATTGCATTTTTGTCGCATTATTTACTGTTGCGACCTTGTTGTTTTGCAACCCTTCATAAATTTATGTCCTCCATGATTGTAGTGTTTTTTCAAGCAAGCATGGGCCTCGATACTTTTCCTCAACCATTAATTTTATTAATTAGTTCATTAACTTCATGTATCATTCATCCTTCAATGGCTATCCTAAATTTAAGTTTCTTCTTTGCACAAGAAACCACATCATCCCAAGCATCAATTCTCCTCCCCAAGCTCTGGAATTTGTGTCCCTTTGACTCATTCCCCTTTTTCTTTTAATTTCAGTAATTGCATAATATTTACATATATTTCCAATGTGGCTTATGTGAGAGCCTTGGGTGGGCTATTACAGTCCCCTCCCCCTTGAGGGAATGCCACCCTTAGTGTTCATTTTACAGATATACAATGCCAAAACTAAAGTAAGATACATATTGTTTCACGGAGCTTTATCCATACATATCTATACAATATTTACAATTATACATAGTTTCTTTAATTATTAAACAACAAAAGGATATTTAAATCTCATGGCATCAGCCATTTCCCATGTCACCTCATGTGGCCCAAAGTGCTTCCACTAAACCTTGACTTTCTCTATGGCTCAATTCTAGAGCATGAGACTCCTCTAATCTATAATGCACATTGGCTCCAGTTGGAACTCTTCCTCTAGTTCCACCTATAGCACAGACCAATCGATCACATGATTAGAATCCTGTGAATACCTTTTAATTAAAGAAACATGGAAATCATCATGAACTCTAATTGATGGAGGTAATGCTAGCCTATATGCTATTATCCCAATCCTCAATAATTTCAAATGGCCCACAATATTGTGGTTCCAACTTGGCAGATATCCACATCCTTGGGGAAATTTTCTTAGGGTTAATTCTCAAGTAAACACGTTCCCCTACTTTGAACTCTTTGTGCACCCTATGCTTATCTGCATAGCTATATCCTTCAACACTTTCAAAATTTTCTTTATTATCTAAACTTTTTGTTCCATGTCCTTGAGCATATAAAGTCCTACATGAAATTTGGTAACTGGATAACTCTAGCTAATAGTAGTATTATAGTTGTTGTGATACAATGCCTCAAAGGGGCTCATCTTTATAGACTCTTGGTGTCCATTATTGTATGAAAATTCCATAAGTGGAAGGTATTCTTCCCATTTCTTGGGTTGTTGCATTACATGCATCCTTAACATGTACTCTAGGATCAGATTGGTCCTCATTTTTTCCCATCTACTTATGGATGATAGGTTGTACTAAATGTTAATTTTGTTCCCAATCCTGCAAACAATTCCTTCCAAATTGTGGAAGTAAATCTAGCATCCCAGTTTGACACAATCTTCATGGGTATGCCATGTAGTCTCACAATCTCCTTTTTGAAGATTTTCACTATGTCACTAGCATAATTGGTGGATTTGACTGCCACAAAATGGGATAATTTGCTATGTTTATCCACTTCTACCATGATTGCATAATGATGCTTATATGCTTTGGGTAGTCCTGTAATGAAATCCATAGAAACTACCTCCCACTTCCATCAAAATTTCCACTTAGTTCTTCATATTTTTCCAGTGATAGTACTTTTTAATAGCTATGAGGGTCTTTTGATACCCTAGGTGGCCTGAGTAAGGTTTAACATGGAATTCTTTCATTATTGACCTTTTTATTTCTTCATTGTTAGGCACATAAATTCTGCTTTTGAAACTGACTAATCCATCCTCAGTAAGATGATATCCTCCATCCTCAGAAATTTTCAGTAGCTTTTCTTTCATTGGTGGTATTTTTCATCCAAATATCCATTGATTTTGATTCTTTCTTCCACATTTGTTGGATACAAACATACCGCTACTAAGAAATTTTCTTAGATACTTATGCTCAAGGCATCAACAACCTTGTTTTCCTTACCTTTCATGTACTTAATCTTAAAGTCAAACTCGCTAAGCATGGCTAGCCACCTTTCTTGCCTAGCATTCAGCTCTGGCTGTCCAAAAAAATGTTTGAGTCCACTATGGTATGACATGAGCATGAAATTCCTACCAAGGAGGTATTGCCTCCACATTTTTAGAGCATGAACTATAGTAGCCAATTCTAAATCATGTGTCATATAATTTTCCTCATGCTTATTCAATTTTATGGATTAATAGCATACTACTTTCCCTCCCTACATTAAGACTCCACCGATTCCTTCTTTGCACGCATCTGTACACACCATGAAATGCTTGTCAGGATCTACAATTCTGAGCACTGATGAACTAGTGAGAAATTGTTTTAACTGCTCAAACATTTTTGCACATTATGCGGTCCACTAAAATATTTTCCATTTTTTCAACAAAGTGATAATGGGATGAGCAATTTTGGAGGAATTCTAAATAAATCTCCTATAGTATCTTGCCAATCCCATGAATGATCAAACCTCATCCACATTCCTTGGATTTGGCCACTCCCTTATGGATTTGATATTTTCATAGTCAACTGATATGCCTTCTTGAGAGATGATTTGCCCTACGTAATGTATCTGTGACTAGACGAAGTCACTCCTATTGAGCTTTTCACAGAGACTATGTTCTCTCAACTCTTGTAATACTGCAACCAAATGATTTCATGTTGTTCTTTTGTTTTTGAGTAAACTAATATGTCATTAACAAACACAATGAAAAACTTGTCAATGTAAGGACATAGTTCTCTATTCATCAGGCACATGAATGTGGCTAGGGAATTGGTAAGCCCAAAAGGTACCACTACGAATTCCTTGTTCCCGTACCTTCTTCTAGAAGCAGTTTTATGGATATCTTCCTCCTTGATTCTCACCTAATGGTATCCTAACGTCAAGTCAATTTTGGAGAGAACTACTACTCCTCTTAATTGGTAAAAGTGATGATTGATCCTTGGTAATGGGTACCCATTCTTGATGGTTACCTTAATTCAAATTTCGGTAATCAATGCATAATATAAGGGTTCCATATTTCTTCTTAACAAATAATACTCATCCTCCCCAAGGAGATGCACTTGGCCTTACGTAAACCCTGTCAAGCATTTCTTTTAGCTGTAACTTTAGCTCAACCAACTTTGGGGTGATCATTATATATGGAGCCTTGGATGTTCGTGTTGCTCCTAGTACCATATCAATAAAAAATTCTCTCTCTCTCTATGAGGAGGTAATTTGGGAACTTCCACTGTAAAAAAATCTGCAAATTGTTGCAAAATAAGGTACTTTTGAAACATTTCAGTGTCCTTATCTTTTTTTTTTCTCTACTAACTTCCTCATTCTTACAACCTTGTACTGCGAGCAACATGTATCCTTTTCTCCTGCTACGTTTCACCCGCATAACAATGGTCAACCTCAATAATATAGGCTTCTTATTTCCTTGCAACACTCTCTTTGTTCCTTTCTCATCCAAGCATTCTATCACTTTCCCATAGCAATCTAACTTGGTAAAGTGTGAGGACAACTAGTCCATGCCCAATAATATGCCATACCCACCAAATGGAAAAACATTGAAATGTGTTATTGTCGACATCCTACTAAGCTCAATTGCACATGAATTTACCCAATGGTTGATCCTTCTCCTTATGCTCATTTCCAATTGAACCAACCAATGTTATTGTTACAATTCCTTGCCAAATCTGCACTTCTCAACAAGTTTTGGGTCGATATAACTATAATTAGAACCTGGATTAATTAAAATAGAAATGACTTGTTGTTGTACCTTACCTTCCCTCTGAATGATGGATTCCTAGTGATATTCTTGGTGATTATCCACCGCTACATAAATCCTTGGTATACTCTAGGCTACTTCCCCCGTTGTACTTTCCCCTTGAGCATTGTAAATATTTGGTCCAACATTCTGTTGGTGTGGGTAGTCTATCCTTCCGTGGTTCCCACCACAAGTCTAGCACTTGAGTGTTTCTTGGTCTTCAACCTTGGGCTATGATGACACCAGTTGCTGCACATTTTTCTTAACAATAATATTGTGTCTTTGTTGAAACTGTTGTGCTTGAACTGGGTGCTTTGCTTCCTTCCTGTATAGGTTTTTCTTTCGCCAATTCTTGTTACATCCAATGTTTCTCTTGGCGTGTGAGTTACTCCTAACTTTAAGTTTGTGATTTTCATTATCATAATAGTGCTCTAATTTCTTGATAGCATCTTTTAGGGTTTGGGGTTTCAAACATTCGATTTTATCTCTGAATGAGATAGGAATCCCATTGATGAACCTATGAATGTTGGAATTCTCATCATTGAGTGTTGGGTCCCTATAATACTAGTGATTACCCCATTACTATTGTAGTTATACCCCTTATTTATATTGTTGTGCCCCTATTACCCCCATATTTTATTTCTGTGCCCCATAGAATCCCTCTATTGTTATTTTTGTGGCTTTATATTATTGTTAGGTCGGCTGGATTATATTGTGACTCCTTAGACTCCTATATATAGAAAGGAGGTTTTGTCATTTGTATCATCCAAGAATTGTTCATTTATGTAATGTAAAGGAGGTTGCCCCCTCGAAGAGGCTGAATTCTAAGGCTTTGATTTATCTTTTCTATCTTTTCTTGAGCTGGTTTCATAACATTTGGTATCAGAGCTTTGGATTCTAGGGTTTCGCTGCTCCAAACAGGTCATCGTGGCATTTTCGCTATACCTTTTTTTCTGTGACGTTTCAGAAGTCACAAAAAAAACCCATTTGAGAAGAAATCGTGCTGAACCTTGGGTCCAAATTTCAGAGCTTTTCGCGTGATATTTGCGGAGATATGATCTGAAGAAGTTGGTCTTTTTGCAGACTCCTGAATTACATTCAAAACAGGTGACCTGGGGAAAATCGTCATAACTTTCTCTCTGGGGATCGGATTGAAATTTTGTCAGAAGGTACAGAAAGAGGACGGACTGTAATTTCTTGTGTGTGTGTTTCAGATTCAAAGGTTGAAACAGTGACTCGTGGCACGTCGTACAAGTTCGCTCTACTGAACTAGTCTAAAAGCGAGTCACTGTGGGAGATTTCACATAACTCTTCCTTGGAGAATCCAATTTGGCTCAGACTTGTGGCATTGGAAAGAGGAAGCAGAAGGCTACTACAGGAAGCAATTTCAGAACTGGATGATCCGAAATTATAGAGATACATCAGATTCAATATCAGGATTCTATAAAGTGAAAAAAGGTGTGTAGTTTTTTTTTTAATTTTTTGTAAGCTTGGTTTAACGGAATTCAAAGGGCATAGTAAAGCATTATTATCGGTAACTGATGCCCCGAGGAAAGAAAATGCAAACACCTAGTAAGGAACCTGAAAGCTCTAGCATGACTCATGAAGAAGAGGAAGAAATGCTACATGATATATCAAAATTACAAGAACAAGTGCAACAAATGTCACGCTCACAAAAGCTAACAGAAGCTAAGATAAGTGGTGTGGAATCTAAGATAAATGGCGTGGAATCTAAGATAAAGGGCGTGGAAGCTAAGATGGAGGACTCGATGGCAGATTTGAAGATAGATTTGAAGACAGACATGGAAGAATTGAAGAAGTTGCTACAAGAAAGGGTCACTAATGGTGAAAAGGTAGTAAAGGAAACTCATGATGAGAACAAAAGAAATGTTAATCATGATTCCATAGACGCTAATGTTGGATCGAAGAATCGCCATATTCCAAAAATCGATATGAGGAAGTTTGATGGCAAGGCTCCCGCCACATGGATATTACAGATGGAGCAATTCTTCGATCTCAATAATGTGCAAAACGCACAAAAGGTACGTATGGCAACTATATATTTGGAACCAAATCAGTTTGTATGGTATCAATGGCTTTGCTCTCATAAACAATTTATCACTTGGGCAATTTTTACGGAAGAATTGATAGCACATTATGAAGATACAAAAAGCAATACTTTTTTTAGCCAATTGATAAGTCTCAAACAAAAGGGTTCAGTAATGGAGCACATTGAGGAGTTCCAAAAATTGAACATAAGGGTAAAAGATATTCCAGAGGAGCATAGGATTGATTTGTTCATAGGGTCTTTAAAGGATAATATCCAACATGATGTTCGCCTTTGGGAACCTGATTCATTAGAGAAGGCATTCAGGTTAGCAAGAAAAATGGAAAGCAAAATTATGGCAACCAGGAAGCATACCACTCACAACTATAAAGACGGAAGTGTTGTTGCCCCTAGTTCTCCACAACCTATAAGGTTGACACCACAACAATTGGAAGAAAAAAGAGCAAAAGGGCTTTGTTACAGTTGTGATAGCAAATACACTAAAGGTCATAAGTGTGCTGAGAATAAATTATTCTACATAGATTGTGAAGAGGAAGAAGAAAAGGAGCAAGAAAGGTCAAAAGAAGAAGATATACTCCAGGAAAAAAGCCTAGATGAAGAACAAATAAATCCGACCATATCTTGTAATGCATTGGCGGGAATTACCACTCCTCAAACCATCAAGATAGAAGGACAAATCAAGAAGAAAAAGGTAATAGTGTTGATTGATTCAGGAAGCACCCACAATTTTATTCATTGTAGGGTAGCAAAAGAATTGAATTGCTTCCTATATCCAGCACCAGAGTGTCAAGTGATGATTGCAAATGGAGGAACAATAAATTGCTCTGGAAAGTGCCATAATATCAAGCTATCCATGGGAGAATATGTATTGACTAGCCCAATGCTTTCCATTCCAATGGGAGGTGCTGATGTTGTACTAGGAGTCCAATGGCTACAATCCTTGGGTACAATAGCTTTTAATTTTCAAGAACTTTTCATCAAATTTTCTATGGAAGGAAAGGAAGTTGAATTAAGGGGTATTGCAGGGAAACCAGGAAAGATAATCAGCTCTAATGGTATGACAAAGCTTCTTAAAAAGGAGCAAAGAGGTGTAATTGCACAATTATGTTCGCTAGATGTTTCCACATTGGAATCATCTATTTCTCCAGATCTCCAAAATGTCCTGGACAATCATTCCAAGGTATTTGAGACTCCCAAAGGTCTCCCACCTATGCGTGATCATGATCATGCTATTCATCTGATTCCAGGAAGTGTTCCTCCAAACATCAGGCCGTACAGATATCCCTATGCCCAAAAAAGTGAAATTGAACGTATGGTTGCAGAAATGCTAGAGGCTGGTATAATTCAACCAAGTCAAAGTTCTTTCTCAGCTCCAGTAGTATTGGTGCACAAGAAGGATGGATCATGGCGCATGTGTCCGGATTATAGGGAGCTCAACAAGCTCACTATTAAAGATAAGTTCCCCATTCCTGTTATTGATGAATTACTGGATGAATTGCATGGATCAATTTACTTCACCAAGTTGGATCTTCGTTCGGGATATCATCAAATCAGAATGAAGATTGAAGACATTCTGAAAACGACATTTAGAACTCATGAGGGTCATTATGAATTTTTGGTCATGCCTTTTGGCCTTACCAATGCACCTTCAACATTTCAAGGTTTGATGAATTCAATTTTCAAACCATTCCTTAGAAAATTTGTGTTAGTATTTTTTGATGATATACTAATCTACAGCAAGTCTTGGAAGGATCATGTTGAACATGTTGACAGGGTGCTACAACTATTGGAGGAGAAACAATTATATGCAAAAAGATCCAAATGTTTCTTTGGAGTCCAGGAGGTGGAATATTTGGGTCATATTGTATCTCATGAAGGAGTTAAGGTAGACCCTAGCAAAATTAAAGCCATTAAGGAATGGAAAATCCCCACATCCATAAAGCATCTGCGAGGATTTCTTGGGTTGACAGGGTATTATCGCAAGTTTGTTAAGAATTATGGGAGAATAGCAGCACCTCTAACAACATTATTGAAGAAAGATTCATTTTCATGGACTCCGGAAGCAACAAAGGCCTTTGAACATCTTAAAGAGGCAATGTGCCAAGCACCGGTCTTAGCTACACCGGACTTCACAAAAACCTTTATTGTGGAATGTGATGCTTCAGGAAATGGAATTGGTGCTGTTCAATGCAAGATGAAAGACCCATTGCTTTTGAAAGTCGTCCAATCAAGGGAAAGTTTTTAAGCAAAGCTATTTATGAGAAGGAAATGTTGGCAATACTCCATGCACTTAAGAAATGGCGACCCTACCTAATGGGAAGACACTTCAAGGTAAAAACGGATCATGATAGCCTTAAATACTTTTTAGAACAAAGATTATCCTCTGAAGAGCAACAAAAGTGGGTCACAAAGATGTTGGGTTATGACTTTGAAATCATCTACAAAAAAGGGAAGCAAAATGTGGTGGCAGATGCACTCTCAAGAAAGGATGAGGATGTGGAAGCATTGTTGTGTGCCATTTCTATTATCCAACCAGATTGGATAAACGAAGCAAGGGAGGAATGGAAGAATGACAAAGAAGTGTGGGCACTTATTCGAAAGCTACAACAAGATTCCAGTACTTCTGATACATTTAGCTGGAAAAATGATTCGTTATGGTACAAAGATCGCTTATACCTCTGTAAGAATTCCCAGCTAAAACAAAAGATTCTTATGGAATTGCACACTTCTCCCTTAGGAGGGCACTCAGGATTTTTAAAAACTTACCACAGGGTTAAGAAGGAATTTTTTTGGGATGGCCTTAAATCAGATATTCAAAAGTTTGTGGCGGAATGTTTGGTTTGCCATCAAAATAAAGTTGAAACAATTAAGACACCGGGTCTATTACAACCTTTATCCATTCCAAGCCAACGTTGGGAGGAGGTTTCAATGGATTTTATCACAGGTTTACCCAAGTCTGAGGGAAAGAGTGTCATCATGGTGGTAGTTGACAGACTTACCAAGTATGCACACTTTTGTGCATTATCACATCCATTTAAAGCCAGTACAGTTTCTACTGCATTTATGGAAACAGTTCAAAAGCTACATGGAAACCCAAAGATTATTGTAAGTGACAGAGATCCCATTTTCACTGGAAATTTTTGGACAGAATTATTTTCTTGTCTTGGTACTCAGTTAGCTCATAGCTCATCTTATCATCCTCAATCTGATGGGCAAACATAGATAGTAAACAAATGTTTGGAAGGATATCTTCGTTGCTTTGTATCTGATAAACAGACACAATGGGTCAAATGGTTGCCTCTGGCTGAATGGTGGTATAACACTTCCTTCCATACAGCAACAAAAATGACCCCATTTATGGCACTTTATGGGTATCAACCACCATCCATCACATCATATTTAAGAGAAAATTCTAAGGTTCAGGCAGTGGAACATCACATCAAACATCAACAACAAGTCCTCCAACTCTTAAAGGATAACCTCGTGTTGGCACAAAATAGAATGAAACAACAGGCAGATCAACATCGCAGTGAAAGAAGTTTTGATGTAGGTGATTGGGTATTCCTACGGCTACAACCATATAAGCAAATGTCCCTAAAGCAAGCTAAGAAGGATAATAAATTATCACCAAAGTATTATGGTCCGTACAAGGTGTTGCAAAAGATTGGTACTATGGCATACAAATTGGAGCTTCCTGCAGCTTCTCGATTGCACCTAGTTTTCCATGTTTCATGTTTAAAGAAGGTTATAGGTGACAAGCTCCCAATTCAAACACTATTGCCAGAACTTGATGAGGAAGGAAAAATTATATTGGAACCGGAAGCAACTGTCACAGAAACAAGAACTCGACAGCTACGAAATCGATCAATTTCGGAGTATCTTATCAAGTGGAAGAACATATCCGCTGAAGATTCCACATGGGAGGATGAGAATTTTATGCAGAAGTATCCAGAACTACTCAAGCGTTGAGGACAACACTTTTTTGAAGGAGAGGGGCATGTTGGGTCCCTATAATACTAGTGATTACCCCATTACTATTGTATTTATACCCCTTATTTATATTGTTGTGCCCCTATTACCCCCATATTGTTATTTCTGTGCCCCATAGAATCCCTCTATTGTTATTTTCGTGGCTTTATATTATTATTGTTAGGTCGGCTGGATTATATTGTGACTCCTTGGACTCCTATATATAGAAAGGAGGTTTTGTCATTTGTATCATCCAAGAATTGTTCATTTATGTAATGTAAAGGAGGTTGCCCCCTCGAAGAGGCTGAATTCTAAGGCGTTGATCTATCTTTTCTATCTTTTCTTGAGCTGGTTTCATAACATTGAGGTGTGGTACATACCTCAACAATTCCAAGAAATATGTGACATACTCATCATTGGTTAACTAACCCATTTTTATTTCATAAAACTATTTTGTTTTATTATCATAGTATCATTGAGACAGGTATTGTTCTTTGAAGAGCTCCTAAAACTCTCCCAAGGTCAGTTCCTCTTCAGTGATGGCTCTAACATATTCAAGTCTTCCCACCATATGCCATCTTTCACTTTTAAACTAAATTAGGCAACTATAGCCTTCATATTCTTCATTCCTAGCAATTACGCTTTTGCATCCTGTGCCTCCTTCATATCCCCATCAAATGTAGGTGCATTTTCCTTAATTCTTCAAGATCCTTTTCTTTTGTTTTCTTATTTAATTATGGTTATGGCGATAATGGTGATGCCTTCAAGCAGTTGAATTAGGAGGTTTGCTTGAACATTGCACCTGCGTGTTAGGTCCTCCTCTTGGAGTGCTCAAAGGCTCACCTCTGGCACAGTGTCCTCACTCCCTTTCCTATGCCCCTTTCTGAAACTACCACCATCTACTCCATTGTTTTTTCTTTAGTTTCCTAAAAAAAAATTCTATCTCTACGACTTGCTCTCCTCTAGGATTTTCTTTGCCTCTACCAATATGAAAGACATTACATGATGAATTCATTGATCTCTACTTGCCTTTATTTGTCTCTTAAAAACCTCTCATTATCAACCTTAAATCTTTTCACCTCCTCCCTTAGGATTCTCATTGTGTCCATCTAGTCTAGGGAATGATTCCCTCCCTGTTGGTCAACTAATCCCTCTTCTTTAGTAGCTCTGACCCCATCACTTCCATGTTGTGACTGATCAGAACTATATTCAACCATTGCGGTCCTCACCATTGTACCTTTTGCTACTTTATGATGCTTGTCATGTGCTTTCAATCACACACATTTTTAGGCATTTCAAAATAATAAATACACAAAATCACATTCATGATTTACCATGGAGATTATGTTGTGACAAAATAGTCATGTTAGTGTGCCAACATATTTCAAAATCATATGCATCAACCATTCAATCCCTTCATCATGATAATCAAAACAAACAAGATATTTATGACCTATGTCCATCAAAACAAACACCACAACCATGCTCATCTTCTTAGACAACTTTCATTGGTGCTAGTTTACCCGCGCAATAGGGATCAATAGATTAACTCAACTTTTAACACTAGATAGTTAATTAGTCCAAATCATTTTCCCCAATTTTTTATTAGTATCACTTGCTCGTGATGAAGCCCATCCAATCCAGTTTTGAACATGGATGCTCTGAAACCACTGTATATTGTACCCAACCCCTTCTTTTCTATTTAAGGAATTGGGTATACTTTTTTTTTTCCTCTTTCCTGCAACTCATGGAGATCTCATAATTTAATACAAAAGGAAAGTATTATTAATAACTTTGTGCCTTTGGCCCTATAATTTTCCGCTTTGGTGTGGCATTGAGGATATTATTTGTTTGTTCTGTAGTTAGGGGATCAAGGGTTTGTAGTTCGTATATTCTCTTCTTTCACTGGTTGTGGGTCCTATAGCTCTTTAGTTTTCTCTATTGTTCAGTCATCATACCTCCTCGTCAGAGAATGATGAGTTGGAGCAGCGGTTTAGGTAATGTTAGCTTTAATATAGCTTAGAATTTTGAATTTCACTCTGTTAGAGCATTTTTTGACGTTGTTCCTCTAGAATTGAGGAGATAAATTCTTCTACTGGAGGCAAGAGTCTTGGAGGAACACCCCTACCATTTTCATTATGAGATTCAGGTGACAAATATAGATTTTTGAAGTGTCCCGAACCCAAGTAGATTTCATAAGAGGAGTCTCCATTTCTTGTACTCTCTATTTTTGCATCACCAAATGAATACATCATTACACCTAATCTTCAAATACAAACAAGTTGAATAATGCAAGTTATCTTTTGGTTGGAGGATATTAAGTGCATGTTTCGTAATCAACGATTCTGTCTTGATAATGTGGATTCGAGACTAGGTCACGTTAAAAGTTTCTTGTGTGAGATTCCACCTTTGGCAATCTCACCAACCCTCCTGGTGATTCTGGTGATCATATTGACTCACGTGTTGATATTGTTCAGGACCTCATTATCATCTCATTGGATCGGGATTAATTTCTAAAGCGAGATGTTTTTTTCATTATTTTGCAAATATTGCTACAGTGTTTTCAATGGGTCTTTTTGGCTCTTAACATGGAATTGATGGTTTTTTGTTTGCTCTGGGTACTAATTTTTGTGATGTCTAGATCATTTGTATGAGTCGATGTTTCTTTACAAGTGGATATTCTTGTTTGGGTGGTATGGAATAGATATGATGATACTCATTTGTCTCTTTTTAGAGTCTAGTTTGTGATGCATTTGGGCGAGGCCTCCCTTTTTCATAGTTTGTTAATTCCTAGAGTCGAGTAGACACATTTCATATTTATGAAATGGAGGTGTGTTTTGCTGTGAGGGAGTGGCTGGTATTGTACCCTCTCTCTTCTGCGGGCTTAACTACTAATTTGACAGGTGTGTTTAGTGCACAGGGGTTTCACTAGGGAGCAATGCCATACCACATGGGTTCATATTGGGGGATATATATTGAGAAAAAGATGACACAATATATTGAGCATATAATAGGGGTAAAGGTTTTTAATATTGGCTGGTATAAAAAATGGAGCTCAAAATTAATGAAAAAATATAAAGGGGTATAAAAAATGCTAATGAAAAGATGGAAACCTACAATATCTAGCAAAATTAGGGCTTTTTAAATTGTGATGGTGTATTGGGTTCATATTGGGATCATATTGGGTAGCTCAATTAGGTGTTTTGCTTGAACACTGCACCTGTGTGCTAGTTACTCCTCTTGGAGTGCTCAAAGGCTCACTTCCTGGCCGAGTGTCCTCACTCCCTTACCCATGCCCCTTTCTAAAACTACCACAATCTACTCCATTGGTGTTTTCTTCAGTTTCCTAAAGGCTTTTCCTATCTTATGACTCTCCCTCTGCTAAGATTTCCTTTGCCTCTGCCAATCCGAAAGACTTTACAAGATGATTGCATCGATCTCTTCTTTCCTTTCATTGGCTCTTACCATCCTCTCATTATCAACCTTAAAGCTTCTCACCTCATCCCTTAGGCTTCTCAATGTGTCCATCTACTCTAGGTAATGATTCCCTCCCCCTTGGACAACTAATCTCTCTTCTTCAGTAGTTATGACCCCATCAATTCCATGTTGTGATTGATCAAAATTATATTCAACCATTCTAGTCCTCATCACTATATCCTCTATTGCTTTATGTTTCTTGTGATGTGTTATCAATCACACACATTGTTAGGTATTTCAAAATAATAAATACACAAACTCACGCTCATGATTTACCATGGAGATTTTCTTGTGACAAAACAGTCATGTTAGTCTTCCCACACATTTCCAATCATATGCATCGATCATTCAATCACTTCATCATGAGAATCAAAACAAACAACATATTTATGACCAATGTCCATCAAAAAAATAGCGTGACCATGGTCCTATTCTCAGACAACCTTCATTGGTGCTAGTTTACCCGCAAAACAAGGATCAACAGATTGACTTGAATTTTAATACTAGATAGTTAATTAGTCCAAATTATTTTCTCCATTTTTTTCTATTATCACTTGCTCTAACAAAGCCCATCCAATCCAGTTTGAACTTGTATGCTATGATACCACTCTATAAGCTACCCGACGCCTTCTTTGCAATCGAAGGAATGGGGTATAATTTGTTTTCCTCCTTCATGCAACTCATGGACATCTGAGAGTTATGATTTTAATGGAGCGTCGAAAGGAAATTGAGGGGTGGAAAGTGGACAAAGGGTTATTGTTTTCCCTGACGAACAAAGAGGTGAGATTTTCTTTGGGATTGAGTATCTCAACCAATAACCAAGATGAATATTTAGCACTATGGGAAAGATTGGAATTATACATAACAAGAAAAACAAACCAGGTTACTAGTGTTCAATGAATAAATGATTGTGATTCAAAAGCTTCAAAAAGCTAGGGGAAACTCTACTAATACCCTTCCTTGCATCTTGCAAAGGATTTCACTACAAATTCAAGATTTTGAAAAGATAGAATTTTATCATCTGTAGACATCTAAATTCATAGGCTGACAATCTCCTAATTAAAATAACCATAATAGAACAAGGACTAATGGAGAGAAGCCAAAGCATAATAATTTATCTTCCTATACCATTAAGACTATGGAACACTATTATCTCTTAAAAAAAAATCCAATCAACACCTACAACATAGGGAATTGTTCAAATATTAATATGTGGTCAAATCTATTCAGCCCATCATTGACATGATGAGGGTATCGTATTGGGAGATTATGAGAAAGGAATGGAAACATAATTATGGTCCCAAATCACCTATTTTGATGGAGGATTAGCATAGGGATAATGGCATTAATTCATCTCGTATCTATGCAGTATAGGGAACATACAAGTGGATGCAGGTTCAAACATCAACATCTAAAAATGGTAAATATAGGTGCTATATCAGTCTTATAATCCGAGAATGGCTTTAATTTCTCCCTATCTCCCAATTGTTTATCATACTCGATGTGCAACCGAGGAAATCTATAGTATCAGTGACATGGATTTGGAAGGAACGCAATTTAAGGCCAATGGATGACATGTCAGTGGAGGCGACTCATTTATACTTGTCGGTGTCACCCGTTATAAGCATAGAAATGGTCTAGGGCTACAGTTGTTGGATAAGGAGCTGAGGAGATTCACAATAATTGGCATGATTCGACCTGAGGCATGACATCGAGAAGGAATCATGGAGGATACTAAGATTGCCCCTTTCAATCAAGTGCAAGAGAAAAGGAACCAACTTTTGGAATGACTATTGGAGGCAATGGAAGGTCTACTGAAACCTACAAAATAGAGGAACGATCTAGAGGAAAAGGAGAACCAAATGCACCTGCAAATCATGGATTATAAATTCAAACTAATGTAGAGCGATTATGAAAAAATGCACCTTGAACTACGAACTGAATTGGTTTCCATGGACATAAGATTGGCAAACTTCGAGGAAAATCTCACGAGAGGAGCAAAGGATACCCTAGGACAGTGAGAGACTAGTGAGGAACCGGGAAAGAAAAGAATAAGAAGAGCACTGGTTTTGAAGCATCAGGTCAGGGATGTTGAAGCTTAGCACCACGCAGAAGTTACTAAGACAGAGTCGTCCAATGCCGGATAAACTTTTCCGTTCTCGAAATTTTGTGATGTTTTGAAAATATAAGTTGCTCCTATGAGTTTCCTATAAAGATTATGGGAGAGATATATTTAAAATAGCTAACACGAAATGTCATAAGCATAAAATCTCTATTTTTTAGACTCGTGAAAACAATATTATTTTAAAATATAAAAAAAAAAATTGTAAAAATTCTAACGAAAAAACTCTTACAAGTTTATATTTATAATTCAAAGCTCTACTTATTTCATTAAAAATTTATAAAATTTAAAAAAGCAAAATATTAAAAATATTAAACTTATAATATTACATTCTCATATATAAATATATGAAAATGAAACATGAAAATTTAATTGAATATAAACTAAATATGTTTCATAAATAAAAATACCATTAAATAATTAACATGCTAAATTTATCAACAAAACAAACTAACCCTTCCATCAAAATATGTTTTCACATTTACATTTATATATTATATATGTATATATTACATATACATTTCATTTCATTTAAGAAACAAAATCTCAATCAAAAACCCTAGCATTAAAGGATGTTTTCACATAATAAAAGACCATTACATTACAATTAATATATAAATCCTTATATTAAAACTCCAATAACAAAATATGTTTTCAGAAAACACAAAACAGTATACTATAGGTTAAGAAATACTTCACATAATTCAGATCAAAGCTGCAAATAAAGTATATGCTATCGACATCAAAGCTATAAGGAAAATCTATGCTATTGAGTTCAGTAGAGGCAGAAAAATAACCGGAAGCTCAAAAGTTGCCCTTAACACCGTTCTAAGATCGTGTACCATGTTGACACCCGTCAATGAGCTTCCCCTTGGTGGCCTTTCCCTGGGTTTGGAGCTGATGGGTGGCCTTTCCCTGGGGGGCTTGGAGCTGAAGAAAGCAGTTTGCGCATCTTACTCTTTTTTGGCTGCACTTGATCATCTCCACGGCTGCAATTGGATTCAAAGATGTGTACGTTTACTGTTCCAGATCTAGGCCTGATCATCCACATGTCAACGACCCCAGGTCTATTGCTGGATGTGTAGAGCCGTTGTTCGGGTACCAAGGAATTTACGGTAGGACTGGGTTCGGACGGTGTTACTTCGCCCTTCGCTACTAGATTGAAATCACACCCGGCTTTGGAGGCCGAATCTGCTGGCGAGTGAGGCATCTTGATATTTTGAAAACCTGGGCTATGGCTGAACGATACTGTGATCCCACCGGTGGCACACTTTACCAACGAGGGGCTTATCTGTTCATGGCACTGCACCGCGTCCTCCACATGGCAGTCGGCCGTGTGTAAGCAGGAGACATCGTTGTCAAGGGCATCAGGAATGGGTTCAAAGTCCGAAGGATTGTCGGGTGCTATAAACAGGTTATTCTTCATAAGCGACCTGCCGCTGCTGCGGCCTGCAATGAGCAGGAAGGAGATCATAATCAGGAGAGCCATTGTAGGGTTCTTCATCATAAAACTCAGTGTTATCAGACAATGGATATGGTATCAGATCGAAGCTCTGTTAACACAGACGATATGATATCTATTGGATTCGCAAGAAAAGACAATGTCAATCGGTATGGCAAAGCGAGAACACTGATAGTCGATGGAATGCGAGTACTTATAAGAGGAATAGGAACAGTGAACGGTTCATTCGGCGCCTTTTCCTAGGACAGTGTAGATTGTCATGTTTCCTCGTAGAGATGGAATCATTTTACTAACTTGGAATAAATTCCAATGGCTACACCAGCAGAAGAGGCCGTACGGGCAGGCCTACTGGTTTACTAACTTTGAATAAATTCCAATATGCTACACGAGGGTATTGACCTGCCCGTAAACTGTTCAATACTTTGGCTTATACATGTGTGTTTGTAAAACCCGCTACGTTGGGCAGCGGGCGCGATAGTCGATGCCAGCCCCGGAATTCGACGTTCTACAGAACGGTTTTCAGTTTTTCGGACCTACGTGGCTGTGAAAAAGATTTTCGTAACGTTAAGAGCGACAGGTAAAACGAAAATGAACGGATGATTTCACGTCCACTAATTTAATAATTCAAGTTACCTGTTACGGTGATGGCAGATTCCAAAATGGTTGGTATGAGAAAATTGGGAGTACTTTTATATATATTAAAAAAATTGATTAGATAAATAGTTTAAGAATGGGTACGATCACTATTGTAAATACCATGACTTCTATTTTTAAATGTTTTTCCATAATTTTGATGATTTCCTTATTATCGCAACTTGATGTACATCTCAATTTCACTAATAAATGCATTTTTCTGCAAAACAAAAATTCATTATTATTTTATTTTGCATAGATAGGCTGAGAATTCGTATAGTATCAAAACAAAACAAACAATATAAGCCGAGAATTTGTACAGGACCAAACAAAAATGTTAATATGCTTTACCATGTTCTCATTTCAAAATAGATTTTGGAATACATTTTGGTAAAGAATTAATAGCTAAAGTTTTGGGTACAGTTTGTTTAAGCATGATGTCATTTAAAACACATTTTTTCTAAATTAACAGCTAAAATTTTAAGTACAATTCAATTTGAAACCCCAATCTTTCTCCGGTCAAAATCAAACTCGCAACAAAATAAGAGGAGGCAGTTGTGGAAATTTTATTCAATGCCAATAGCACAATAACCCTTGCGAGGAGGATCTCATATATTTTCGCATATAATAAAAAACGGTTTGACACTAGTAATATGTGTAAACGTTAAAATCACATGTATGAAAAATGAGTAGAGGTATCAAATTTTTAGTGAATTTGAAATAACACGCCTCGTCTACGTTGAACATCACTGTTAATGGCAAGCTACTCTATATCCGTTTGATGCAAAAGATTCAAATGAAAATATCTGAAATCTATCTTAAATTCAAGTCCGATTAAAAGCAAGAGGACACCTCTTTCGACATGATGTCCCTCAACAAAGTTGAGCTTGTTCGGAAGAAATTTCATCCCACGGATGGCTTGCTTCAAAGTAGACTATTGAGAAATTGTAACATGGGGTAGAAAAGAATAACCCACCCATTTCACTTTTCAATTCAATATCATTATCAACGCTACAACGTTTTTCATTGATTTGATTCAATTTAATATCATTATCAATATTAAAGCAGAAAAAGTTATTGACACATTGCGTACATTGATTGTGGCCGATACTTCTAATGTATGGTCTGAAAGACCCTGTCTGTCCCACGCAAGCAGCTGGGGGCCTCCAGTCAAGGGCTGCGGACCCACCCACAAGGCAGTGGGGTTGTTCTGGCCGTACCTATTTTATCAATTTGGAAGGTCATAGCTTTAATGTTCTCTTTAACGGTGATGGACTCAATAAATTCTTAATTGATCTTTGAGCCACCAAACCTATGTGTCATGTGACACATTTGACATGGATTGTTTATTTATGACATAATTGCAGTATCATTGTATTTGTATTTGGAAAGTTATATATATTATATATTATCAAGATCAAAATTAATGTAGTGAATGTTATCCATTCAGAAGATCAAACATGTGCGCAGCTCAATTTACAGATATAAAATCGTCGACATTAATTGTACTCATTTATCAATTCATTATCAAAATCAAAATTAATGAAATGAACGTTATCAACTCATCTTATAGAAAATGGTTGGATATTGGATATCTTATCTTATAGGTTAGGTAAATGTACATTTGCTTTGTTTTTTAATTATAATAGTAATTAAGATTTAAATTTTTTTCATTTTAATAATATAACAATTATTCTACATGTAAAACATTTTGTTTAGACATTATTATTTTTATATATTTATTGTGTATATTAGTAATAATAATAAAATGAATTAGGGGAGTTATTTTTGTTAAGTATGTGGCTAGTTGGAAGGTCATGGGTCAAATCTCCTCAACCCTTTTAGAGTTAGGCCTTGCTTGTTTGGCCGATGGTAGATCCCTTTGGGTTGATGTGCTTGGATTTTCCCATGGATGTGGATGTACTGGCCAGTGAATGTTGTGAACCACCCTTAAAAAAATATTAATAAAATGAATAATATTAATAATAATAAAAAACAATTATTAAAAAAAAATTAAGAGATTGTTTTATTAAAATTTTCTTAATACACTAAATTACTCTTCATATATTTAATTTAGCTTTTAATGAATCAATATGAAGTTAGAGTTAATAAAAGATGTAGTGAACTTACATAAATACAGAAGTATAATATTATATGATTTAAATTTTGTATTTATTAATTATTGGAATTAGATAAATTTTAACCAAATTTTTAATCAATTTTAAACATTCATTGAAATAGATCTAAATTAATTTAACTGGTTTTGTCTTTTTTATATGAAGAATACCTTTCACAACATCAAACAAGGAAAACCTTAGAAATATTAGGATGAGAGGAAGGTGTACCAAACTAAGACAAATACAACTAAAAGAAACATAAATAATTTATCATATCAAAAATCTTCAGCTAAAATGAATTACTATGTTATTGAATTTTCTATACAAAATCACTTACAAGAATAATGACACACAAATATATATCAGTACTGAACATTTACTTGGAAATAAACTCATGATTAGTGAAGAAAAAATCTATTTGCAAGGAAAATGGGATTTTATTGTTGAGTAAATATTACAGTTAGGTTTCTTACAGCCCCCGTCATCTCTCAGAATCAACATATGAGGCACGAAACCTTAAAATAGTTTAGTAATTATCTTTTAGTTTGTAAACTATTTATGTTACAAAAACTACAACTATATTTACATTAGTAAACTACTTTTACATTTTATTTTAATCATTATTGTCATATTCTAAAAATATCAATCTCGATAATAGTTTTCCTAATTCTTTGGAAAATTCCTCTCAACCTTTTTTCAAGCCAAGGGAAGTCGTAAAACATTGTAGCTTCTCTATCAACATCGGTTTCATAAATATTTCTCCATGGTTTTCTCAAGTATGGACATTTCTAATATCAACAACACCTCCATCCACCTCCATCGGTAACATGTCTTAAAAATAGTACTTTATATCAATTTGTTTGGTCTATAGTTCTGATAAGTTGGATTTGAAACAAAATGTAGAGAAATTTGACAATCATGGAATATGGTTAAGCAATTCTAAATTATCCCAAGTTCACATAGAATACCCTTTAACCAAATTCCATCTTTGCAAGCATGTGAGACAATAACATACTCTACCTCTATGGTGGGTAAAGAAATTGTTTCTTAAAGATTCAACATCCAACTAATGAATCCCCCTCCAAGGGTAAAGACATATCTTGAAGTAGACCTTATCTTCTCCAAATCACCAACAACATCTGAATCAACATAATCGCAAACATAATAATTACAACCATTAAAAGTGATACAATAATCACTAGTTCATCTAAGATACCGAAGCACCCCTTCATTGTATCCAAATGCTCTTTTCTTGGATTTTCCATGAAGATGATAAAAATACTCACATGGGAAATATTTGGTCTAGTACAAACCATTGCAGACATCATGCATCGTACTGCATTAACATACAATACATGACACATATATTTTTCTTCTTCTTCATTACTCAAACATAAGCATGAAGAAAGGTTAAAATGAGAAGAAAAAGGGATAATAACCAGTTTGACATTGTTCATCCCAAAATTCTCAAGTATTTTCTCTACATCCTTATGCTATGAGAACCTCAACTTACCATTTTTATTGTCTATGCATATTTCGATGTGAAACTTTTGTTTTATACCTACTATATCCTTCATATCAAACTTCCTCGCCATTTTAGCCTTCAATCTATTGATATCTTCCATGCTTTTACTTGCAATGAACTTATCATCAACATACAACACTAAGATAATGAATGTGCCATTGAAAATTTTAAAGTACACATAATTATTGTACTCCTAGTATAATTTAAGATCATCATGAAGGAATCAAACTTCTTGTCTCATTGGTTGGGTAACTTCTTCAGGCCATACAACGATTTCTTTTGTTTGTAAACTAATATTCCATTGTGACGTTGCAAAATTTTTTTTGGATTTTCAACATAAATCTCCTCATCGAAATATCCAGGAGAGAAATTTGTTTTAATTTCCAATTACTCTAACTATAAATCAAGCAAAGTCACTAGCTCAAACATAATATGGACAAATACAAGCTTAATAATTATAAAAAATATTTCATCGAAATCTATACCACAGATATAAGAATAATATTTTACACTCATTCTTGCCTTATACATTTCAATATTACCATCAATGCCTCTTTTCATTTTGAAAACCCATTTACATCCAACAACCTTTCTATCTTTTAGAAGTTCTACAAAATCCCTAGTTATGTTCCTCTTCAAGGCATCCACTTCTTTTTTCGTTCATGGCATCCATTTGTCGTTATTGATATCATCTACTACTTATTGAAAACAAGAAGGTACCCCATTATCATTAACAAAATAAAATGATGAATTGAAACCAATAAACCTTTTTAGCAGGTTTTTTTCTCATGAGATCTTGTGAGTGTTGGTTTTGGAATTTCAACATTTTCTTGAATGTATTCAACATCTACAACTTATTTATCATTATAAGCTTCTTCTTTCTTCCATTTGTATGTAGATGGTTTACTCTCAAACTATTTTTTTTATTTTATTTGGTGTTTGTTCTTGTACGCATTCCTATTTCAAAATATATTTTGCATGATCTGATTTAATAAGAGAATATTCATCAAATATCACAGCTCTGATGCTGACTATTTTGTGGGAAAAATCATTCCATAGCCTATATATATTAGCAAAATAATCATAACCAACATATACGTCTTTGATTTATAGTCTAATTTAGAATGTTGATTATGAGGTGTAAGATCATATGCATCACAACCATTTTTTTTTAATTTGAATAATCATAGGGGTGACCTATCCATACCTCTTCAAGAATTTTGTGGTTTATTGCAACAAAAGGTGATTGATTCAACACATAATAAGAAGTATTACTTTCTTTTCCCCACAACTCTTATTGCCAATTGACATTTCTTAGCATGCTCCTTCGTTTTTCTCGAAGATACGTATTCATGTGTTTTGCCACTCCATTCTTCTAAGGAGTATTAAATGCATTTTTGTGTCTCACGATGCCACCTTCTTCGTAATATTATTACGACTCTAAAGAAGTGAACTCACCTTCATTATATTTTCTTACAAATGTGATTGTCCTATTAGTTCTAAATTGTTTAAAATTTTTAAGTACACCATATTTTATTTTTAATAAATAGACCCATACTTTTCTAGGGAAATCATCTATAAAGGAAAAAAAATATGGCAATACTATGAAAGAAATAGTAGGGGATGGACCCCAAATATCAGAATCGATGTAATCAAAAATATCTTAACTGCTATGTTTACCATATTTAAATCTATGTCTAAATTGTTATCCAAATATATCATGTTTGTATAAACATAAATTCGAAGAAAAAAAGTTTCAAAGTAGCTTACAATTTATCAATAACTATAGTCCCTTCTTTATCATATCACCTAGTCACTAATTCCATAAATCAGTGCGTTACTCACCTACCCAGAATCCACTGATGGTTCACTAATATAAGTACTTCCATACAATGTGTAAAGGTTACTCCCAAATAATTTGATTTTTTTTAATTCATTAACATATCTTGGATATGTTAATGTTCTCATAATACCATCAAACATCTTTGTTTTGACACACTAAATCCCAATATATTTATAGGGTTTATTATTAACCGTAAGGTCAATCCACATTCAATAACTTCATATGTTGAAAACCATTTTTCATGTGGATACATATGATGATATGTACGAGAATCTAATATCAAATCTTCATAATATTTAGGAACATAACAAATTGACAATAATTCATTGATCATACTTGGACACGATTGAACTAGATTTACATAGTCTTTTTAATCTTCCTTGGATTCATGTGTTCTCTAATAGTCTTTCGTAACATGCAATGGTTTGTTGCAAAACCAATGTATCATTTTACTCTTCTTTCCTTTTGATTTTAACATGAATGTACCACTCAATTTATCTCCTTTCTATGTGGCGTGTCCTCTAAGCACCATTATTTCTGGCGTTAAGGTTTAAATGTTTGATTTCCTCCTCACCTCTTAAGAAAAGGTATCTCCAACAAAAACATCAAATTCAAGGGTATCCATTTTTCTTAAGCTTATGGAGGTCACAAAATGCTCAAACAATTCAAGCAGCAAATACAACAATGTAACCATATTATCTTGACCATTGAGTATGACACCTATATTATTTAATTAGAAGGCAACATTATTAAACACATTTAGGTGATATAAAATTTTCATACCTTCTTTCATCTTCAAGGTATACAATGTCCTCTTTAAGTAGGTATGGTTCATCAAGGATTTTGTGATATATACACCTTCCAACATGGTCCAAAAGCCTACTGCTGTCACTTATTTGACAATATCGAATAAAGCATGGTTAACGAGACAAAATTGAATTATACCAAGGGCTCAATCATTTTCTCCCCCATTCACATTAAAGATATTATTAGTTGCATTGAGTCAAGTTGTTAAATATTTGACCTTGTGAGACATGTTTTAAGATATATATGATTGAATTAGAATGAGTCTTGAACTAGAACTACGTAAAAAATATTTGTGTCATAGGCATTGAATTATTTGAATTCCTAAAGCTATGAGAGATGTATATGCACCAAGCCTTTAGATCAACCTTTGGCGAAATGAAAAAGGGAGAACATATATTTGGGGTATTTAAATTCTTAATGTCTTAGAACATTATAGATATGTTTACATTTTTCATGAGATGACCAAAGTATAGTAAGATAGAGCTGGAGAGTCGAAGCTATAATGTGTAACATTTCATTATCTATGTTTGTAGGGTGAAATTGCAAACATTAATATGTCTTGGTTTGTGATGGCCATTGTGTCATTTGATCTACATTGGCAAGGAAAATATTTTCATACTTATTAGTTTAAAAATTCAAAACATATCTCAAGATAACAATTTTATGTTTTGTGTGAGGATATTTAAAAAAATTTATAGGTAGGAGAAGTAGTTCACATCAATGTTTAATGCTTTTGCCGATTGAAAATATGTATGTGAATGGAAAATTTTGATACACAGAAAATAAAAATACATAAGTTGGTTTAATATTTAAATAAATATCAGAATATGATAATAGTAATTTTAATATTTAAAGTCATGGTTAAAGAAATATGCACCTAACACTCCACCTTCTCAACCTTCTCATATTATTAATGGACCAAAAGGTTCTCACGTCATGAATGCAACTCGCAATAATAAATATTTTATTCAAGATCACTGCTTTTGGGAATTCAAAGATGGTAGAAAACATTATTCTTGGAAGACTTGAGGAATCAATGGTCAAGGCTTTCTTCCTTGCCTAATTCCGTAGCCATACAAAATAATCTCCTAAGTCAAGGACTTTCCTTGGTGGCACATTATTGGGATCACTCCTTCCCAACCTCTAACTGGCGCCGTTGGACGATTCATTCTCTAGCACATGCACAAGATCATGTAGATGAAACAAAAATTCTTCAATAGGAATTGACCTCCCAGAATACTATTGTGCACTCTGAACCTAAATTTCGGAAATGGGGATGTGGCTTTATAGGAGCCTTTAATCTTAAGGAAACATGTCAACTCCAAGTCCCCACTCAACCTGATGAATCATATTCAACATCTAAGTACCTATGGAATCTTAAGCATTGGCCAAAGATAACTTTCAGCCTTTGGTTACTTCTTAGAAAGAAAACGATGACTTGGGACAATCTTCAAAAAGAGGGTTTTTTCCATCCTTCAATATGCTATCAAAACGAAGCACAAGAAAATAATTTAAAGCATATTTTTCTTAGCTACTCTTTCTCTTCAATGATATAGAATCAACTATAGTATACCTTTCCATGTTTTTACCTTAAACCTCAGTCAATATTTCTCTTACTGGAAAGCTGCAACAAATTTCCCTGCAATAGTCCCACCATAAAGAGGGCCTACAAATAATAATGGGCTTCATATTGTGGAATATATGGAAGGAACAAAATGCCTACATTTTTAAGGATATCATCTTGTCAATGCAGGGAGTACAAAGTTTTTCTATTTTTCACCATCAAGAGACTATCACTTCGATGCACTAAAACTCTCACGATTGGGATTGTCACCCCATAAAGCAAAACATCTTGGAAATTTTGGGTGTTAGACCACACGATTCAGTCATTATTACTTGTTTGATAGCTCATGTAGCTACAATCCCACATCATGGCCCCCTCCCCCAATAACCTTCATAAATTTAAACTTTTATGGAGCCTCTCTAGGAAAGCTATGCCCAACAGGTTATGGTGGGTGTCTTCGGAACAAGTCAGCCCAAATTCTCTATATATATGAAGGAAAGCTTGGAACAATCACTAAAAATGATGTAGAAATTTTAGTTCTTGAGCATGGCATCATAATCACCCTAAAATTGGATTATCACCAGCCAGAAGGGGACTTTATGATAATAATATCCATCATGAAGAGGCTAAAAAGCAAAACACCCCTTTCAAAAGTTTCCACATTGAATCTAATTTTAATAAGGTTTTAGAGATCCTGCAGAGAGCTTGAGATCCCCTCCTTTATCTCATTCATCATTCCAAAAATAAACTTGCAGATCACCTACCTAAATATTCCCCCAACCTGTATTTCTCCTCACTGGATCTGTGTTTGTCCAAACCTATTCCAGATCAACTAAGGAACTCTAGTGTGGCTATCACACTCCAATATTTCACCACCAATTTAGATGATGACAACCAAATGATGTTATGGAAATAATTGATGATTATGGAAGGGCCAGACACATGTATTTCCATGTACCTCCCTCGAGTAGAGGGTACAAGGTGTTTATTATGAAGATGGAACATGCATTAACCTTCACAATGATAAATTACACTAGCCTTAACTTCATGATGGCCGACTATGATCCAACCATGATTTCTTCATCATGCGTGAGTAGCCAATTCATTCTTTAGATGTGAAAATCTTATATAGATCCCTCTTTAGGCTCCATAGCTGGTATGGTTCACACAATTGAAGGCATAGATATGGGGAAAGTTTATCAACATGCCAATCATTCTTGTAGCCTTTATGTATACTTCATCAAGGAAAATGATGGGAATTATTTTCTTTTCACTAGTATGGACAATTGGGGTTGCTCTGCATATTTCTTTGGGAAATGTATTTTCTTATGAATTCCTCTAGTATTTATGAGGTTCAAGCTATCCATCACGCATATAATTTCATTTTTGTTTCTCTCAGGCTAAATTGTGTCATCACCATTGGAAAAATTGTGTAGTACTCCCAGCTAATGAAACATCTATGGACCTATTCTTCGCTCTCTCGTTAAGGTGGAATTTCTCTCCAAGCTAAGTGTTAAGCAAGAGATGTTGGGCTTGATATGCGTTATGTGAATTGGCATGTGATACTACTCAAAAATCTAGCTCCCATTGTTGGGACACCTATAGTGCATCGGGAATGGAGCCTTATTAGTCTCTTTGTTCATCTTCTGTCAAGCACTGTGTAGTCAATATAAAATCAAAGGTTATGGGGTTTAGAGATTAAGTCTTGCCTAGACCAAGCTCATGGCATTATATCCCTCATACATCAGTAGCCATGGCCCCGACTCATCAGGGTCGGTGAAATCTACTTAATTTATGGATAGTTATAATTTCAATCATTAGTACTTACTTGTATTTCAATATTGGATAATGTCTTTGTCCACTTATGGTAATTGGATCCTCTTATAACTTAGCCATAGATGGCTCAGATAATAGAAGGAAATATGTTTTTGATTTTGGGTATATCAGTTTAGTCTCTTGACAATATTTTGTTTTAATGGACACACTTGTAAATAACAATCTAACAAGTTTGAAGATATTAAACTTATGCTATTTGGTTGGATTCTCATCTAGGTGGTCAATAGCACATAACCACACTCAATGTATATTTTTTTTGCAGTAATATAAAGTCAAGCATTACAAAAAAATATATTTAAAACCCCATATGTGGTGTTTTTAGAGAAAAAGGGGTAGGGGAGGGGAAGGGAGACTTGCAACTACTCCACCTAGATAAGAGATTGGGGAACATGGAAAAATTCCCCTCTAGAGAATTCTTAAGGGATGAATGATCCCAAGCCACTTCCACATGAATATTATGATCATAGTACTTAACTTCCTACAAGCTCCTCACTTTTCCCTTGATTTCTAGCCGATCCTCTAAATAGTTTACTAGGAATTCACTCCAATGAAGTATCATCCAAGTTCATTTTCATTTGTTGTATTCCTTATTATGGCTCAAAATATTTATTTCTTCATCACTTCTGGCTCTGAGAGCTTCTTTCCCAACACACTAGCCTTGGCTCTCATCAACTACAATTAGATTCTCTTTCCAGTCCATCCATTCAAGCCTTAGAGTGGTGTTGTGTTTCTATTTTTGGCAAGCCTATGTGGCTCCAGAAATGAAGATATATCCCTTGTCAATTGGAACTATAACATTGATGACATTTTCCATATAACAACTCATAAGAATTGATTTTCCCTATTATGTCTTTCTCCTTGGAAGTTTGGCATGTATGTTGTAACGTTTATATTTGGTTTCTTCTGCATGCAAGATTACAAGTAACTTCATCGTTGGATTCCTTTTGTAGTTGTGCACTCAACTAAATTTGGTTTCAGTGACACCTCTCAACATTTAGCCTCTTCCTCCATTTAAAGGTTTCATTTTGGCTCTACTATATGCCACATTGTAGTTTGGTTTGTATGTTCCTACATATGGATTGTTTTAGCATGTAAGAGACCTCCCTATGGTCTAGCCATTATGTCCACTCTTCTTTCTTAGATTTTCTCCCTAGTTGGCCCTATCTTACCTCCCATGCACTTTCCTTGGCCATATTATCCCCTCACTCTCTACTAGCTATCTGTGTCCCTCTTTGGTATTGGCCATCACTAACACTTGGTCACTCTTCCTTGATTCTCTTACACATGACTTATTTCCTAGCACCCATTTCTTCCGCCTATCATCTCCTAACCATCTGTCTCCTTTTATTTCATGTTATCTCCACCATGCCCCATCATTGTGCTCGCATCTTTGGAGGAGTGGCCTATTGGTAGGAATGGTCCAATCAAGGAAATACATGTATACAGTACTTCCTGCGGGTAACTATTGCTTAGTTTTATGAGATTACCTTGGTTAAAAATCTAGGGTGAGATCACCTTCACTTAGAGAGAAATAACATTTCACATGCATCAACTGTCATACATGGAGGTTCTTGTTAAGATATCAAACTAGATGTCGATTATTGGGGTTACACGTTGACGCTTCAACTAGTACATGCACATTGTTGATTTATATTAGCATGCGAAATTCCTCCTAGGAAGAATTTTGATGGGCATGTTCAATCATCATGCATATGTCCTTCGCTCTGTGGAGCACTTTCATCGTCACATGGAGGACCTAGACTAGAGGTTGGATTCTACAAAACAACACATTGACATCATACTCTCGACAACAAGGACCCATCCAGGTTGCAGCTACGGATTATGATTCCTACATCTAGTCATCTAATATGTGCTTAATTCCATGGTTTCTTGTTTTTACTACCTATTGTCTAGGTCAACAAGACCTACTTTGTAGTCTTTTGTTCACATTCTTGCATTTTGGAAACATTGTAAGGGTATCTCCCCTATGTGAATTCCCAATTAGACCTCACACCATTTGGTGTAGGATTCCCACCCGGTCATATGGTTCATCCATTGTTGGAAAGGTTTAAGGATATTCCTTGGTTACAATCCAACAAAAGAGAACACAACACTAGTTTGGGGTAGAAATAATGTGAGCTTTGTGAGACACTCAATGTAAGGTGTACAGGGAATACATCCAGGGTTGGTGAGGGAAACGAACCTCCAGTTAGAAAAGTAATAGTACTATCCTAAAGGGGGTCTCAGGAAGAAAAAAAAGGGTTCTTCAATACTTTCAGATTAGTCCACATAATAAACATCATTCATTAAAGCATAACAACACTCATTCAACAATAATCATAGCTAAGAAATGGATTTGTTCATTAACTTAGTATGTGATTAAAGAAACATATAACATAAACATAACCAAAGTAGTCCAACTATATCTATGATACATGTGAGAGGAAGTGTCAACTCTTCGAGCTTCTAATTAAAAGTGTAAGATCCCAAGTACATTGTTCCATAGATGAAACACTTCATCCAGTAGTGAAACACAAAGCCACAAATTGCTTCTCCAAATAATGATCTATCTCCTATGTGTCACAAGAGAGGCCAAGGAAAGACCTATAGAACCTAAGCTTTCTAAAAACCCCCTCCTTTTCCTTGAGTTATGAGGAGTTATTTATAACAAGTAACAATGACCTTTGAGTTTCGACATGACTCTTTGTCTTCTATGAATCTCCATATTCTATACATTACTCATTACATTCCAATATGTGCCTTTTCATGTTCCACATGTGTCCCTTCGACTTCATTACATATCATTTACGACATAATACAAATTACAAATGAAATGATGGCTACATAAGACGAAATTGGTAATGGGACAAAGAGTCATCAAATTGATATGTCATTTGCTTCTACGTTGAGCTCATTAGTGATGTAAGTGTTCCACGCTCTCAATTTAGTTGAGATGCCTTTGACCCAAATGGGCAACTCTCCAGTGTAGTGCATATGTACCTCCAGTGCCTTGATAAATATGTTCTTGTATATTAACTGTGAATTATTCCAGATCTAAGAGAGTTTCATATCCTCTTTTACTGGTGCAAAGGAATACTCCTGAATAATGTCTTTGGTAACCTCCAGGCCTTCCTTTTCTATTGTGTTCTTGATATGCTCGATATATTTCTTCATCTCTGAGAAGATGATCTCCTTGCCTCTAATTTCTTCAAGTATACCTATCAAAGTCATCCCATGCTTATGTGTGAGAGACTAAAAACCATTATGCAATCAATTATATGTATTAATGGTACTAATCAACTACTCAACAAAATAGATATAGTCTTCATGGTGGAGACTCAAATAAAATTTATCCATCTCTGTGAAAATCTTGTCTTTATTCTCTAAATGTTGTAGAGCATCTCGATACTTGAAACACACTCCTAAATATGATCAACTACTCTATTTGCTACTTTCAAAAGTTTGACCACTTCTTGTGCCTTCTTTTGTATGCCAACAAGAGGAGACACCACTTGTTGTAGAAGAATTATCTCATCGTATAATTGCACCATGGTGCCCTCTATTGGCCCCATTTCTTCCTACATGGATGTCTACCATTTTGGGGTGCTAAAACTATGTGATGACAACTGTTGATTTTCCACCCCAAGATGTTCTGCCTATTTCATCAATGTAGCAAGTTCTCTTCTCAGGCTTGTATTTTCATTCAACAAGTACTCAGAATTATCCTGTGCTTCTTTAGCGAATTCAAAATTTTCCACGATGACTTCCCCAGGGTTGCTTCTCAAGTTGGACGTTATCACCTTCTCTATAGCAATTGAGAGTATATTTTGAGGATCATTGGGAATGTATCTATTCCTTTGTGGCATAATACTCTTCTTAATCTAATCGAATGTAGTACTACATACATCCATGACTTTATTTTCTAGTGGAGGTGTGATTCCCATCTCTTCGAATTGAAGATGACCACCTATGAGAGGTTTTTCTTCTGGCATATCTGGCTCTTCCTCCATTAACTGGATGGTATCATCCTCTTCTAACTATTTCTCTTCTAGATCTTAAGTCATTTGTTCTTATTCCAATATATGTGTTGCTTCTTTCTCAAGGGATTGCCTTTATTGTTCTTCTTCTATCCTTCTTATTTCTTCTTCTTCTTGCTTCTGGAGGAACTCATCCTTCTTCCTAATATCCTCTTCTTGCTTTTCTTCCCTCATCTCCTACTTTGCTTAAATAGCTACTGTGTTTGAAGGATCGACTTTCCATTTCTATTTCTCTCACCTGATGAATCATATCTAATCCTTTTATTAGGAACTAGCTTCCATAATTGACAGGTATATGTTCCTCCTATACCTACAAGTCTTGAGTTGGTGGATCTTGGGGTGAACTTGTCTCCATCCATGGATGTGGCTTCATATTTTCATTATACCAATTCTTTATCTTCCCATCTTTTGTTGTGGACATTGATGAGTACCATGTATTTTCATTGATACTTTCACGATGTTGCCCGATCACTTGCTCAGGATCATATCCATGAAACTATTTAGTGGAAAAGTGTAGGTGGTCAAGCTTTTATATCTCTATTTTTGTAGCTTTTTGTATTTTTAACTCATATAATATGATCCTTAATGTTAATATGGGTCAAGGGGCTTTCTTCCTCCTGTGAAGAATTCTTGACAATCCCTTGTTCAACTGATTTTCTACTTCTGGCATGACCACTTTGTTGGTCAAATATCATGGAATAATATGAGGGGATATATGACACACAAAACATCTAATGTATGTACCATTGGGAGATTTGAACCATTATGTGATATCTCGAACTGACTCCTTTACCTGATCAATCATGCAAGTAGGATAAATCTTGAATATCATCTGGAATTTAACTACAAATTCTCAACCAATATCTCATACACTCTTTTGAAGCTTAGTTCTAATAACACTCTGCAATGGAAGTAAATTGGGAATGTTTCCATAGGGGTCCAATTACATTTCATTCCTAGGAATGCATACTGTGCACAATTCATCTACTAGAAATGAAAACATGTAGAATTGTGGCGTCTGGTTCTCCCACAAAGATCCTTTTTCCTTCCCTACACAATGCTTCAAATCAAAAAATAATATATCAACCCAATTGAAAACCTGGCCATGTGTCACCACTATATTGAGTGTATGTATCCAATTCTCCTTGAACATCTCAGTGTTCTTACGCCCATACAACTGACAATACATGGCTATAAATTATTGATATACGACTTTGAGAATATTTGTCAGATAGACTATGGATGGACGATGGAAAAACCTAAGAGGCTCTCAACATAGTAATTTGATAATGCTTGTTGTGTCGAGGTCATCCAATATTGTGTAAAAGATAATCATTTGAATATTTAATGGGCTTGAGCATATTATAATATGTCGATATATTTTCAACCTAATAAGTGGCAAGTTGACGCCACTCTTACTACGAAGCACAAGGTGAGAGTCATCCATATGTGTGATGATCCATTTAATCACTTCTGCCCCTGGCATGACTGAGAATCTACATGCAAACCTATGCATCTTGGACTTCTTAATGTTGATGTATGCTTGCACATCCCCTAAGTTCTTAGAAAACTTCTCCTCCATGCATGTGTTATATATCTTGCTCCATGTGACCTTTGTATTATTATCGATAAAGCATAGGGTTTATGCATATATAGGAATGTTTGGCTTTCTAACTTTGATAGGCTGATTAGTGCTTGCTATTAAGGGTTGTTTTGAGGCCACATTTTTAGGTGACATGGCACCAAGAGATGATGACAAGGTGACAATACTTATAGCACCAACACCTGTTTGGGTAAACACACTCATAATGACAATATTAGCTTAAAGCAATCTACTTATGAAGAAATACCTGGAAATCATGTACAAAGATCCATCACATGTAACTGGATATGAAAATATATGAATGATAGCACAAAATAACATGGATGTATGAGAAAATTGGCATGAAAGCTATGAGGGCACACTTTCAAAGCATGAAGAGATGTATAGGGTTATTCATGGATTTGCAGTGTGCTCATGTGTTCAAGCAAGTGGAAAAGAATGTCTAGGGTGAAAAGTCACACTCCGATTCTCAAAGGGGTAATTTTTTGGGTCTTTGGGCCTTCACCATGTGCTCATGCACTTAAGGAGAGAAAGAGGGTTCACTATCGCACTCCAAAGGGACGAAGTAATGGGTTGACAAGTCTTTGGGCCCTGAAAATGCATTCATGTGCTCAAGAAAAAGGAGGTCACACTGTCGCATGACGAAGGGCTAAAGGAAGTTACTTCATGTCTTCTTGATGCACTCATGTGCTCAAAGGAGAGTGTACCTCTTCGTGCTAAAAAAGTGTGCTCATGAGAAAAAAATGGTCTTTTAGGGTACAATTTTCAAGACTGATTGGGGTTTGAGCTCAAGAAGTCTTATATCCCTATTGGAAGCTTGGAAACAAGTTTAAACAATAGGATTTGATGATAAGATGAGGAAAATAAAGATATACCAAGTTATATAGTTGTTATCGCATTCATGGCGAGATACGAAAGGTTTGAAAAATGTGAAGTGTTTCTGCATGGGATAACAAATTAACACTTGCAACATGAAGATTGAGCATAAATACCAGTAGTCGAATTGAAAAACCATGAAATGAAATAAAGGAAAGGAAGAACGATAGTGAAATCTTGAAAGGAAATGAAACGATTCGACATGAAAAAATTACATGGAATGTTAGTTGATCAAGACTCTCTATATTCCTAGCTCTGCTCTAAACACACATCAAATTAGTATGCAAAATAATAATTAACTAAGTTTAAATAATATAACATTCAAAACTAATTCATGCTTAAGCACCACTTGTCGACGAGTGAAAGGATTAGTTAAGATAAGTTAAGTGGGATCCTATCTTCTAGGAGTGTGCCCACGTGCAAAAAATTGCTCATGCATGCACCGAGGAGGAGCACATGTCATCGACACGAAGTGTGCTTAATTGTGGTGCACGTTCTCAGCATAAAGGAGTGCACTCAAGAAGGGTGCACTTCTTTAGCCCGGAGGAGTGCACTCAAGTTGGGTGCATGTATTCACCAACTTGGAGCATGATTTTGATTTTTTAGTTGATTTTCTTGACTTTCTCTTATTTTGTATTTTTTTCTAGTGTGTACATAGCAAGAAGGCAAGTTTCTAAGTCAAGAAATATCACGATTTCACCTAAACATTAACTAACTCACTAAAGTTATTTTGATGGTTAAGTGATGATGCATAGGAACATTGACTTAGGAGGGTGCGACACTAGGAGAAAAAAAATTATTAGAAAATCAAACAACATGACGACAAAAAGGAGGTTGAACTGACAGTTGATGTAGGTTCCAAACTAGATAGAAAGTTTTTTTGGAGGGTCATTTTCACAACAAGAAAACTTGGAGAGACACTCAAAGAACCCTAGCTTCTCTAAATTGGTTTTATTTAAGCATAGAGTCTCATATTTCCAAGAAGTGTTGATTCATTCAGTGGGTTACCTTATCTCTCCATTCTTATCGGGTTAGAGGTATAGTATTCCATGTTCCATTACTCGACATAACACAACAAACATAAAACATGATACATCATTATCATGTCGATGTAAGTAAGGGTAATCTAGCATGGTGAAGTAAAAACAATGAGAGTATGAGTTTTACATCTCTCATGTTGCTCTACTACTAGTAGGCCTTGACAGTATCCTGACGTAGTTTATTTAGGAACACAAATGTTGCTTGACTACCATCGATCTTGGATAGTGCCTCCGCGAAGTCATTTTCTTCACCTCCCTACGTAGGAAGACTTTCTCTTATGACATCCTCTATTTTTATATCTTTTTCAATAGGGTTGTGCATTGGAACTTATTATTATTTTTTTTAACAGGAAGGAGAGGAATCCCAACATATTGAAAGCATAAGAGGTTCTTCCTTCAGAGACAAGTTTATACCTCCGATGCTTTATTCACTAACATTTTTCCCCTTATCTTACTCTAGAAATATAGATAAGAAAGAAAACAATATTAAAAACAAGACCTAATGTAGGAATGAGAATGCTAAATAGATATAGGCTTAATGGGTTTCTTACAACTTCCTAACTAAAGGATCATATTTTCGATTGAAAAATCATTGACTTGAAAGTGATGTAAACGAAGTCAAGGAATAGGCTAACAAATAAGCCAAGGGTTTCATGTTACTACAACTTTCCTTTGGCAAAGCGTTAGCCACGTCATCTCAAAGCTCAAAACCAACTTTATTCAAACACAAGGATAACCAAGAGAATAAAATTGAAACATGAACAACGAAAAAACTCAATAAGAATGCAGTGCAACTAAATATGTGCAACCTATCCTATCTCAACCTCTATAGCACAAGAGCAGGCCATGTAAAGTGGACATTCTAATCTAACCATAGAAGCTACTCCAGACCTTTAGACTATAGTACATGATCATGTAGAAAGAGAAGGAGTGTAGTGATCAAGAGAAACTATGCAAGTATATGCACTGACAAACACAAACAACAAGTGTAAACATAATGGTGTAGTACACTCAAATTTTCAATCAAGAAAAAGGTTCCATAACAACAAAAATTACCAAGAAATTAATGATATAAGTGTTGACAAAGAACATGAAAATATAGGCCATGATACATAGGTCCTGATCGATAATATTCCTCAAGGGAATCTACAATGGGATAATGGAATAAACCTTAAGGCGAAGATAGAAAAAAAGGAATAAACAAAGACAGATACATATCATAATAAATATTATTAGGTTTTCCATATCCATGTTGTCATGCACGAGATATTATTTCATTGATGATGTAGAAGATTCATTAAAGATTGCATATTTTATTAATATGGGATGTAATGGTGGGAGTTCAATAGTGAAATTAAATTTCCTCCCCTGGGGGTTGAAAATTTTTACGCGAAGAAAATAAGCATCCCTTAGGAGAGAGTCAACATCCCATGTGTTGACATGAATGATAAAAGTGTGTAAAAGAATCATAAACTGTCCAAAATCACAACTTTCCCCATGGTGATAGGGACCTCACATAACCATCAACATATGATGAAGTTCCCTACTTACCAAACTTAGATTTGAATCTTGAGAAATAAAGGTGAACTTCTTATCAAAACAAGTTTCATTATTAAAATTGTGAGGCTCAACAAAAGATAGATTTTCAAGATTATTAAAAAAATCTTCAATTATGAGCATGTTATCTTCCTGATCAAAAGGATGTATAATGAAAATAAAATCTTCGATGATCACATCAGGCACCATTTCAAGTTGGTGCAAATCCAAATATTCATGTAAGAACAAATATTCATTCATAGTACTTGAACAATCATGATTATATAATTCAAATAAAAGGGTGTCAATAAGGTCAGGATCATCCAAGGGTTCAATTTGATCAATGGGTGAAGGATCAAATGGTGGAATATCAAGATTCATAGATGGTTGATAAGATCATATGAATAACCATCGATGGAAATATGTGCAAGAAAAAAATAATTCTTCATGAGTAAGTTGATCTTCTGGTTTAGTTATTGGTTCAAGTCCAACACACGGAAAATAAAAAAGGAGGAAATGGGACAAAAGCATATCTAGTTCTTCCTTAGGGTGCTGAAATTATTCTTGATCAAGGGGACATGAAGATTATGATTCAAAATATTTCCTTGAAATCATGACAATGAAACAAAACTTCTCATCTAAGAACCTCCAATCCTCATTCTCATCTATATATTGATAACAAAGGTGAAGGAATCAATCAATATAATGTTCAAGAGATTCATTCAATTCCATTATAAGTTCATAAATTTCATCAATAACATCTTGATACTCATATTTTTCAAGAAACATGATGAATAGTATTAACCAAGTTCTTAAAATATAATATAGAAGAAGTGGATAGATAATAACACGATTGGTTCACACGACCATCCAATGTAAGGGTAAACAATTGCACAAGGATTTCTTTAGAATAAATGCTACTTGAGAAAAAAATTGAACAAATTCAAGCACATAATCAAGATCTTTACTATACCCTTTCCCTCGAATTTAAAATGCGACAAGTTATGTAAAATGTCCATAGTGGTTGAAAGTCATAAATATTTGGAAAAACACCTCGGGATTATGATTTTGGATGAAGCTATTAGAGGTGGAAGATTCAAACAGACTTTATAGGCTCATCTTGTTATCTAATCCTCCTTTGAGCACCAAAGATGTGGACACTAATGAATGCTGCCAGCATTGTAGGGGATATCCCTGATGTGAAGTCCCAATTAGACCCCACACCATTTTATGGAGGATTCCCATCCATACGTACAATCCAACCACTATTGGAAAGGTTTAAATATATCCCTCGGTTACAATCCAACACAAGAGAATACAACACCACTTTGGGTAGCAAGAATGTGAGCTTTGTGAGACACCCAATGTAAGGTGTACGTGGGAGACTTCCATTGTTGGTGAGGGAAATGAGCCTCTGGTTAGAAAAGTAATGGTACTATCCTAAAGGGTGGCCCAAGAAGAAGATAAAGGCTTCTTAAATACTTCCATATTAGTCCACATGATAAACAAAAATCATTGAAGCATAAAAACACTCATTCAATAATAGTCATAGCTAAGCAAAAAATCAGTTCATTAAATTAGTATTTGATTAAAGCAACATATACCATAAAAATAACCAAATTGGTCCAACTATATCTGTGATACATATATGAAGAAGTGTCATCTCATTTAGCTTCTGATTAAAAGTGTAAGATCCAAAGTACATTGTTACATAGATGAAACTCTTTACCCAATAGTGGAATATGAAGACACAACTTGCTTCTCCAAAGAGTGATCTATCTCCTATGTCTTACAAGAGAAGCCAAGGAAATACTTCTAGAAGCTAAGCTTTCCAAAAAGCCATGTCCTTTTTCTTGAGTCATGAGGAGCTATCTATAAAAGTAACAATTACCTTTGAAACTTCTCACGACTCTTTAACTTCTATGGATGTTCATATTATATAAATGACTCCTTACATTCTAATGTGTGGCTTTTCACATTCCACATGTGTCCATTGGAATTTATTACATATCATTTATTACATAAGACAAATTACAAATGAGATGATAGCTATATAAGAAAAAAATTATAATAGGACAAAGGCTCTTCAAATTAATAAGTCATTTTATTCTACATCGAGCTCATTAGTGATGTAAGTGTGCTACGCTATGAACTCCTTTGAGATGTCTTTAACATGAACTGACAATTCTCTAGTGTAGTGCATTTGTACCTCCAGTGCCTCGGTTAATATGCTCTTGGAGGCTGACTATACATTATTCCAGAGCCAAGCTAATTTCATCTATGCTTTGAATGGTGCAAAGGCATACTATTGAATAATGTATTTGGTTACCTCCAAGCCTTCCTTTTCCATCATTTTCCTTATCTGCTCAACGTATTGCTTCATCTTCGAGAGGATGACCCTCCCTACCTCTGATTTCTTCAAGTGTACCTATCGAAGGCATCCCATGCTTTTGTGTGAGAGACTCAAAACCATTATGCAGTTGATTATTTTATGTAATGGTTGTAATTGACCGCTTGCCAAGGTGCATGTAGTTTTGGTGGTGGAGTCTCAACTCATCTCTATCCATCTTTTTAGAAATCCTATCTTTCTTCTCTAAATATCTCAGGGCATTTGGATACTTAAGAGCACACTCTTGAAGATGATCAAGTACTCTATTTTCTACCTTCATGCGTTTCACCACTTCATGTGCATTCTTTTGTATGCCAATAAGAGGAGACACCACTTGATGTAGAAGAATCATCTCATCATATAATCATGCCATGCTGTCCTCCATTGGTTCCAGTTCTTCCTACATGGATGACTGCCATTCGAAAGTGTTGAAACTCTATGATGACAAACTTTGATTTTCCGTTGCAATATTTTTCCCGTATTACTTCACCACAACAAGTTCTCTTCTTAGCGTACCATTTTCATTAGAAATGTAAAAAAAATTATCTTGTCATTGTGGTGAATGCAACATTTGAATCCATGACTTCCCTAGGATTCCTTTTGGTGTTGAAGGTTACCAACTTCTTTGTAGAAACTCCTACTTGCTTTTGATGATCATTAAGAAAGTACATATGCCTCTACTTCATGATCCTCTTTTTAAGCTGAACAAACACTACATTGCATATGCCCATGACTCTATTTTCTAGTGGATTTGTGATTCCCATCTCTCTGAATAGAAGATGACGACCTGTAAGAGGTTGTTCTTATGGATTATGTAGTTCTTCCTTTATTAGTTGGAAGGATATCCTCTTCCTTGAATTGTTCCTTTTCCAACTCTTTAGTCAATTTTTCTTCTTCCAATCCATGTGTTGCTTCTTCCTCCTGGAATTGCCTCTATTGTTCCTCTTCTATCATCCTTCTTTCTTCTTCTTCTTCTTGTTTCTTCTCGAGAAACCCATCATGCTTCCTCTTCTCCTCTTTTTCTTCTACCTCTCTCCTCTCCTTATTTTCTTGAATACCTCCTATGTTTGAAGGATTGACTTTCCATTTTCTTCTTCTTTTGCATGCTGAATCATATATGGTCCTTTTCTTAGGAGCTAGCTTACTTACTTGAGGGGTTATCTTTGCTCCTCGTATACATGCAATTATTGAGCTGGTAGATCGTGGGGTGAATTGGTATCCATCCCTAGATGCCCCTTCATATTTCCATTTTACCAATTTTTTATCATTGCATTTTTTGTTTTGCACATTGATGAGTACCCCATATTGTAATTGATCCTTTCACAGTGTTGCTTAACCACTCATCTAGGATCATATCCATGAAATTCTTTACTATTGAAGTGTAGGCAGTCCAACTCATGTATCTTTGCTTCTCTCTTTTTGTGGCTCTTTATCTCATATAATCTGGTCCTTAATGGAAATATGGGCCAGGGGGATTTCTTCCTTCTCTAAAGAATTCCAGACAATCCCTTTTCCAACTCATTTACTAATTCTTGCATGACCACTTGTTGGCCACATATCGTGGCTTGAGATGAGGGGATAGTTGACAACCAAAACATCTGATGTATGTACCCTCGGGAGTTGAAACCAGTCTATGATATCTTAGAGTGAATTCTTTACCTGAGAAGTCATGTAAGGAGGATCAATCTCAAATGTCATCTGAAAGATAACTATAAGGAAGTGCTCAGCTGATCTGAATGGAAACTAGCATCCACCCTTGGTTTTAATTGATCCATGGTATTTGTCCAGTAATGGAATCCACCCATGGTATTGTAAGTGGCATCCACCCATGGTATTCATCCACCCATGCAATTTATCCATGGTATTGTAAGTGACATACACCCATGGTATTCATTCACCGATGCTATGTATCCATGGTATTTTAAGTGTGATCCACACATGGTATTCAATTACCCATTGTATCTACCTACCCATGGAATTTACCTATGGTATTATAACTAAAAAATACTATAAGTAACAAGTGGCATTTTAAAATAAAATGTGACTTTTGACTTATAGTATTTTATAGTTATAATACCATAGTTAAATTCTATGGATGGGTAGATACCATGGGTGAAATACCATAGGTGGATCTCACTTACAATACCATGAATAAATACCATGGGTAAATGAATACAATGGGTGGATGCCACTTATAATACCATGGGTAAATTCCATGTGTAGATAAATAAAATGGGTGGATGAATACCATAGATAGATGCCACTTACAATATCATGGGTAGATTGCATCAGTGGATAAATACCATGGGTCGATTCCACTTTCCATTCAGAACATCAACCAATTTGTCATAGATGCCTTTGAAGATTAGTTCTAATAACACTTTGAAGTGGAAGTAAATCGATAACTTCTCATCAAGGGTATAGTTCCATTTCATTCCTGAAAACACATATGGTGTATAGATTCCATCTAATAGAAATGCATACATGTAGAATCTTGGTGTCTCGTTCACCTTCAAGCATGCTTTTTCCTACCGTACCTAACAATGTATCTTGAATAATAATATATATGCCGCATTGAAAAATTGACTGCATGTCACCACTATATTGAGTGTATATATCCAATTCTCTTCCAATGCCTCAACATTCTTGCACCCATACAATCTACAATATATGGCTATTAAATATTGATATACATCTATGACAATCTTTGTCAAATAGATGGTGGATGGGTGATGGCGAGACTTGGCAAGCTCTTCACACCATGATTTGATAATGTCACTTGTGTGAAGGTCGGAACATATTGTGGAAAAGCTATCATTTGCATATTCAGTGGGCTTGAGCATCTTACAATATGTTTTCATATATTCACCATAATAACTAGCGAAATGACCACCACTCTTACTGTGAAGCACAAGGTGAGAGTGAGCCATATGTGTGATGATCCATTTAATCACTTCTACACATGGCATGATTCAAAATTTTCATGTGATCATATGCATCCTAGGCTTCTTGATTTTGATGTATGCATGCACATCCCAACAAACTTCTTATGCATGAATGTGTTTTATATCTTTCTCTATGTGACCTGTATATTCTTAAAAATAAAGCAATGGCTGTTTGCATATTTAGGAATTTTTGGCTTTGTAACATTGACAGGTTCACTAGTGATTACTTCTAAGGGTTCTCTAGACGCCACTTTGCGAGGTGAAATGATGACAATGGATGATGACATGGTGACAATACTTGTAGAACGAACAACTCTTCGAGGAAACACACTCATAATGAAAATATTAGCTTAAGGTAATCAACTTATACAACAATACTTGTAAATAATGCTAAAAAAAACCATAACATGTAATTAGATATGAAAATATATAAATGACAACACAAAATAACTCAAATGCATGAGAAAATGGGCATGCAAACTAAGAGGGTGCACTTTCAAAGAACAAAGATATGTGTAGGGTCATTTAGGGCTTTCCAGTCCGCTCATGCACTCAAGAATGTGGAAAAGGCTATCTAGGGCACACTATCACAATCTGAAGGGTCGAAGGGTTGACCTTTTACATCTTCGGGCCCTCACCATGTTCTCATGCACTCAAGGAGAGAAATAGGGTGCATTGTTGCACTCCGAAGGGATGAAAGAATAGGTTGACAAGTCTTAGAGCCTTCATAATATGCTCATGCACTTAAGGACAAGGATGGCACATTGTCACATGGCACAGGGCTAAAGGAAGTTTCTTCGCGTCTTCATGATGTGCTCATACATTCAAGGGAAGCCATAGTTCCTTGTTGGGAAGAACTATGTTTATCAAGAAAACTTGGTATTTTAGGGCACATTTTTCAAGATTGATCAAGCTTCGAGCTAAATAAGTGTGCTTTTCCTGTTGGAAGCTTAGAAAAAATTTAAAACATCAGGATTTGATGATAATATGAGGAAAATAAAGATCTATCAAGTTATATATTTGTTGTCGCATTCATGGAGGAATATGAAAGGATTGAAGAATCTGAAAAGTTTCTTCATGCAACAATAGATTAACACCTGAAACATGAAGATTGACCATAAACGCTAGAAGTCAAACTGAAAAACCAAGAAATGACAATAAGAAAAGTAAGAATGATAGTAAAATCATGAAAGGTAATGAAAATATTTAACTTGCAAAACTTACTTAAGTGTTGGTTGATGAAGAGTTGTTGGATTCCTAGTTATGCACTTAATTGATATTGAATGATTATGAAAAAAAATAATTAATTGAGTTGATTTAAAGAGGTTAACATGCAAAACGTATTCATGCATGGGCACCACTTGTCAACGAGCGAAAGGGCGAGTTAAAAGAAGTTAAGTGGGCTCCTATTTTTTAGCAGTCTGCCAACATGAAACAAGTTGGTCATGTATGCACCTAGGAAGAACACATGTCCTCGACATCAAGGTGTGTGCTTAAGCAAGGAATACAACCTCACCATGATGGAGTGCACTCAGGGAGGGTGCACTTCTTCATCTTGAAGGAGTGTGCTCAAATTGGGTGCACGTCTTCACCAACTTAGACTGTGCCTTTACTTTTATGAGTGATTTTCTCACTTTTGTTTGCTTTTTCTGTGCTTTTGAGTTTTTTCCTAGTGAGTGAATGGCCAGAAGGCAAGCTTCTAAGTCAAGGAAGATCATGAGTTCACTTAACCATGGACTAACTAGCTCAGGTGCTTCTAATGGCTAAGTGGAAAATCTAACAAATGAGTAGCAAATCTAACAACATGATGACACAAAGGAGCTTGAAACAAAAATTGATGTAGGCTCCAGAACTGACATAGGAAAAAATTTTGGAGTGTCATTATCATAGTGAAAAAACCTTTGTATGGTTAGTTTTGGTTTTTTGAGTACTCTCCTATCTCGCATATCTGTATGGAGAATAAACTTTTGGTTATAGTTTTGTCATCCCAAAAAAATTCTGACTTAAAACTTTTAGAATTTTCATATTCAACCATGTTTAAAAAGCAATAAAAAAATTTCTCCACCAAAAATAAAAAATTTAATATTTAAATAAATTTAATAAATTAATGATAATAAATAAATATCTATTACTTTTGTAACTATTTTTAGTATTTTATTTGTAATGATATATCACATTTTGTGTCCTTTAAAGGATAAATGAGAGTAAGCAGGATGTAGTGTCTTGAATTATTTTAACAAATGTAGCATATTGAAATATTTATGGTTAAAAATAATTATATAATAAGATTTTTATTAAGTTTTCTTTATTCTTTTAATTAATCTTGATAAAAATTCAAAGCTCAATATAAATAAAAAAAAGTTAATGATAATAAGCAATTAGTACCTTATAGAATCATGTTATTTTAGAGTTGGTTATAAGAAATTCACATAAGGATATTACTACCATATGGAATTGTGTTAAGTTGGAAGTGGTTTTTGAGTTTAAATAAAATAACGGTAACGCTAAAATTGGTGATAAAGGATATTATTACCCTATGGAATCGTGTTAAGTTGGAAGTGAATTTTTGGTTTAAATAAAATAAAAATAGGTAAGCAATTTTCATAAAGGATATTAGTATCATAGGGAGTCATGTAATGTGGATGTCATTTTTTGGGTATAAGTTTCTTATTTTTAGTTTTTTTGGGACTTTTTATATTGGGAAATTAGTCGCTCCATTAATCAGAGAATCCTAGAACATGTAGTAGATATTAAGCACCACAACTCTCATTCCTCGGCTTTAGCTGAACATGCAGTGAAATCCAATCATCATATTTGTATCGAGGATTCCGAGGTCATCATTAAGATTGATCACTTCCAAAATGTTCTATTAATCTTAACAAGGACGATGGTTGGAAGTTAAGTAGAAGTTGGATCCCCAACTTCTTTTCATATTTTTTTTTAATTAATATATATAATAATTAATAATTTATTATTTTATTTTTATATTGCAATTTATATCCTCTTTAACCTCCCTATTAAAATATTATCCAACCTTTTTATATAATAATATTTAAATATAATTATTCAATTTTATTCATTTTTAATAATAACCATATTATACTTATTTTTAATTATATATTTACAAATATTCAATTCTTATTATATTATTAAACTATTCTAACTAATTTTAAATTCAATATTATTTTAATTAAAACTATTAATAAATTAAAATAAAACATAACAAAATAATAATAAATTTATTTAACTATATTTTTTTAACTACTAACTCTCAAACAAATGCATCCTTACTATTTAAAAATTCTGATTAACTGATTTTTTCACCTTTGTCCTAATGACGAACCATCTAACAAATGCATCCTTGTTATTTAAACATTCTGACTCACTGATTTTTTCACCTTTGTTCAGATAATGAACCACATTAGATGGAAATGCATCCTTGCTATTTATACATTCTGACTAACTGATTTTTTCACCTTTGTCCAAATGATGAAACACATTAGATGGTTCGAAACATCGACCAAAAACTCATGACGTGATTAATCTCAAAGAATTTATCAAAATTAGTATAGATCACAAAAGTCTAAAATCAAGGGATACAATTGGACTTTTAAATAGAAAAACATGTAATAAAAAAATATTAAAAGAAATATATATATAAATAAATTTAAATGTGAAATTAAAAATGAAAAATATGTTATTCAAACTATAAAAATTAATTAAAATCAATTATAAATGTTTTTTATTTGAATATCATTTTTATGGGTTTATTAGTAAAGTCTAACTCCATACCATCTAAAAGAATTAACTTATTAACCTCACATGAACTACTAAATGTTATTGTTAAAAAAATAAAAAATTAAATACAATTTTTTTGTTACTAAGATATCTAGAAAAAACAAGTATATTAATATTAACAAAAAAAAATTAAATCAATTTATAATTTAAGTATGGGGGATTTACGCAGTGCATTATATTAGATCATTTTTTTTTGGGATTCAACTGCGTTAAGTAAGTCATTCAAAGTATGACCATTTCCATGAGAGGTAGTCGTAACTGACTAATTTCTCATGATTTTTGAATAGTTCACTTAGCACTCATTGCGTCGGGTGAATAATGTTTATATTTAAAATAAAACATATAAATAAAAGAAATATTATATCGATTTGTCATGTATAAAGATGAAACTGCAGAAAGTAAACACTGCGCTTCAAAAGTAGAGCTGTCACTGTTACGAAATATATTGAATTGAATGTTAAAGAAAATGAAAATTTAAACAATTTGAAAATGAAAAATTGTATTACTCGAGTGATTCCTGACAGGTAAGAACGTTACATAGTGTACCCACCTGGCGACAGCAATGCGTTACTTGGCAAGGACAATGGTAGTGGTATTTCCGATGGCTAAAAAGCCGTTGGTTGCTGTTGTCTTATTTGTGCATCCCTCTTTCCTCTCCCCATTTCGTGCTCGCAGTGTTGAACTACACTCAACTCCAAGAAACATTGAAATTAGCGAGCCGCGGAAGATCTGCGTTTTCCATCTCTGTATTTTTCTAATTTATTAGATTTTATTCGAGCAAAAGAAAATTTGTTTTCGTTGATTTAGGTTGGATACCAAATAAAATGATAAAAAAATCGTGGCAAAATCATAGTGAGAAGATGAAATGTTCACCAAATAAAATGGAATATGATTGACAATCATGTTTGAGTTTGAAATGAAAATGACATAGTCTGTTGGAAAACTTAAGATCTATGAATTCAAAAAGGAGGTGTACTCTCAGCACAAAAATCCCTTAGTTTAGGAATTACAGAAGGCATTGCTAGTTTGGTATCAACCCATTGATGAGTAGGTATTGAATGAACCTTTGACGCGATGTTAGGAACAAAATATGTGCATCGAACAGACCTGCAACTACCTCAGAATTCCCCACCTGGATCCGAACCAAAACGGTCATTTTAAAAAATGGTGATGTATACTGGCTATTATCGTTGTCATGAACAAGTAATTTTAGGCGGTAAGCGAGATGAGGATGTGAACTAGGGTTTCCAGTTGACCAGTCGTGCTTAGAAGAGATATTTCAATGTGGAACTAGGTTGTTTCAAGGGAAGCCTTGGGAGAGGTTCAATCTACAATCCATTATAATGGTAATGTGTAAATATCTAAATATGTGTAAGAGTTGACCTATGTTTTTTTAAAATTAGAATAAAAATTCAATGTAAGCTTTAATAAAAAAACAAAAATAGTATGTTATGCATGTTTAGAATTAAAGAAAAAAGTGTTAGTAAAATATTTAATATTGTGTAATTCATATGACTTTCAAAAATACAATTTAAATAATGAAAAATTATATTTTTCACTCTAAAAATAGTTTTGACTTGAAGAAATTTGATCCCTTTCAACTCATGTTAGATCCGGAACTAGATAGATCTAGAGTGACCGTATTACAGATTTACGAAGCTTCCCCATAATTTAAAATTGAATTGAATTTAGTGTGGACACTAACAGGAATCCAATTGCACTCCACTGGGAGCAATTGTGGGAAATTGGATATTGTAATTAGGGTTCCATGGGCCATAACCAGGGTTTCATATTAAACCGATTATTATTTTCATTGAACCAAGTTGTTACAATTTTGATCTTGTGAGCCATTTTTTAATCTATATACAATCGAATTGGATCGAGTCTTGAACCAGGTTAGGTACACAAGATCTAGGCCATACGCATTCAATTATTCAAATACACTTAAGATGTGATACAACTATATGCACCAAGTCTTCGGATCTGGGTCCGGCGAAACTGATAAAGGAAGAGGCATTTGTGGCGCTTCTTTATTTGTTTAATATTTAAGAATGTTATGTCAAAATATCATAATCAAATTTATTAATCAAACTTGAGCAGCGTACAACTGTGGAACACCACCTATAAGATTGCCTTTGCAAAACATGGTCTGCCTTCACTGAGTTTGAAAAACCACTAAGGTTGCACTAAGTAGACTTCTTCTTTTAAGTCCCCATTTAGAAAAAGAAAATTTAACATCTAGCTCATGAATCATCTAATGGTGTTTGGTAGCTAAAGCAATTATCATTTTGATTGTGTTTAGTTTAGCTACAGGGGCAAATGTTTGATCACAATCTATGCCTTCTTGCTGTGAATACCCCTTTGTAGCCAACCTAGCTTTATACTTATCTATGCTCCCATTTGCTTTAAATTTAGGGTTATACAACTATTTTCATCCTATGGGTTGTTTTCCTTCAGGTAGTTTAACTAAATCCCAAGTTTATTTTTGAGGATTGATTCATATTCCTCTTCCATAGCAGCCCTCCTTTCAGTATATTGACTGGCTTCTTTATAACTAGAGGGTTCAACAACATTCATCATACTAGTTATAAAATAATTTTCCCTATATCTTGTTGGAAACTGAACCTTCCTACCTAATCTCTTGAGTGGTGGGGTAGCTTCAAACCTTGTCTTATCATCATTTTCTAGACTTGGCTCGACAAATACATCATCTTTCTTACCTTCTTGTTGTTGTTGCTCATTACTATCACCTGATTCATCACTTCCTTCTTCCTCCAACAAGGGCACGTGTCATTCTTCATTAGCACTCTCATGGCTTCCATCATTAACCTGGTCATGAAACACTACATCTCTTCTCGCAAAAACTTTATGAGTAGAGGGATTAAACAGTTTGTAAGCCTTAAATTTTGTACAATACCCAACAAAAATACATTTGGTGGCCTTTGAATCCAGTTTCTTTCTATCATCCTTTGCGACATGGATAAAGGCTTTACTACCGAAAACTTTGAAATGCTTAATTGTAGGCTTATAGCCAAATAAACCTTCAAAAGGTGTTTTGAAATCTAAACTTCTTGTTGGACTCCTATTCTTTAGATATACTACAATATTAATCGCTTTAGCCCAAAACCCAGTAGAAAGATTCTTACCTTTTAACATTCTACGAGCACACTCCACAAGGTTCTGTTCTTCCTCTCTGCAACCCTGTTTTGTTGAGGAGTGTGGGGTATTGTAAACTACTATTGTATCTCATCATCTTTGCAGTATTTGAGGACAAAAACTTTCTTGTACTCTCACCCTTGATCCGAGAGGAGAATCCTAATGCTTTTACCTGTCTACTTTTCAACCATACTTTTGAACTCCTTGAAGTATTCAAAAGTGTGGCTCTTCTTATTGAGGAAATACACCCAAGAAAATATAGTACATTCATCAATAAATAGTAAAAAATAGTATGCACTACCTAATGACCTTGTATGCATAGGCCCGCATAAATCTGTGTGTACCAGCTCAAGTATATCTCTCCTCCTTCTATCAGCATTCACAGGAAATTCATCTCTGTGCAACATTCCCAGTGTACATGCATCACAATCAATATGAACATGTTTTAAAATAGGAAGACCTTCGACCATACCTCTTCTTTGTAATAGTAGCAGATCGTTGAAGTTAATATGGCCGAACCTCTGATGCCATAATTCCACTGTAGTCACAACAGATGATGTCAATGCTTGATGTGGTGTGCTTTTGAAATTTAGCTTGTAAAATCCTCCCACACGAATACCTGATGCAATAGGCTTCATAAAATCCAACACATCTTTAATAAAACAATATGATTTATAAAACTCTACCTTAAGATTCTGATCAATTATCGTAGAAACAGAGATCAGATTTTTTTTTATCCCAGGTACATACATTACATTATGGATATGTGTAACATTTCCACCAGGAAAAAACCAAGAATATTACCATAACCTTTGATTTGGTACCCTCTATCATCTCCAAGATATATGTTGGCTCCACTACTAGTCTCTTTGAAGTCTTCAAACCAGTGCCTGTTCCCTGTCATGTGGATGGATGCAACTGAGTCCAAAAGCCAGGTATCTGCTTCATCAACCTTAGCCGAAAGTGCAGAGTCAGATATGAACAGTCTAAGGTCCTGACCCCGTTCCTCATCAGGAAAACAACTTGCATGTTGTTTATGTCTCTTTTGGCCTTAAGAAAACTTCTTCTTCATGCAATATCTGGCTATATGGCTGGTTCTACCATAGTAAAAACATTTGGTTGCTGAGTCATTTCTATTGAAATATGTACCTTGAGGTGGGGGCATCTTTCTTGGTGTGGTTTCATTGCTCTTCTGTGGTTCATTTGGATTTCCTCTGAAGGGCTTCTTCTTTGCAATTAAGGCCAGATTTTAACTCTAATGTTTATGAGTCCATCGCCTTTCCAACTCTTGCATACGGATCCTTGTCAATTCTTCAAACACGGGGGCTTTTCTTCTTGCATTCAAGCTAGTGATGAAGATCTAATACTCATTAGTCATACCATTCATGGTAATCATGACCAAATCTGTATCTGATAGAGCTTCACCAATGTCACCCAGCTTGTCCTTGAGCTCCTTGATCCACGAAATAAATGCTACAACTATCTCATTCTCCTCCATCTTGATGGAGAAAATCTTGCTCTTCAAGAACACCAATCAATTGGGCTCGAAATGAATCAACGCAACTATTACCATTAAAGATGCTTTGATTGCGCTCCAACTGCGCCGGTGAAATTTATGCCTCCCCGCTCAGGGTGACAAGTCATCTTTAGCCCTGAAGCTCTGATACCATGTCAAAATATCAGAATCAAATTTTTGAATCAAACCTGAGCAACTTACAGGTGTGGAACACAACCTGTAAGACTGCCTTTACTGAACACGCTCTCCCTTACAATTCATTACATGAGAGATATATACATGAAACACACGTTTCGGGAAGTTGAAAAAACAACCTAGAAAACAGGAAGAGACTCCTAATCCAAGGTTTGGTTTGAATTGTCACTCCATTAAGACATTTATTCATTAATCTCAAAACGTTATAGATCTATTTAAATTAATCGTGTGATGACTGAAGTATGGTCAGATTCAACAAGAGAATCTAACCTGTTACCTTGGAACTTTTAGTCCTCTACTTTTGTAGAGTGAAATAGCAGATGTTAGTAAAGATGTAGCAGTAATGGACTCACAAGCAAAGCATTGTTGTATTTAGTTGTTACTTTAAAATTTGAGAATATATAAGAGTGAAACGTAATTCAGGTTCCAGTTTAATGTTAGTATATATTGCATATATGATCAGAAAAAGTAGAGATAGACATGTGAATGGAAGATTTTTCTACAAAGAAAATAAGAGGAAGAGACTATTCAAGACTTACACAAAGGTAAGAAATATCATAATAATAGTTAGCGATTGATTATTTATATGATTGTTTATATTTTTTTATTTGTAATGATATCTCATATAAATGTTGATTAAAAATAGTACAGGCAAAATTACATAATTGTTTTATAGGATAAAATAAAATGATTTATTACTAGAATTGGTACTGAGTTTTTATTATATTTTTATTGGTCCCTTTTTTATTAATTTAAGAGAGAGCTTGAAAATTTTATATGGGAATTAAATTTACTTAAAAGTGTAACATATGTATTCTAATTCTAAAAATATGATTTACATCAAAATTCTAGTGTTTTGTATTGGTTTATTCATACAGAAATTAAATTTAATATATAATTGTAATTTCCAAAAATACAAATAAAGAGTTTCTTGAGTTTGTAAAGAGTTTATTAAGTTTGTACCATAATAAAACAAAATCATTTAAAGAGATAAGTCTACAAAGGCTATCTTTCATCATTGAAGTGAAAAAACTAAAACTGTGATATAAAAAACAAAATCATTTAAAAAGATAAGGTTGTAAAGGCTATTTTTCATCATTGAAGCAAAAAAACTAAAATTACGATATAAAAGACTAGCTAACCTAGAATGCATTAGGATTTGTCTTAGTTAGAGGCCTCAATTGAGATAAGGACCTTGACGTCATTTGGTTAGGACCCTTGTTTAGTGGATAATCCTAGTTGTTCCTTGATTTTGTTGAATATCCATCCCATGCATCACAAAAGGGCTTATTGTCCATCCAATTACAACCTCATTTCAATATATCATCACTCTACTGCGGAATGCTTTGAGATGCCAATAAAGGTCCAAATTGTGCATATAGTCATTGAAGTAACCATATGAATGACATGGGTCTAGAAACCAATCATGTGCAAATATGATAAAAAAAAGGTAGAGTTAGACACATGAATGGAAGATTTTGTTGGGAATAAAATAAGAGGAAGAGACTAATTGAAGACTTTAACAAAGGTAAGAAACATATAATAATAGTTAACGATTGATTATTGGTATGATTGCATATATATTTTTTTAATTGTAATGATATCTCGTATTAATGTTTATTAAAAATAGCCCACGGGGCTTTGGATTGACGGTGAATGGGTGCGCTGTTAAGGCACTCCTTGCGATAGGTCACCGGTTCAATTCCCCGTGGGTACTTAGTTTAGTCTTAACATAGAAAAAAAAAAAAATGTTTATTAAAAATAGTACATGCAAAATTACATAATTTTTTTATAGAATAAAATAAAATGATTTATTTAATAGAATTGGTACCGAGTTTTATTATTTTTTATTGGTTTATTATGAATTAATTTAAGACAGAGGTTGAAAAAATTATATTGGAATTAAATTTACTTAAAATTGTAACATATATATTTTAATTCTAAAAATATGATTTACACTAAAATTCCACTATTTTCTATTGGTTTGTTTATAGGGAAATTGAATCTAACACAGAATTGTAGTTTCCAAAAAAACCAAATAAACAGTTTCTTGAGTTTGTAGAGAGTTTATTAAGTTTATACCATAACATAACAAAACCATTTAAAGGGATATGGCTACAAGGGCTATTTTTCATCATTGAAGTGAAAAATCTAAAACTATGATATAAAAAACTAGCTAACCTAGACTACATTAGGATTTGTCTTAGTGAGAGGCCTCAACTAAGATAAGCACCATGACGTCATTTTGAGAGGAGTAATGATTAATGGATAATACTAGGTGTTCCTTGATTTTGTTAAGTATCCATTCCATTGCATCACAAGAACGCATATTCTCCATCCAATTACAACGTCATTTCAATATATCATCACTCTACCCATCAATGCTTCGAGATGCCAATAAAGGTCCAAATTGTAAATATAGTCATGGAAACATCCATGTGTCTGACATGTGTCTAGAAACCAATCTTCTGTTTCCATTATCACTTCAGTGTCTTTTCAGAAATGGTTCTCATTCCATATCTCTCATTTTATGGTTACAATCACTTCCTAATTCTGCATAGGAGTACAAGCTCGAAACTAGACAACCATATTTTCCACTCCCTATTGTGCTATGAAACCTCTAACCTCCAGAAAGTACAAAGTGACCTTCTTGTGCCTTTTTATGGTGCATTGTGTGGCATAATCAATGGATAGAGAGGAAATGAAAGGGGAAGCAACCATAAGGTTAGTGGAAGCCAAAGAGGACAAAGACCTAGAAAAAGGCGAAGAGGTGGAAGATGAAGGAGGGGAGACAAAGGCATTGGAGGGTGACACAGATTGGCAGAGATAGAGATTATGAGAGGAGTAAAACTATGCAAAGAAAACTAGGCAGATAAAAATTTAGGATTAGGACTAGGATAATGATACAGAAGCATCTTGCCTCTGAGACAAACATTGTTTGTCTATAATTAGGGGTTGTTTCATTTACCAAGGGAGTTGGTTCACTAATTTATGTTATAATTGAGTGTAACTGATTTAATTATTTTATTTTTCTAAGTTGTAAGAATATTTTAGGGAACATGTATAGAAATTGTAATCAGATCTATTCCTTGGGATAGATTTCAGGAATATTTGAGAGATTTAGGGAAAAATGCGGGAAGTTATATTAGTGAGAGATATGTGGCTATATGATTCCTAGATTATGGGTTTAGGTGAGAATTTTATGGATATGAACTATAATAAGTTCATAATCCCTTTTCAACTAAATAATAGTTAGAATATAAATAGAGAGGTGTGATAGAGGAGAGTGTGTGAAGAGATGGAGTGTACAAGCAAGAGGCTTGAAGCCAAAACCTGGCTTAGTGCCAGAATGGGCCAAGTGATGTAAATCAATATAAAGAGGGCCTTTTGTAAATCCATACCTATATTTAGCAATATAATATTTTTCTCAGTTGTTAATGTGTGTGTATTTTATGATCATATATGTGAGATGAATCATTGTATGAAAAACAAATCTTAGGAGAGATCTATGCCTTCAGATCCATGAGAGACTTGAATCAAAATGGTGGCAGATTGAATATCTTAGGAAGGATAAGAGATGATTGTTGATCAACGAGGATCAATGATACATTAACCAAATATGGACCACGAGAGGATGCTTTGAATATATATATATATATATATATATATATATCTATATATAGATATATATATATATATATATATATATATATATATATCTATATATATATATATATATATATATATATATATATATAGCTATATATCTATATCTATATATATATATTGTTCACGTAAGGGCTACAAAGAAAGGGAGATTGTAGAAGCATTATGGACAGAGACAAAAGTCATAACAGAGTCAAGTATAGATGAGATCAAGTCGCAGTGGAAGCATGGTTGGAGAAGAGTATAATAGAAAAATACTTCATGTTTTAAAACTTGGAGGAGAGATCAGAAGAGAATAGAGGGCCAAAAGGAGTCAAATCTCAAAAGTCGTGACCAAGCCAATAAAGCCTAACACTTAGCCAAATTATCCTTTTGGAAGAAGTCTATTAATAGACGGAGATGAGGAAATTGAACTAGCACTGGACAGATCCCGAAGATGAACTTATTAGTACTAGGATGTAGCTTTGTAACATTTATAAATTGACAATTTTAAAAGATTCAGGCACCAAGAATTAATTAGTAGAGATAAGGTTTATCCATTACCTAGGATGGGTTGTTAAGTAAATCCCACAAAAACGATTCAAGTAGAGGTCAGGAACTCGGAAGTGAGGAACCCTGTAATAATTTTAATTACATTTATATAGAGCGTCGAGCACCAAGGGTCATTAGTTGATGGAGTGTCAAGTAAGAGTAACTTTCCCATTACTGAGAACCTTCATGTTGGGAGGTCATAAGGTTTAAACTCCTAGAAGGTCAGAAGTCTCGAAAGGTCGGAAAAATGAGAACCCCATAAAACGTTATAAATAGAAATCCAAAGAGATCTGTGGATCCAACATTGCGAGGAAAAGAGGTTAGAAGATTCTTATCCTTGAACATTTTTAGAGTGTGGGGGTACCTGCTGGAGCCCACAACTCGAAAAGGTGGTTTGCAAGGTCTTTTCAGTTATAGGGAAACCGAGACCCGAGGAGGATTGCAAAAGGCAAGGAATAATAAAGGGAATTTATTAAAATGTGGGCCATAGCCAAGAGGTTAGAATCTCGTAAGATTTTATAAAAGGGATTTTAAAAGAGTTACAGGTCTGTAGGGTTTATGTGAATAGTTGCAACACTTGATTCTAGTGCTTGGTTTTTGGGAACACAAAGTTTATACAATGTTTACTTGCCATTGTAAACATGTTCAGAATAGATAATTTTTTTCAGAAGGTGTAGAGCAAGGTTGAAGGAAGTTCTTATTTTGATAGAGGATGGAGTAGTGTAATCCGAATTTAAACATGAACACAACAAACTACAAAGATAACCATAAATACAGAGATGCAATATAAAATAATACTTCATTTCATTAATGTAAAATACTGAAATATGCTTACAAACAGAAAAGGAAATAAACTAGCTCGGGCGATGGTAGCTTCTCTCTGAGGAAAGATGTGGCAGCTACATGTCTCTGGAATGTCTTATAATGAGGCCCGAAGGCATATTTATTGTTGATAAACAATGGAAAACACTAAGCATTCAAACCCTAACCCTAGGAGATGAAGCACCAAACTATGGGCCCTGTTTTGGGTAAATTGGTACATCAACTTCCCAAGTTCGTATATTTGGCATACGATCTCCGTTTGATGCACACAATACCCAGTTAGAAAGTTTTCCCAAGAAACGTTGTTTATGGTCTCAAAACAGCTCCGAAAGTTTAGGACCCAAAAACTGCTAAAAATAATAAACTGTGCTACAATTAAGGAAACTAAAAAATTGAAAGAAATAATGTTATGGGTCCAAGTGGAATTGGTGGGTGGCCACCAATATCCACCTGGATCATTCCTTTCCCCTTAGGAAGAAATGGTCCCCATTGCGTTGAGTTCCTCCATGATATAAGAAAACTTCTGCTGAACTTGGTCCCTGGTGAGCCACTTGCCCAGGTGAAGGAGTTGGCCTGCTTTGACAACTTGATACAGTTGGATCTTCTACTGGAAGGTGTGATTGATCTGCTTGTCGATAATCAGATCAGTTGCAGCTTGTTCCATGCAATTTGGATTTAAATCTGTTGGTGTGAGTTGTTCTGCAATGTTGGATGTGTTTAGTAATGGCCGAATGTATGGCCGAAGGCAGTCCACATTTAACACTAGGTGCAGGATAAGGAATGGAGGAATGCTGAGCTCAAATGCATTATCTCCCACAGCCTTGGTAATGGCTCAAGGACCATATCGGAGCAGTCTGAGTTTCCGATAGGCTCTGGTAAGGCGTTCCTTTTGCAACTGTAACCAGACTTTGTCACCCACATGAAACTTATATTGCACCCGATGTTGATCATGTCACTACTTGTACTTGGCATTTGATTTCTCCAAAATGTCGTGGATGTGCAGGTGTATATGTCGGATGTGCTCAATGAAGTTGTTTTCCTTATTTTTTTCAGAATGGACATGACCTAAATCTGCTTGAGTAGCTACAAATGGCATGGCCACATCAATGGGACATAATGGCTAGAATTCCAAGCCCACCTGAAACTGGTTGTGGCCAATCAAGCTGTGGAGAGCCCGATTATAGCTGTGCTGAACATAGGGGAGGTTGTCATCCCATGTGTGTAGCTTCTTTTAGTTGTACATGTGAAAAATGTGTATGATCATCATGTTCACAACCTCTATCTGGCCATCAGTTTGGGTATGGAAGTCGATGGACTTAGTGAATTTGGTGTCTAGCATTGACCAGAGACTAGACCAAAATATATTGAGGAACCTGCTATCTCGATATGAGATTATACACTCTGGGATCCCAAAGTGTACCCACACTCATTCAAAGAAGAGTTTAGTAGTGGCTTCTGTTGTGATATTCTTCTTTCAGGATGCCATAATGGCCATCTTTGAGAACCTATTGACGACCACAAAAAAACAGTTTTTTCCATGTTTAGTAGAAGGAAGGCCCGACATGTAATCCATGGAGATGGATTCCCAAGGTCGACTAGGGGTTGGCAACGGCATATAGAGTCCTTGCTTCTTGATGGTCAGTTTGGCAATGGCACAAGTAGTGCATGATCTGATGTACTTCCCGACATCCTGTCGAAGATTCGGCCAATAGAAATAGTTCTGCAGTACTACCACCATTTTCTCGACCACGAAATGCCTAGCAGCATGACTATAGCTTGCCTCCCAAATCATCTTGGCATGTTCACTTCAAGGAACACAAAGGTCACACAAGTGGCATAATAGGGCATCCTCGACATGAAAATCTGGAACATCCTGACCCTCCAAGAGTGTCTGGTATGTGTGGCCGAATTTTGGGTAGATTTTGTAGAGAAGTAGCCAATCAGAAGTCTCGTGCCCAAAAGAGTTGAGCACGGTAGTTAATGCCATGATCGGTGGTTGACTAAGGCAATTTTCAACATTATTGGTGTTGCCCTTATTATACTTGATATTTAAATGGAACTGTTGCAGGTATGTGGACCACTTTTGGTGGCGATCATTCTGCAACTTCCCTTGTGTCTGTATCAATTACAGGGATCGGTGTCCCATGTGGATGACTGTTTCCTTCCCCAAAATGTAATGCTTCGATTGTCGGCAGGCCTGTACAATGGAATAAATCTCTTTGTCATAAATAGGATACTTCTGGACTATGTTTTAAAGTGTCTCACTGTGATATGCCACTGGATTGTCGTGTTGAGTAAGGATTGCCCCAATAGCATAGTTAGAGGTATTTGTCATGATCTCAAATGGTTGTTGCAAGTCTAGTAATGCGAGCACTGGTGCCGAGCATAGGTGATGTTTCAACACTGTGAATACCTTCTATTGAGATTCAAACCAAAATAATTTTTCTTTCACTCCTCCCTTAGTGACTTGACTTAAGGGCCAAGTGATATGGGAAAATCCCAACACAAACCTGCGGTAAAAGTTAGCAAGACCTAGAAAGCTGCAGAGATCTATCAGAGTGGTTGGAGAAGGCAATCCCGACTAACTTATATCTTGGCTAGATCCACATGCACCTCTTGTTCATTAATAATGTCTCCCATATACTAAACTCGGGTCATGCCAAAAGTGCATTTCTCCAAATTAGTACATAACTTGTGTTGTCGCATTGTTTGGAGAACGAGTTGGATGTGATGGAGGTGCTCTTCCTAACTCTCCCTGAAGATCAAGATGTCATCCAAGTATACCATTACAAATGAGTTGGTGAATGGCTGCAAGATGTCATCCCTTAGCCTCATGAAGGTTGCAGGAACATTCATCAACGCGAAAGGCATAACCAACCATTCGAAAAGGCCATCCTTGGCTTTAAAGGCAGTATTCCACACATCTAAGGGTTCGATTGGTACCTGGTGATATCCTAACTTCAAATCGTTCTTTGTTGAAATATTTTTCCCCTTCAGTTGATCCAGGAGGTCATCAATCCGTGGGATTGGGTAACTATTCCAGACTGTGATCTTATTCAGCGTCTGATAGTCAATACAGAGTCTCCAAGTGCCATCCTTCTTCTATACCAACATAACTGGGCTCCCATAGGGAAATGAACTCGGTTAGATGTGAGCTTTCTGTAGTAGCTCCTGCATCTACCTCTTGATTTCATCGTTCTCCAGAAAAGAGTGTTGATAGATTGGTCCATTGAGAAGTGGTGCACCTGGGGTCAAATTGATGGAGTGATTGACCTGACAGTGTAGAGGAATCCCTACAGGGGAGGTGAAGATGTCCTCGTACTCCTCCACAACCTTATCCATCTATAGTTGTTGTGCGAAGCGGCCCTGTCTGGAGGTCGTGGGAACCATCTTCTTATTTCCTTGAGGGCGTATCATTAGGAAAACAAATTTCTTAGTTTTTGAAATGAGCTTACTACATTGTTTTGCAGTAATCAAAGAGATGGTGTTAGGCGGTGCTACCTCGGGTATCTTGTACAACTTATTTCACAAAGTAACAATAATAGAATGACACCTTGAATCATATACAACATGTCACTTCCACAAGTATGGTTGGCCTAATAATACATCACAAACATCAATGGGAGCAACGTCACACAATACCTCATCCATGAAGGGTTGGATATTGTATGGAAGGTGACACTGTTGGCTCATGCGAAGATCCTGTGCATGGTGAAGCCACTCGATTGTGTACGGTTGTATATGTGTTATGGTTGGTAAGCTCAGCTGCTTCATGACCTCTGCCGAAATGAGGTTATTTTGGCTCCCGCTATCGATAATGAAATATAGTAGGGAGCCCTTTACCCACATATAGGTGTGGAAGAGGCACTCCTCCTCCTCTGGATCTTAGGGTTCCTCCTTCTCAATCTTTGTGGTGGAAATGGTGGCATTGGGCTTCGCAACGATAATCCGCTTCTCTTTTCCATTCCCCTTATTGGGTTTTGACTCATAGTCTAAACATGCATCTAATTCTGAAATCTTTAGCTCAGCCAACAATGACTACTTCTCCCGACACTCACTTGTGTTCTGAGTGGAGCTCTTATGGAACTCACACTACTTTCCCGTATCCTTCTTCAGCTTCATGGGGTTTTCCTTTGCTTGTAGATTTGTTAGGTTGTCCCGGGCCAACCCACATTGGCTTTGTCTTTATTCAACAGTTTCGGGGTGCCTTTCCCTTACTTCAGATTTGTAGATCCAAAGTCTCGCTTCTTATTTTTAAACTTCTGCTCAATCTTGACAGCATATCAGTACACCGTTTCAAGAGAGGAGATGTCCAGGAACTCCATCTTGTCCTGGATGTAACTCTGTAGGTAGCCACTATTTTTTAGTACCAAATGCATCTCAAAATCCTTGATGCCCAACTTTTTGTGAAGGGTATGAAAAATATTGGTAAAATTCAGCACATCTTGGTCCCTTCCTTGCCACTGAATGGTCCGCATTATGTATTTATGTTCATAGATTTTGACAGGGTAGTATTGCTCCTTGATGGAATTCTGGAGTGAATTCCAAGTGGGTGCAGCTAAAAAAAGTGAGGCCGTACTTTCATCCTTCTACTCGAAATAAGTTTCTCACCAGTCCTTGAAGTGGGGGGTGGCTTTGAGAAGAGCGAAAGTAATCTTTTCCCAGCTAGAAAATCATGAACAGAAAAATACCCTTCTAACAGATTTAACCATTTATCTACAACATCTACATCTATCTGACCCTCAAATATTGGAATGTCAAAATTAGCTTGCACCTTAAAGGGTGTGGCACTTCTATATTAGCTGCTGGAAGTAGATGTGTAGCCCCTTGGTAGCTGCTGAAGGATCTAGGCAATGTTGTCCATCATCACATTCCTTTGTCGCTCGAGGGATTCTTCGAGTAATATTTTGATAGGATCTCTTTCCCCCTCATCTTTATTTTCATCTTCCATGGGAGGCCATTGGGATTTGTGAGGCGGGTCTTACAAAGGTTCGACTAGTTCAATCCCTAACTCCTTATATCCTGACCTCATTGGGGACATGTAAAGAGAAACAAAGAAAGAGTAGACTGCTCTGATACCACTAATCCTGATTTAAACAAGAATGAAACAAATTACAAAGGAAACCATAAATACACAGATACAACAAAAATAATACTTCATTTCATTAATGTAAAATACTAAAATATGTTTACAAATAGAAATGGAAATAAACTAGCTCGGGCGATGGTATCTTATCTCTTAGGAGAGATGTGGCAGCTACATGCCTTTGAACTATCTTACTATGAGGCTCAAAGGCCTATTTATTTTTTAGAAACAATGGAAAACCCTAAACATCAAAAAACCTAACCCTAGGAGATGAAGCGCCAAACTATGGGCCACGTTTTGGGTAAATTGGCACATCAACCTGGGGTCATAGCTATGGCATACGATCTCCGTTTGACACATACAATATCTTGCTAGAAAGATCTATCTGAGGACTAAAACTTTGGGAAGAGAAACAATCGTCAATCTCTACTTTGACATTAACTATATTACCTTCCAAGGTAATGGAAAGATTAGGAAGGACACTGAATGATCAAGAATCACGTCCATCATAGGTTTCCAACATGTTAGGCGATGGGTTCAGGGTGGGTGAACCGGTTCCCTTCCAACAAGACACAGACAAGATGCAGTTGGAAGCACCTTCATGAATGATGGTCCTGTGAATTGTATTTTCACTAATTATCACCTGAATGAGAATATCAATCTAATGGGGTAAGTGCGGAACATGGTTTTCCATATCAAATCAAATGAGGTTTGAATTAGATGGATCAACACATGCAATGGCCGACAATAATTCTTTTTGTTGAGAGGGACGTATTTGAAGGACCTCAAGGGAAAACATGGCGGATGGTGCTTGAGCTAAATCATAAAAAATGTTGTAACGGTGAGCGACTCGAGTGCTTTTATTGTACAAGTACTTTCACATCACACCTCGAGAGGTTGGTCGTACAATAGAATCAGGACTAGGTCGCTCTATATGGAGAGGACTGGTGGTAGACAGGATAGAGGAGGAAGGGGTGCTTTCTTTTTCTTTCCTTGCTGTCGGAGGAGGGGTTTGATAATATTTAGATCTAGTAGCCACATTTATAGGTGTATTCATCATAAACACTTGGGAACCTGCAGAAGCGAAAGACTCAGGTTGGACTACCATTTGGGTCTACCTGGATGGAAAGGGTTCTTTTAACACAGCTGGGGTCCCTTTTAGCAAGATACTATCTTCCGATCATTGGGGAAAATCTTTAGTGTAATTATCCTCCTCCAAGATGAGGTAAGGATACTTTAACTATCTTTGAGAATCATCGCCAGCAGAAGACTTAGGAGGGCCATGTTTCGAGGCATCTACTTTGGCATTACCTTTGCCATTATTTTTACCCTTAGAGGTTTTTTCTGCTATGGTAGACTGGACAACATGAACCTCAGAGGTCTTACTAGGACCAGATGAATTTCTAGAGGGATCATTGGAACCAGACACCAATTTCTGCTTTGAAGAAGATTTCATGGAAATCTGAGACATGGAACCAATCACTCCATCCACAGGTGGTGTATCCAGAGACTTCGATATTTTTAGATCTGATGATGGCCTTGGAGCATCAGGAAACATCTCATATAATGGTCCAGATTACGAGTAGACTAGGTCTAAATACTGGGCACGAGCGATGGCTTGCTTCCCAGTAACACACCCACACACAACTATGTCCTTAGCAATTTTTCTGACAAATGATTTTTTCAACCATTCTGTCAGCAACTCATCCACAATCTCAAACTTGATGAGGTGATGCCAACGTCTCTATTAATGGATGTGATTGGAGATATGGTCGTGGTGTCTTACTTAAGTGACTTAAGCAAATAGGTACCAGTTTCATAGTGAACTGGCACATGGAAATGAGTGAGGAAAGCCATAGTGAGAGAGTTGAAGTCACTGTAGGTACCTCGAGGCAATTCGATGTATCATTTTGCTGCAACCCCTGTGAGAGTTCTTTAAAAAAGTTGGATATGGATGGAATCATTGATGTATGAATTGGAGGAGCACTAGAGGTTATATGTCATCACATGGGCTTGTGGATCCTCCTTCGCTTTTCCCTCAAATTTGGGGCAATTGATTGGAATATTTTTTGGGATTGGAGGCCAATAAGGCGAATGAAATATAGGATCGTTTGTGAGCCTCGAAAGGTCTAGCAGTTCTAGCATGGCCAAGAAAGGCAATTGCATGTTAAAAGGCATGTGGGGCCTTTGAGTAGACCCAAACTGCTGAACCCATCGTTGTTGGCAACGATTTTTCCCCAATAGTGGAGGATTTTATCCATATGGAATATGATTTTTCCCCCACAGTGGAGGATTTTCTCCATATGGAATTTGGTTTTTCCCCGACTGAAGGTTATCTTGCCCATAGGGAGGATTCGGTCCTGGGTAGATTGATATTAACTTGCCATAGGCCACTGATGGGCATATGGGTTAAAAGGTTGTTGAACCTGTTGACCTTGGACATAATGTTTTTGAACCTATTGACCTTGGAAATAAGGATTTTGAACCTGCTGCTACAGGGGTTAACCTTGACCTTGCAAAGGTTGACCTTCGCCTTCAACATGTTGACCTTGCTAATATGCATATACGGCCTACTACTGCAAAGGATGACCTTATGGCTACTGCAAAGGCTGATATTATGGCTGCAAAGGTTATCCCTACTGCTACAAAGGCTGGCCTTACATGGATAAACCTGTAGAGGTTTGCTGCAAAAACTAAGTTTGTGGCTGCGAAGGTTCCTGCAACTGTTGCAAATGTTGGATTTGTTATTGTAGCAGTTGTCCTTTTTGCTGCAATGCTTTACCTTGTTGTAGTAAAGGTTTCCCTTACTACTACAAATATGGTCCTTGTAGTTGCAAAGGTTGTCCTTTCTACTGCAAGGGTTGCTGGATAGTTCCTAGGGTTATACCCAAAAGTTATTGATAGTTCCCAAATTGAATCTAGCCATATCCACCAGGCATAGCGGGTTGACCGGGCTGAACATAAGGTACTTCTTAAGGAATGTAAGGGAAAGTAACCAAGGCTTGCAAACCATATGGAACATAACTCGGTTGGAATGGAACCTGATCCATGTATGTCTATTGGTATTGGACGTTGAATGACTTGGATGGAATAGCAGGGTTAGGAATAACATTGTAAAAAGGTTGATTCATTATAACCATGTGAGTTCGTAATCGACTCACATTGGTGTGGCCTGACATAAGAGGAATATTCGGATCTTGGCCCCAAGTGGTGGCATAGTCTATCCACTCACTGGAGGGGTAGAAGGACTTACTGAGACTTGACCTGAGACAGGCAGTTGCATTGGGAGAGTCAGTTAAAATGACAAAGTAGGTTGAGATGGAATGGTAGGTTGAACCAGAATTGAGTTGACTGCAGTTTGCATAATTGGTTGAGAGGTCATGTTCGAGATGAACGAACCTGAATTGGGAATATCTTTGGAAGACCAGATGGGATTATGATACAATGACGAGGCACTAGGAGTGCCTGAAACCAACTCAATTAGAGTGGTGAATCCATGTAGCAACATAAGCCCACTAGTATGAGAATAGGCGCTAGGCAGGGTGTTTCATGTATAAGGACAACCTTCTGGAGGGAACTCATATCCCTACTCACCATCTATGTGAGGAGTATGGGTAGTGGAAACTTTTGACTGACTCGGAGAGGAGACTAGTATTTCACCTTCTGACTCCATAGAAAACAACCGGCAATGAAGAGTCGAAGATGACTGAGGAGACAACTAAAAGGAACACCAGGATGATAGTACGAACTGTAAGGATGTTGAGGAGATATGACAAAAGGGTCTGGTGGATAAGCAACCAGTGTTTGGGGACTTTCAAGAGTCTACAGACTCTCAGGAGTTTGGAGAGGATTATTAAAGCATTCTGGGCCAGATTCATAAGGTGACCTAGTATCTAATGGAGGCGGACAAGATGACAAAGGTTGAATACTCAGAAAAATCCCAATCTCAAAACCTTGATACTCAAGAGACTACAGAAGTTCAGGGAAAGTTTCTTTAGATGACCTTCCAGATGGAGGAGAGGAAGGGGAACAAGGCAAACCTGATGGCTCAGCCATGATGAATTTGTCTCAAACAAAAAGAGAACAGATATTAATTTGAAGGCTTCTTTAAAATATATTAAGGATATACTCATGATGTGGTCTAGAATAAAACTATCAGGAATATGATGTGATCGTGGGAAAAAAGAATTAAGATGCTGAAACAGAGTGATGCATTTTCATGTTTTAAGAGTCGAGAACAAGGCAAAGATGACTCTAGTCACTTTCTGTTTGAATGAGCTCGAAAGGACAAGTGCTCGATGATCTTTTAAATTTAAAGAGTTGAAAAGACCAAAATGACTACTCAGGATAATCTAGGCAAAATGGATTACCAGGTAATCGTGAACTGTAGAATACCTCCCAGCGAATCGAAAAGTACGAGCAGGAAATCTCGCTGAATGTTGTGCTCCGTGTATCACATTTAGAAGGTGGCATACTCTGCTTGCTATGGATAAAGGATTGAAAATCTAGTAGGGTCTCCCTTTATATATGCGATGGTATGGGGAGCACAAGTTCGTACTAGCATTATCTAATGTCGAATGAATGACAACTGCTAGGTTTAAATACGTTGGAACACATCTCTAGTCTAGACCTCTAAATGTAATCATTTAGCTTCAAATGCACCATAGGTTAATTGAATATATTTTAAAGGTTTATCTTGAAATTAACTCTCAGTTTTTAGGTCTTATTGATGTGACCTGAAAACTCTTATGTGGAGCTATATGAGACAAAACCCTTTCAATTCCATGAATTATTACAGTAATTAAGTGAAGAGCAAACAATCAATGCAACAAACAAGCAACTGAAAGTACGATGACTCTTCACTACTTCAGTTTTCAAAACAAAACAATAAAAATTCTTTCCACTTCCTATCATATGCACTTCAACTAGTCCTTTTAACAGTAAAAGAAGTTCATTTCATTTCAACTACTCATGATGATGTAATTCTAGCTTTCAATAATGCTACTTAATTCAACATATTAATTAAAAAAACTAGAATGATGTATTTTCTTCAATGGAATGCTAGAACAAATCTTTCACATAAACATTTCAAGGAAAATTTTCAAACAACCAAACATCAATCATATTGAAAGCACAATAAAAATAACTCCTTTCAAACCAAATACGCAAATATTCAATCAAAACAAACTGAGCAAGGTAATCTATGCTCAGAAAAGAGATGTTCAACAAGAGAAGAGAAAACAAAACATTTTCACTTGTTCAATTGACAAAAAAGCAATATAGATGCAAGGACTAAACCATGAAATGTATGAAGTAGAAAATCACCAACTTGATCTGATGAGCATATAAGAAAATGAATAGACAACGACCTAGATGCCCTAGGAACACAAACCATCCAAAAAACTCAAAAAATCAAGTAATTCAATCTCAAACCAATCAAGCAAACAAATCAAGATAACAAAGTATTCTAGCAAGGGAGAATAAAGCCAAACAAGCCAAGAAACAAAATCTATGAGGACAAGACACACTAGCAATGATTTAAGAGAAACCTTGATTTTAACCTACTTGAATCAGCGAGACTATCTAACTAGAAACCAGTGCCATAAGGGGCTGTGGCGCGACTGTTCAAGAGGAACTCGCACTCATCGGTGTTGCTCTTAGCAAAATAACAATGTTCATCGAGGGATTCAAAGAAAAAAAAATGCACAAACCAAAACCAGAATTGTCACTCTAAATTTAAGAATCAAAGTAGTAGATAATGTAAAGTACATATTACAAAAGAGAAAGTGTGACATGACAAAAGTCATCACAAATCATGAAATGAAAAACAATCCAAAGAGAGGGATGACTCCTCAGTATGGTTGGAAATTTGTGGAGTAGTAAGATTCTCTCTGTAAACAGAGACAATCCCTCTAGCCCAGGGGAGAGGGTCTAGCCACAAAGAAGACAATGTGACATAAGTTCCCTTAGATTGAGAATGGATAAGATCCTACATCTTGTATCGCTTATCCTTGTTTGATGAAGTCGTTGTGTCTTTTCTCCAGCGATCAAATCGTTAATGTCAATGAAGCACCTAAAAAAAATAAACAAGAAACGAAAGCACACATGATAGCATACAATAGATTCAACCTACTTACGAGGCTAAAGAGTCTTAAGCTACCAAATACCATATGCGATTGATATGGGAAACAAAATATCAGTTGTATTATTATGACAAAAAGGAAAGTACAACCTTCACCTTAGCATCGCAGTTTTCCTTCGACATGTTCAAGTTCCAACACCATTATTAGCCTCGCATGACTCACCTCAAACAATAGAAGTTCGAGGCTTCTTCCAAAGCTACAAACTTATTCTCCCTTTACAAGAACAAACTAGAAGGCTAAGACTATCAAGAGTTGTTTATGCTATCAAGATTCTGCATATTATTCAGGCCCTTTCATTAGCTAGCTGAGGTTAGAATAGGAGAAGTTTATATAGCTTGAGACAGGGGACATGGATCTCTTATGATGGGATAGGTCTTATCCCTTTTCGTTTGTTCCATTTTAATAGGAGAAAGGAGCCCAAACAGTCTCTCTCTGCTCTATCTCAACTAACCATATACCAGACTTCCGTTAATGAAGCTTTTAGACCTAGAAGCTTCGCCTCCATTTTTGAAAAAGATTCCAAAAGAGCGTTAGTGTGAGTAATGGATGGATAAAAGTGCTGATCGGCACTTGGCTTAGTGTTAAACTCTGAAAATGGGCGCGGCGGCAAAAACTGATGGATAACACTGGCCTTTAAAACTAAGTTTTAATGAATATTCTTTGGAAATGATGTAAGAGGGAAATGTTCTGTAGATGAAGCGTGATGTAAAGATATGTTATTCATGATAGGAAAACATATGAGGTTCACTGTAGAGGTCCTTGAGGATCGAGGAACGGGGAGTACAGGGACAGTGACAAAATGTTGTGTAACAAGCACTGAAAAATAAGAACAAAAAATGTCCTGCACTAGTGGAATTATGTCCCATCATATCTCACTCAACCAATTGAAAATTAGAAATAAGATTAGTAGAAAATAAAAATAAAAAATGAATTTATGGGAAAATAGGAATATTAAGCATTTTCTCCCAATTTTGGTTAAAATTGCAATAAACATAGAAAAATAATTGAAAGTCAACCCAATTTCACATTAGACGATTTCTATAGTACCTACAGAGGCATGGAATAATAACATTTACAGAGAGTAGATTAATTAATATTAAGTTGAAATTCTTAAGATATGAGGTCACAAGGAGAAAATATGTTGATATAAACCTTGTTACACTAGGCCATGGAATAGATTCTAGTAATGTGGCTTCTTATAGAATTCCATGGGTTGACGGATCAAATGACCATTAAATTGGATAAATATGTTTTCCATTTGATCATAGAGGGATTAAAAAAGGAGAGCACTTGATTAGACACTTGATATCTTGGCACTAATCAAGTAATGAAAGATACCCTAGCTACACTCGTCACACATCAAGAAATCAAAATACATTAGTTTTGAAGACACTCATTGTTGAGGAACCATGATTCATGTGAATTGAGACACCACAATATATCATGTTAAATATGTATGTCAGTTCTAGTGGCCATAAGGGATATCATTCGTGGATGTTGTAACAATCTCATAAGAGGGAATGAATAGTGTCACATGGTGTTTTCATAATCTATGTGATTATGCTATCAACAATGGCTTGGTTCATATAACCAAATGGATTTAGAACATAGTTGAGGCCAATGTTTGAAAGGAGGAGTTCAAAAGAAAGCTTGGGACGAATGTGTAGTAATTTTTTTATGCTACCAGAAGAACTACTACAAAAAATGGTTTGGATATAATTCTTTAGTTGGAATTTGTTTAATAGTTTTGAAGAATTATGTTGAAATTTAATTTCATTTATCAAAGGTTATTTTTGAAGATTTTTATGAGAATAATAGATATAATCAATTTTTCTTTATATTGTTGGGTTTGTTAATGGATTATACAAGTAATCTATGGTAGACATACTAATCCATTTTTGTTGCTAAGAAATATGAATTTTAGTCCCCTAGTGTAGACATAGATATAAGTTCTTATTGGAAAGAGCTATGAGTCTTAGGATGAAGACATTCCTTGCAAGTTTGAGAATGTTGGGAAATGAGGAAACTATCTAACACATGATTAATTCTCAAATAAATCAACTTGTAGAATTGAGGGAAAAAATAAAAAATCCAAGTGGTGTATTATAGTACTGGATTTTCACCATGATGAGATTGTGCAAAGCAAGCACGGGATATCATGGAAGTAGCATATCAAGGTAATGACAATGTGAACATAGTGAATATTCCAAATCTAGGGATAGTGTATGAATCCATGAATATGAAGGACAGAAAGAACATTGGATAACTTATTACTCATACTAGGTTAAAAAATAGTGAATCATCTCAGAATTCATATAGAGTGAATTGAAAATCCTAAAAAGTTCTTAAAAGTATATCTAAGAAATTTTAAATGGTTTTAATTTCCATGAAAGATTCCAAAGAGTAGTAGAAATGATGGGATCTCTTTTATCCCATCAGTGAAAAATTGGCATGGAAGAGGAATATTTTGAGCATGCATCTAAGACTCATGCTTCCATTGGAAGAAGGAGTGAAAGAAAAATAAATTCAAAAGTAAAAGAGGTAGAGGTACTCATTAAGGGAACCATGGAAATGAATGTAGAAAGAAATAGTCATATTGGAACAAGGGAAGATAATGTGTGAAGAAAGAGTCATACTATAAAAAGAGAAAATATAATTTATCAAACACTCAAGAAGAGAATTTATAAATAATGCCCAACTCATGTAAAATAAGTAAAGAGGATAATAAGAAGGATATGTTTTTGCTGGAAAATAGCTACAACATTCATAATTTAGGTAACAAGAAGTTCTTTGTGGCATTGATGCCATTATTAAGTCTAAAATGACTTTAGGGACGATTATCAAGTCAAATCCTTAGGTAAAGTTGTTTCTTTTGTGTTTGTACCTACCCTTATACATTATAAGTATAAGAATATTGAGTAGCAATGGTGATGATGTTAGGTTTAAGGACTCCATGTGTACAATCCTTAATAAATGACCTAGTAGAAAAATCATTGCAAATGTTTAAACGACCATACATAGGATATTTTTATTGCATATGTGAAATGTAAATATGTCACAGACATCTCTAGAAAATATATCAAGCACTTTTGATACTTAGTTGTGGCATGTTCTTTATGGTCACCTACCTTTCCCAAGTCTTAATATCTTGAAAAATAGTTAATGGTTAAAGGATTTCCTATATTGAATGAACAAACCAACACTTGTGAAAACTACATCCTCTCAAAACAACAAAGAGGCAAATTTCCATAAAGCCTCTTATAGGTAACATCTATAACTTGTCCATTCAAATCTATGCGGAGCCCTAAAAACTTAATACATTGGTGGAATTTTTTTTCTTATGTTTATTAATGATTGTAGCCAAAAAAAATTGGCATACTTCATGAAGAAAACATCTAAAAAATTAACAAAGTTTAAATAATTTAAGAAAATATGTTAAATTTCTTAGATGTGGTGGAGGAGGAGAGTATCACTCAAATAAGTTTACAGAAGAGGAGGTTCTTAACCAAATATACTCCATGGTAGAATATAGGGGCTTAATGGAAGAATCAAACCATCATGAATATGACAAGGAGCATGATCAATGGTAAACAATTGTTTCCAATGAGTTTTGGATTGAAATATTTCCTTATTCTGTATACATTTTGAATAGATATTCAGCAAGGAGTGTAGAAGGTAAAATTCCTCAAGAAGCATGGAGTGGCACAAATTCAAGTGTCTCCCATTTTGTATGTTTTGGTTGTGTTTCCTATGCACATGTCACATAAGAGCTAAGAAGAAAATAAGATAGTAATAATGAAAGGAGCATATTCAAGGCATGCAATGAACGATCAAAACTCTATGGATTATATAACAAAGTCACCAACAATTTTTTTCTTAGTAGAGATGTAAACGTTTCGAGGAAAAATATTGGATTGGCAAATAAAATGAAACATGAACAACCTCAAAATAGATGAACAAGTGGAAGGTTCAGGATATGCATTCCTTCCACCAAGATTGCTAATGTTACATGCAAAAGAAAAAAAAGGAATAAAAGTGGTTCTTCTTCCGGTTGTAAGTTAACAACTTTAGTCTGAAATCAAAGAAATAGTTGCTTTAGGAGTGACTCAATAACTTTGGTGAAAAGTTAGAAAACAAGACTCTCTAGGAAAATATATGAGAAGTGTGATGCAATTGAATAAAAATATCATGTTTCTTTATTTTCCTATCAACCTACTTATTTTGAAGAGGATATGAAAGAAGAGAATTGGGTGAAAGCCATGAAAGAAGAGATTGAAGCTATTTAAAGGAATAGAATGTGGGATCTTGTTGATCTCTTAGTAGATAAAATTAGTGTTGATTTTATGTGGGTGTACAAGAAAAAACTGGAGGAGAAAGACAACATAGGGTAATATAAATCAAGGCAAGTCTCCAAAGGGTTTTCTTAGTAACTCGGTATTGATTATGGTAAAACCTTTGACCTAATAGCAAGGTTGGATACTATTAGAGGTGTGTTAGTGAGTGCATCCTAGACAAATGGAAAATTTATCATAACGATGTGAAATCAACCTTTCTAAATGGAAATTTAGAAGAAGTGGCATATGTATATTACCCACAAGGATTTTAAGTGAAATGCCAATAGTATAAAAGGTACAAGTTGAGGAAAGACTTCTATGGCTTCAATCAAGTTCTAAGAGCTTGATAGAGTAAGTTCACTCTTATTTTCTCCATAATGGGTTCAACAAGAGAATTAATGAGCTTGTTCTCTAGATGGAATCATATCAACAGAGTGAGATTTTAAAAATTTATACTTATCATGATTATATGATATATACTAGAAATTTAATGTTAGATAAATTCAAATATTTTGAAAAGGGAGTTTGAGCACACAAATATAATTCTACTAAGTACATTTTAGGAATTGAGGTCAAGCAAACTACTCAATAGCAAGGATACCTTAAATAGGTTCAATCTAAACAAATGAAAATTAATAGAAATACATGTTGCAATAGGAACAAATTTTAAAAGAAGGATGAAGGAGAAACAATTGATTCATTATGTATGTAATTAGTTATATTTCCTTATTTATTGACTGTTGTTACTATAATTTTGGAAAATAAATTTTGAGGTATATTTCTCGTAACATCTAATTATGATTGTGGTACATATTCTAAAGACAACGCTCTTACAAGATATACAAATTGTGACTTAGCTGGTAGCATTAATGATAGGAAAAGTACCTAAGAAATTTCACTCATTTAGGCACAATTTTGATCCCATGGGAATATAAGAAGTAGCCTCCTATCTCAAATTTTCCACATAAGCATGATAGTGTGGTAGCTACTATAGGATCATTACATGTAGTTTGGTTGACAAGACTGTTGAAATATCTAAAATTTCACAAGGCTCTTGAAATATCTAAAATTTCACAAGGCTCTTAAAATATCTAAAATTTCACAAGGCTCTTAAAATATCTAAAAGAATTTCTAAGAAGTTGGAAACATATTAGAGCATTGACTCTTTACAAAAGAAGGGAAAAAAAGGAAGTTATTTATATTCAATGAAGTCATATGATAGTGATACCTATTTATAAATATAGTTATATATGAGAAACTATACATCCATCATAACTCGTAAGCCTTTTTACTAAATCATTTGGCATCATTCTCAAGAAGAAAATAGGTAAAAGGAGAATAAGTAGACAAATTTAGGTTTATTTGTAGAGATGTTCTCAGAGCTAATCATTCAAAAATTCAACACTTGAATACTTCATAACTCGAGAATTGTTTCCCAAACTTATAGATGAAGAAACATGAGGGAGAGTAATAATAGCTATCTTTACTTTGTGGATTTTGCTAAAGCATTTAAAATATTTAACATTATTTCATTTTTTTATAAATATATTGAAAAATTAAATTAGAGAGGGTGAAAAAGGAATATATCTCTTAAAAAAATTACAAGTAATTCTCCCATTAAAAAACAAAAATATAATTTCTAAAAATATTTTAATGAATTAATAAAAGCTTCATTTACTATGAATCAAAATTTAATATAAAAATGCATACGCATTGGTAAGGAGTGATCCTTATTTTAAAAAAATCACCTATTTCATTTATGGTGATAAATTGAAAGCCAATCTTTTTGAGAAATACTTTGGGTTGGAATTTCATTATATTGATAACTAAAATTATTGAAAAGGTGGCTTCTTGGAAAATATTTTTATATTAATTTTGATTATTTTGATAATTGGAACTATTATAAGAAATTTGGAAATTTTTTTTTTTTAAATATTATTAAAATATTTAAATACTAAGAAAAAATTAAAAAAATAAATATGTAAAAAAATAAATATAAAAATAAAATTTTAAATTTATTAAAATAAATTTATTTTGAAAATGTGATATTAAAAATAAAAATTCCATATGGTAAAAGGCCTGAGATTTTCTTTAAATCCTAAAGAAAAATACTTAATATAACTATTATCTAACTATATTAATATAACTATAACCTAACATAAAAGCAGTTAGAAAGAGCCAAAGAAAATGCTAATTAAATAGCTAAATAATATTTAATTAATTCGATATCAGAATGCGTTGAAATCACAACAAATCACTATAAATTTATCTTAGGATTTGTTTTTCGATTAACCAATTAACTCGTTCATAGAAAAGATTTAATAAAAATGATGTAAATGTTTTTGGTTCCTTCTCTGCAGTGATGTCATGCCAAAACCCCAAACATCAAACGATGTTCACAGGGAAGAAATAAACCCTATATTAAAACTCGAATATTAAAAGATAGGATTTAAATGGTTTTTGTTTCCTACTTTGTAATGATGTCATACAAAAACCCTAACATTAAATGATGTTTCACAGCTAAGAAATAAAACCTCGTATTAAAACGCGAAAATTAAAAGATGGTTTGAGATAATATAAAAAATTACACGACAGCTTAAGAAATAGTTCATTACAAATATGCCATGATCAAAGCTGTAAGTAAAACGTATTCTATTGAGTCAAATAGAAGCAGAAAAATAACGGGAAGATCAGAAGTTGCTCTTACCACCGTTCTAAGATCATGTATTATGTTGACGGCCATCGATAAATTTCCCTCTTAGTGGCCTTTCCATGGGCTTGGAGAAGAAACCAGTTTGCCCTTACCGCTCTTTTATTGCTGCACTTGATCATCTCCATGGCTGTGATGGGATTGAAAATGTGGAAGTTTGTTGTTCGTGATGTAGGCCTGATCATCCAGATGTGAACGACCCCAAGGCTATTACTAGATCTGGAGAGCCGTTGTTCGTTACCAAGGAATTTACGGTATGACTGGGTTCGGATGGTGTTCGTTCGCGATTCGCTACTAAATTGAAATAAGCCTCGGCTTTGCAGGCCAAATAGGCTGGTCAGTGGGGCGTCTTGATCTTTCGAAAACCTGGGCCATGGCTGAACGAAAGAGTGTTCTCATTGGTGGCACCCTTTACAAAGTAGGGGCTCGTTCTTCGTGACACTGCACCGCGTCGTCCACATGACAGTCGGCAGTGTTTAAGCAGGAGCCATCATCGATAAGGGCATTGCGAATGGGATCAATGTCGAGGGCTATGAACAGGTTATTCTTCAGCCATGCAATGAGCAGCAAGGAGATCATAATCAGTAGAGACATTGTAGGACTCTTCATCATAAAGCTCAGATTTAGCAGAAAAACGATATGATACTAGATCGAAGTTCTGTTAACACAAACAATATGATATCTAATGGATTAGCAAGAAAGGAGAATATCTAATGCGAGAACTCTGATAGTTGGAATAATTCCACGCGGAAATATGAAATATGCAAAGGAATGCGAATACTTATAAAGAGGAATAGGAAGAGTGAACTGCTCATTCGCGGCGTTCTCCCTTGGCTACTGTTGATTGTTATGTTTCATCAAGTTGGCCGCAAACCGGCACAGGTGGAGAGCGATCCTACGGGTGGCGAGGCAAGCCTACTGTGCCCCCAATCGTTTTACTAACTTTGAATCAATTGCGATGGCTACACGATGGTATTGACCCGCCCGCAATTTCTTCGCTAATACGTTTGTGAAGCCCACCGCATTGGGGCGGCGGGCTCGGTAGTCGATGCTGAATTCTATATCTGCTTGACGCCAAAGATTCAAATGAACATATTTGAAATCCATTTCGAATTCAAGTCTCATTGGAAGGAAGAGGAATCCTGTTAAGACACGACATCCCTCTACAGAGTAGGTCCTACTCGAATGAAATTCCATCCGTTTAAAATCCATTTCAAACTCAAGTCTCATTGGAAGGAAGAGGAATCCTGTTAAGACACGACATCCCTCTACAAAGTAGGTCCTACTAGGATGAAATTCCATCCGCTGATGCCGCGCTGCAAGATAGAACATTGTATAATTGTATTATGGGGTTGAAAAAATGACCCAGCCATTCACTGTTTCACTTGATATCATTGTCAGCGTTGCAATTTTTCTCATTGATTTGATTCACAACATTGACTTAAAAGGAAAGTAGAAAATGTTATCAACTCATTGGGTAGATTGATTGTGCCGTATTCTTTTAAGCTTTTGAAATTTGAAAATATTCAAACTATAATTTTGATTTACAAAAATCTCTACCAAATTTTATGTATAATTTTTTGGGAAAAAAAACAATCTATTTGGACTAGGGCATTTAAAAAGCTTAATAAAATTTTTAGTAGCTTTAATGTATTTCTTTGATGGTGATGGACCCAATTAGTTCTTAATTGATCTTGGAGCCATCTAACATATTTAACATGTGACATGTTTAATCTGGATTGTTATTGATTTACAATATCAGAAATTTCTTATAACTTAATGTATGTATATAATTACATTAATTTTACTAATTATGTCTACATACATATTTTTTTTTAGGAAAAGGATTTTAGAATTTTAACATAATTATAAGTGGTTGGTAAGGACTTAATCAATATTCTAGAATATTTTTAATAGTAATCACAAATTAAAGTTGACATTTATCGCAAAAATAATTTTTTTTCTTTTGGTAATAATATTGATTAAATAAAAAATGATATAAATTAGTGTTATATAAAATAAGTTATGGTTTTTTTGGGAATTTGTATTGATAAATTATAGTATCGATCCATGATTGTTTCAAAGGCTTATTTTACAACACCGGGGATGTCTTACTTTATACATGTTCAATAAATAAAAAAAGTGTGAAGCATATTTGGTTAGTTTTAATTAAAAGTATTATAAAAAATCAATAATTTCATTCTCACGATGCTCCCTAAGTTGTTGATATTGCAATTACCTCTAAAAGATATATATGAAGTGACATATTTTTATATTAATTTTAAAAGGAGATAAAGTCATTTAATATAAAAAGAAACCTTAGAGTCAATTGAGGTTTCTTGGGTTGTTGGGAAGAATGGTTGTTAATTCTTTGCAACACCCTTGGTCTAGTTGTTGCTTATGAATATTTTTCTTGTTGTAACCTTGGTGAAATTGTTTTTACAAACATGATTATTCTATATTTAATTGTAAATATTAATGCAGTTGTTGCTTATGAATATTGTTCGTGTTATAACCTTGGCGCAAGCAATTGCTTTTCCACATGATTATTCTATATTTAGTTGTTAATATTGTTTGACTATTTCGATGTGGGGTCATTGCTTAAGTTGACTAATTATGTAAATAATTTTATGATGAATAAATATTTTATCTCTTTTGCAAATATTATGGGAAATAGCATATAAATAACATGGAATTCTTTTTATCCTAAGAAATTGTTAAATGGTTCAGTCCATATGGTGGACCTTCCCAAATTCTCTCAAAATTACTAGAAAGATTACCAAAAATAAAACATTATAATGGAAGAGAAATATTATGTTGTGTAGAAAGATAAACTTAGAAAGAAAGAAATACTAAGTTGGATAAAAAGACAAACATAAGCACTGTGAAAAATAAAAGTGTGCTTATAAAGCCAAAAAAAACTAAAAATAAGGTTCGCTGGAGAAATGCTAGGTTGGAGAAACGAAAAATATTTTTCCTACATTTTAGAAAAGACAAGCTCAGGAAAAAAGATAGGTAGGAAGACATTGAAAGCGGGATGATGTTAAACATTTGTTGGGAAAAGAAACATTAAATACCACTAAAAGAATACATGAAAGAGTTGTTATTCCAGGAGGCAAGAAGTATGAGCTCGGGGATGGGTCGTTGTTGGGAAGCTCATTATTTTGGAGGAACATGCTCTCTCCTAACATTTTCCTTTACTATCTAGTGCGGTCATATAATTTATTACTATGTTTAAGCTGTATGTAATTTTTGCCAAGTATATTTTCGATTAATTTAGTTCAAGTATTTATGATGCGTATGTATTATATACACCAACATGAACATATAATAACAATGATGCATGTTGATTGGTATGTTTAGATGATAGAATTATATATTATTATCACGTTTTAAATCATATATAGATTTTCAATAGTAGACTGGAAAAAGTTATAGTAGAACAAGTGTATGTGAGTGATCACATAATTATTATAATTAAATTCCAGTCTCTAGAGCTCGCATAAGAAATGTATATTTGTTAGATCTCTTCGAATAGTTTATTAAATAAAAAATCTGGAATGTTTATGGTTTTGCCAATTATAAATTCAGACATTTACTTTTGTGAGGCATATCACACTCTTACTACCGATTCTGAATGCAAATGAAGAGAAATGTTAATAAGTACAGGTGGTATGATTTCTTGCATATAATATATGAATTATATATGGAACACAAGACTAAACTTGCATTGAAAGACTAGATAGTTGTCTAAGAGATATTTAGTACCTTTCAGAGGGAAGAATGGTTAATAAGTAGAGGTGGTATGATTTCTTGCCTATAATATATGAATTATATATGGAACACAAGACTAAACTTGCATTGAAAGACTAGATAGTTGTGTGAGAGATATTTAGTAGTTTTCAGGGGGAAGAATGGTAAAAAAATATACCTTGGATTTAAACATTACAATTTTTACTTGCTAGGGAAACATGGACTGAGTAAATCTATTTAAGAAAGTATACTACTTGACTTTACTTGACTTTCTTTGTGAGTCTAGCCAAATATTAATCAAATAACTGTATATAACTTTTCCTAACATAAGTAATTATAAACATCTAGTGGCACTAAGATGAGGGTTAATTCCCCGGAAGAAGGTCTCACTAGTTATCTACTTCGAGAAAATGGTATGGAATACTCACATAATATTGATAATTTATCTTTCTTAAGGGATTGGCTTGTATTACAAGTTATAAAGATAAGAGATAGTTCCATGTAATACTAGTAACATTTGATCTCATAATAGGGTTACACAAGAATGTAAAAATATATACAGTCCTTTGTAATAATTCCAAGTGCGTAAGCAACATGGTTATTATTATTCTATGATTTTACAAATATCCAATGAGATAGAGAACAATAAAAACACACATCTATTTTCCCTTTGAAAAGTAAATCATAATGTTGATAAAACTAGAGATAGTGGATAGTAAAAAAAATAAGAATAAGTGAAGGTATTGTATATATTATGAGAAAGTGAGTAACTATCCAACAAATTTACAATAGGATATGCAATTAGCACTCCTTTCAAGTACAAAATCTAAGTTTACTCTGAAAGCATGTTTCATAAATTATAATTACCAATAGTGAGGTAAAACTAGACATATTCAAATGAAAAATAGTATTAAATATTGAGTAATGGTACTCAGCCATTTATAGTGGTTAAACATGGAAGCCATGTTGTAACATCTCCCGGTAACCTCGCACGAAAATGCATGGAGTTGAGAATTTTTTCCAGCATTTACCAGTGTGTAACTTTCTAAATTAATTTATATATTCCCTTAATGATCATTAGAATAACCATCATTATCACATAGAGAAATATTTAGTAAAATAATAGTGAGTTACAAAGCTATTAACTATATTTGTTGTAGCATACTAACCTATATTTCTTGCTATAACTATGCATCGATTCCATGATTCTTTTAACTGAATTAGTAAATCACGTACTTGATAATATAAGCATCACATAATGAATGAAATTAACATCATAAAAATGGCACAATGTACAATAACATACTTAGACACTGATATACCCTGAAAACCCTCGAAGATGAAAACCAACAAACATTTAATTTTATTATGAAACGCTTAAGGGTGTTCGCCTACCACTCAATCATTATAAGGGATTCCATCACTTTAACATTTTCATAAAATATTATATATAAGAAATAATCTTAAATTCAACATAACTAGATATAAGTTGTTAAAATCATCATGTGATCATTTACCCACGAATCATCAATCTCTACGTTTTTTTGGTCATTATTTCCCTCAATGTATAATCCGGTAGTTGGAATTCCTCAATCTGCATGAATGAACAATTCTTTATCTGCCACAGTGTTAAACATAAACTATCTGTTGCACATGTCACCATCCCTTCCAGCCATTATTGTCATCAACACACTTTATATCACCATTAGATAAAAAATAAAATATTAATTGACCAATAATCCATTTTATTAATGACATCTCATCATATATTTGTGAGCATGCATAAAACATAAACATAAGGCCATGAAATGCCTTCTTTAGCATTGTTGGAGATGCATTATTAACAACCAAATCGCTATCAACCATCAACTTTCCAAAAAAATCAACAAAATCTTGCATGCACTCTCATATTCTTTCCAAAGGAAAGCTAACATACTAGATATTATTGTTGTGCATACAATGCATAACAAGCTTTCAAGAGAACTAGCCCAACAAGCAATTTATTTATTTCTACTATTATGTTTTCTTCTTCAAAGGGATTGATGCAATACATTATATACTTATCCATGTGAATGTATGCTCTTTTCCAAAAACATATTTTCCACATGAGATCTATTCATAATGACTATAATGCATAAAAATGTAAACTCTATTTCAAACAAAGTTAACAAGCTAGTTATATTTTCTTGCATGCAACTACTTGTCCTCTCCAACAAAAAATGACATGATAACGTTTTCTTCTTCCATGTGAAACATATATTTCTTTCCAAAGGAAACCAACTAAATCTTAACACATTTATTTTCCAAGGTATCAAACACATAACATTTATTCTTTCATGCATGCAAAGAACATTTTCTTACCAAAGATCTGGCCCACAGACTATACACAATCTTCTACCAAAAGAAAGATAATACCATAGCTAATCCCTTTATGTGTGAAAATGCATATTATTTTTCCTAAAAGAAGGCTAACACAATCAATATTATATGATTGCACCTTCCTGTTCTCCATAAATATAATACCAAAACTATATTTTTCCATGCATGCAAGTGTATATGTTGTCTAAAGAATCTCTAAAGGAATCTTAACACAATAAAGCATGTAATTACAAATTTTCCTCTCTAAGAATCTAATTCAATAATGCATACAAGGACATGTTTTTCTCTTCTCTTATTTTTGAAGAGTTCTAACACAATAAATACTTCCTTGCACACACACACACACACACATTTTCCACGGAATTTAACACACTACTTATTCTTTCTCCAAAATTTATCTAACCCACTAGCTATTATGCATGCAATATAAAATAAACTCCTATCATTTAACACATTAGGCAAATTTGTAATATTTCCTCAAGAAATAGCATGAATAACAAATTCTTCTCAAATAACACAACCAATTGAATTTTATGCCAAGGTTTTATGTGAACTCTTTGTCAAAAAATTTAACTATCTCTTTCTACATGTCCCAAACTTCCCATGCATGTAAAATCACATATTCATTTCCAATATATCCAGGATACTAGATATTATTTCTATGCACATACACACATATTCTCTTTAAGGTCAAATATTTCTCTTTAAAACTTTGATGCATTTGCATCATGAGAACATCCTTGGTAATATTTTAAATAAAATAACTTAATTCCTTTTCAATAATTATCAACATAATTGTTCTATTTTAGTCCATGTGAATAACTTATTTCTCTTCACGTAATATCCACATAACTGTTCTATTTTTGTGCAGGTGAATAACTTATCCCTTTTCAAGGAATGTCAAAATTAATAGTTATTTGTTTTTGCATGTAATTAATTTAGTTATTTTCAAGAACATTAACATAATATTTATTTCTATAGGTTCATAAACAACTATTATTTCCACGCTGGCAAATCAAACGACAGCACTCTATTTTACTCTATTTTTCTTATTTTAGTCATTAACTTTGGCCGTGGTTTCCGAACATATGGAAATGAATTTTTGATAAAAAGGAAGGTTCTTTTGGGAATGGGTTCATTAAAAAAAACCTCTCTCACATTTTACATAGATTTCATCGTTTGGAATATTCGAATGAATCTTTGCAGCCCATGTTCCCAGAAATAATTTCTTGTTTAGTCATCAAATTTGGATGCAGTTTTTGAGACATTGAAAATGCATTCTTCAAATCTAAAATAGGCTTTTAGAGGAAACGTACTCATTTATAAAAATCCCTTTCATTTTTTAGAGATACATTACATTTTTGGAGATAAAGAGACATATTTGGACTCTATTTTCCAATAAATCATACAATTCAGAAAAATATTTAGCCATGATAATTTTTTAAGAATTTAGTGCACATCAAATATTTTAAGAATTCAATGAACAAAAAAATTATTCATCCATACATGAAAATCCATGGAGGTTTTCCCAAAAAAATAATCTCAACTCTTTATCATATGAAAATTTTCAAGCAAATAAATTTGATTATTATTCCTTCATGCACCTTATGCAAACACAATAATAATTTTCAAAGACCATAGCTACTTATATTTTAATGCATGCTTGGAATCCCTCCTTCCTCTCTCTTAACTTGATTCTACATGTGTTCTGTCATTAGTTATCATATTTTCCTATAGGCTTACAATAAGTAGAATTAAGAAAATTCAATAGCCTCTATAAATCCTTAAATAATTCTATAAATCACTCTATAAATCATATTTTTCCTATATTCTAAAATCACTCCTTAATATTTCCACAAATAACTCCGTAAGTTAGATTTTTCCTAAATTCTAAAACCACTCCATAAATCATCCATAAATCTCTCATGCTTTTTTTCTCAAGGTACATTTGTTTTTGCCTTATGGACGAAATATCACTTATCCATAGCTTTTCTAAAACTATGACTCATTAGTTTTAAAACTCATAAAGTATACCATCAAGGAAATATAGTTTATTTACATAGAAGAATATAATTTTTTCTCAATATAAGAATTAAGAATTAATTCTTGTAATATTTTTGTAAGATCCATATAGGAATTAATAATATTTAGTTATTCAACAACACTCATTTTTAGAGAGTTTGTATGCTAGTTTATGCTAAGGATATTACACGTACATATATTTCTTCTTCATTAGAACCATGAGGTTAAAGTATATATATATATATATATATATATATATATATATATATATATATATATATATATATCTCGGAGGGGAGCGATAAAATTCAGAAAAGAAATATAAAATTAAACCAGATAGCGCAAGTGCGTCCGACCTATGAAGGATGAACCCAAAATTATTTATGGATCCTATCATTTCAAAAATTGAACTGAGGCGCATACACTATGCTAGGGTACTTGGTGTATCTGTGATAGAGAAATCAAGCTCTTATGAGTATAACGTAGGGACCATGGAATTTTCCCGTAAATATAAGCAAACTAACAAACAAAATCATAATTAGATTGTGAAAATTGTAAGGAAAGAATAAACAAAGTTAAGGAGAACTATTATACATATAGAGTTCAACCATTAAGTCCATTTGGCCTACTTGTAGAGTAGAGACATGTATAGTTAGGGTCAAATTCTAACTAGATCTCATAATAGCCAAGAAAAAAAGGAGAAATGGAAACAGAAACTAAGTAAACCATTGGTAACAAATGCTAATATTAATAAGTAATTTGTAGAGAAAGATAATAGTGTATAACTCTGGAAAAGGATAAACCATGTCTAGGAAGTCTATTGAGTTTTCTCTTCATTCAACTTGGCTGAAGGCCAAAGCCATGGAAAAAATTACCTTAAATTGTGTATATATAGTAGAGGAAATTTCAGCCTAAAAGTTGGTTCCTAAGGAAAAATAATAAAATAAGAGATGAATTTTGGAGGGAAAAGAAAACTATTTTTTTAATTGTGTTTTTCTCTTATCCCCTTATAGATTTACTCAAATTTCAAGTGTATACACTCATTGGATGTGGAATTAAATTCCACATCTAATGAGTACCCATTATGCCTTCTTTTGAGAAGAATTACATTAATAAAAATTGAAGATACATTAAAAACGTGTTGTTAAAACACTTTTTTTAACATATATTCAATTTTGATCAATGTCGCTCTTCTCAAAGGTATCCATAATGAGTAGTTGTTGGATGTGGAATTTAATTCTGAATCTAACGAGTGTCTACACTTGAAATTTGAGTAATCTTATAAGGAGATAAGGAAAAAATATAATAAAAAAAATAGTTTTTCTTCTCGTCCCTAAAAAATACTTACATGTATCTCTTTCTAAATTTTAAATATTTTGATTGGTTTATATATTATGGCATGGAAATTACATGAAAAATTCATGGGAGGTTTTAGGTGAAAATTTCCTCTAATTCTAGTTGGATGAAACCCCTAATATATAATAACTCATGCAGCCAAACAAAACCCATAGTGTATGACCCAAACGCTACTGACAAGAATCATTATGAATACAAAAAAATTGTTGGGTTTCCTATACAATAATAATAATAGCAAGAGTCAGGGTGGAATACTTAAGGATGAGGTAGGGTTTCACTAATTTTTCTATATGGAATATAACCTTCTTCACTCAATGTTCTTTCTCCATTGAACCTTTATCCGATCAAAAAATAAAAGATTGCTCTCAGTAGGAGAAAAACAAAAATTACTAAATGTAACCATGTATTAGAAAAAAAAAAAATAGAAGGGATTCAATATGGTTACAGAAAATGGAGAGGTAAGTGATCGATCATATGAAACTAAATTTTGAATTTGGAAAAGAACCCTAAAACACTAATAAATTGAATACCTAAAACCAGCATTGAGAACCTGCAAATGAACCCTGGGAGTGGTAAGAACTCTTAATACATTAGGTAAATCAAAGAATTTATATAAGAATGGCGCCAAAGAGGAACCCTGGTTATAAAATAATGCTTGTCGCCATTTAGACGTATGATGCCAAGGCAAGCTCCTCAAAGGAAGAAATTCATCATGTGTGCAAGTAAATATGAGCCACACCTAGTTTTACAAAATAAGGGGAGGTTGATAGATAAAAGATCCCATTATCTATAAAAGACCCAAATTGTGACAAGTATCCACCAAAAGGGAAAAGGCGAAATGAAAAGGGGATAGTGCAAATGCCAAGCGTGAAACCTAAGAATGTATGATGTAGGCCTTCCAAAAGATTATATGAACAATTCATTACCATTTCATGTGAAGCCATGTGAATCCATGTGTTGACTGTTGGCTTGGATCAAAGTAATAATTCCATGTGGAAAATATATGGACCCCTCACATATATCTAGTCACCACACTAGTTAAGGTTAAAGGTTAACTATAGGTGCACAAAACTTATGAATCAAGAAAATACCAAGTGGTCTATTATATTAAGGCACTAAGTTGTGATGTTGGCCAAAAAAAATAATAATAGCTCTTATGTTCATAAGAGGGAGGAGGGTGGAATCCTACCTTACAGGTATTCTATTACTAACCATGTAGATACCCACAAGTATATAGAAGGTATGCCAACCCCGAACCAAAAATAAATTAGCACTTAAATTGGAAGAGCCAATGCGCGTAAGTGGTCAAATATAGTGATTAAAGTAGTTATGTATGGATTTAACTAGAAGTTAAATCATGGAAATTAAATATTGACAAATAATAATGTAAATAGTATGAAAAAGAGATGATGGAAAGTGATAAGTTAGACCAGCACACTAACATAAAAGCTAAATAATGTTATTTGATCAAAATTTCTTTAGAAACATGTATCACCAATGGTGAGACTTTCTCTAGAATTGTAAATAAAAAAGATTTTGTTTTTATTTCTATTTATTTTTTTTGTGGGGTGATTATGAGGTACATTAGATGTGGTATCAACACTATAGGTTTAACATTGAGGCCTATGGGTCAACACAAAGTTGAAACTTAACAAATTTATTGTGTGTAAAAATCACCAAAGAGAGAAATGGTAGAAGGATCTACTATATTTCCTAGTGAAGGATAACATATGGGTCTAGCTGGGAGATGAAGTATCACATCCTACAACACAACTCCTAGTATAAAAATATTTGATTTAGAATTGTGAATAAAGAATAGTATGCCTAATGAATAGAAAAATGATACACTTACATCATAATTCATGGATGTATGCATTTGTTTAGTGGTGAAGGATAATATATTTTCAATAGCATAGAGATATAAAGTCAATATAGTTATTGGTTACTAGAGATATAACCATAAAATATCATATAGTAGAATTTATATGATGTTTTCCTCATTACTCAGTAGAGTAGAAAAAATATACATATGAATTATGAAGAGGAGAACATATCGAAATTATAGTACTAGGTGTTTAATTTATGAACATAGGGAGTTGTTGGTATCAAGATAAGTATGATTATTAGTGGTTTCTGTTATATGTTATTGAATATAGAATTGTTAGGAACCAGAACAATAGGGATTAGAAAAAGAAATGACATAGAAAGACTTAGAAATTCATGAAAGGTTTTTGTGGATCTAAATACAAGGGTACTTATGTAGATGGGTGAAATTGCATGGTACCATATATAGGAGTATGTTGGTTTAATTAAATTATAAAATGACAAAATTTGCATGAAGTGGTAGTCACACAAATAGGTTATAAACACACATAGATATATCTATATGTGTGTGTGTGTGTGTGTGAAACTAAAAGTACTCCTATGTATTATTCAAACTACCAGATGATGGTATAAAAGAGGAGTGGTGAAATTTAAAGGTTTGGTAACAAAATAATATCTATTATCTAAGAAAACACTAAGTAGTATTGAAAGAATGTCAAGTATATTCTTTTGAAAAAAAATTGTGAATGCACAGTCAAATAAATCTTTATTCTATATATATGTTTCTATATAGAGAATATACATATGTATACAATATGGGAGTAGAAACCCAAAAATACAAATTAGGTGTATTTATATAACAATTCATAAATATGATTGACATAATTGGCTATTTATAAAAGTTGAAATATCAGAACAAAAATTGAGAAATTAGTAACTTTAGTCCCAAATAGTTTTATATATCCATTCATACTAGATAAAAGTGTACTCTGATGAATAAAGAATATGTCTTTCAATGGACATAATAATGTGAACAAATAGAAATGCAAATCGTAAGGGCATAGCACTAACCTGAGTATGTATTATACATAAGTAAATATATGTAATAGAAACCCTTGATATGATAAGCTTGCACCTAAACAAGAAAGTCTTGTGAATGTAGAAATACTATGTTATTGGGTTTGAAATATAAACCTGCCATAAACAAATTGAAGAAATATACATAATTATGTTACAACATTATTTTACACATGGATTATCAGATGTATTTCAAGTTGAATGTCCAAGAAGTGAATATACCTTAAGGGGTTTTCAGTGTTGGACACCACAAAATATTCGTAGAGGACACAAACTTGGTAAAAAACCCTCGTGATGTGAATACAATCAAAAAGGGATTGAGGATAAAAGAGAATCTTATGATTAGGATTATGAGTCATTAAAGGACCTAGTTTTGAAGGTGAAGGTGGTTGGAGAATATTGGTAACGATTTAATGCATAATAAAATACGATGTCATGTCAAGATAATCTATAACAAATAGTATGTGAGATTAAGTGAGTTATAAAATCATGACCCAGATTAATGGGAACTATATCTCCTAGTGCAAGGTATTCTACAATGCATCTTTAGCTCAATTTTGCTGATTCTCAATAGAGTTCTTCTCTTCGAAGTTTCCACATAGAAAGTTTCCTTGCTGCTAATTTCTTAATAGTGAGCCAATCCCCTGGAGTTCGTGAAAGGTTGTGGTCAAAACTCCCAATTAAATGTTTAACTAGTAACTGTTGTCCTGCATATGAAGCATTGTCTTCAAGAAGGGATGTATCAACATAGTTTTTGTAATGATTACCTACAAGTGATTCTCCCAAACATGAATTACATGCTAATGGATTTCGTAACTGAGTTGTAGTAGAGAGCATATTGTTCAATGGACTAGGAATTTTATCAATCTTTTCGTCTGAACTTGGATGCAGATCTAATGGGTGCATATCTTCATCCTCAACATTACCAACTACAGGATCATAAACAAAGGGATCTAAGTATGTTCATTTTAGGGAAAAACCTGTGAAGCTAAACATGGATCTGAGAGCATCAAACATTCAATGGGTGAACCATTGGTGATCCAATTCAAACTGATGGAATTCAAATGTTTCTTAGTATTTGGTAAAAGAGTTGAGATATAACTCATCACTTCCATTTGTTTTGTGAGGATGATTGTATGCACAAAGTTTGACAATTCATGCAATGAGGATCCATGCAACTAACGGGGAAAGAAATTACTTAAATGTTGGTTTCTATTTGGCATGAGCTATTAGAACTATCACTGATGAGTCAAACATATATATACTTAATCAAACAGTTGTTATGGTTGAAGCTCCTGCATTTTTTCTTGATAAAAATATTTCTTTCGCCACATATTTCTCCTATCTACTACATCCTCCTGCTTCACAGTAGCTCCACCTTGATTTAAATCACAGTTAGAAGGAGGTTCAATGTTTTCCATCCCATTAAAATTGCGTCTACTCTGACTAAGGCTTTGAATGTGTTAGAGACCTATATTTTATAGTATGACTTGATTGTAGTTGTAATTTGTGTATATGATGATATTGTAAATAATGTTTTTTCCTGCAAATTATTTCCATGGAAAAAATAGAAAAATTAAAAAAGGGGCTTGCAAGACAAAATGCACCATTATGGTTAATTAGATATGTTTTAGAATAGCAATCATACTTATAATAATTAATTTTTTCATTTAAACATGCTTAAAAATTTCTAATGAGGCACTTGGCACTAAAGTTTAGGTTTTAATAAGGTTGGAATGTGACCAAAAAGTTGTGTCAACATATGATTATCAACTACACAAAAATAAATGATCAAGATCTCACCTACTTAGATCAATAGTTGGGGAGTATTTTTGGGCCGCCTAAGCTCCATAATGTTTTATCCATAGGGGGGTTCGAAAGGGTTGGACCCACTCTTCTACGTGTCACCCCCACAATGTTTTGTCCCCTTGCCTTTTCACTCATTGTGCTCCCCCAAAAGGTCTTCCAACTTTGACCGATCGCCCCTCCACATTATCCCCCACCTACATGTCACCTCTGGCCTCCATGTCATAGATCCATTTTATCCCAATCTCGTTATGTCAATAGTGAATGTTGGAAAATTAAAGTCAGCACCAAGTTGGAAAATTGGTTAGTTAAAACTATGACTTTTCCTATACAACACAGTCATTTCGAGCATGGTTTACAAACAAATGAGAATGAATTTCTCAAAACTGAAATATTATGTGTCAAGAACCAACCAATTTTAAAAAGTTTGTCTCAGTTTTCAAACAACTACTATGGTTTAGGAAATTCGCATGAATATTTGAAGTAATATTTTTGAGAAATTTCTTATTTTAAGTTACTGTTTTCAAATCTGGTTTGTGAACCTATGAAAATGAATTTTGAAAAAGTGAAATAATTTTTTGTTGGTAACATCCTCCTCTACAAAAACCACTCTCATTTTTTTCATAGCTATCAAGCGTTGAGATATTCAAAGGGATCACTCGACCCTATTTTTCATAATTTTGTGAGGAAACATCTTATAGGCAGTTAGTGACTTGGATGTCACCTCATCAAATAAGGCTTGCTAGAAAATTCAATTTGTTGTTCCTTACCACAAAAAATCATCAAAGATAGTTCCAAGAAGATTGATTAGTTTTGAATGTCCTATTTTTTAGTTCTATTTTTGTAAACAATTTTAAGATATTTGTACTAAATCTTGATATTTTCTATCAGGATATTTTGTGAAGAATTTGTATAAATACATCAGCAATTGAAGTAATAGGTGTTGGGATTAGTTTTAAAGAAATGAATGATGTCGTAAAAAAACTCACAGAGCTATAATTGATCATATTTCAGTAACACAATGTAAGCATTATAAGATTCTTATGTCAATTTCATTGGTGAAGTGCATCTTTCTTTGTTGAATGTTTTCATCGTTTTTCACATATGTTTCTACAATCTAAATTATTCTAGGAAGAGTATGAAAAACATTTGTTTAAAAGTACACTTTGTATTTAAATTATGAATAACTTCTATGTTTTCTATTGAAAATTAAAAATAGAATTCTTAATTGCTCTATTTATTAATTGGATTTCTTAATTTTTTTTCTTCTCCTCCACACCATATATCTTAAAGGGTCCAATGAACTTGCCTACCTTTCCTTGTAAGTTTAGCCTATAAACTCTGCATTTGATCAATATAAACCCGTGACTCCATTTCCCAATGGCCTAATTCCACTATCCCAACCCAAAAACACAAAAAACCAAACCTGAACTTAATAACTAGCCTAATACCTTCAATAAAACAAAGCTAAATCATAAAGATATATCCCTCTCTTAAACTGGAAGGGCTAGATTCCTAGTTCCTAAAGTGTTTTTAAGGTTACCTCTGTGATTTAATCTACAACTTCAGAAATGACAGACTGATAACATCCTCGTGACTCCACTGGGGATCGAACGGTTTCATCTTCCCTAGGAAAGATTATCAAATTTTAGATCTGATTGTTGGTGGATAATAGTCAGACATATGAAGGCTGAAAAATTCACTTGGAAACTCCATGTTGAAGAACCCAGAGCCTAAATATTTCATGGCTACTCCACTTACTAAAGAATCTAGAGCTTAAGTTACAGAGATTATTGTCACTTTAGTCACAATGTCAGGATATGTAAAAGTTTCTCCTTCTATTGAAGCTTTAAAAGAATTCTGGGATGAGTTTATAGATTACCAAATTGACAAAGTTTTTAAATGACTGTGTTTTATTGTTTCAAATCATGCAATTTTTCATCTGAAATTAAAATTTGTTTTCTTGAGTTATTTGTTGAAAGACTTGACAAGGATATTGTACTCTTAGATACTCAGATTCAATCCTATAGTTTCCAAGATCTGAAATAGTTCTTTAAAGATCTTCCTTTGACAAAATGAGAGGAGATTGTACTACCCTTTGACTTTTAGATTGATGACTAATCTGTTTTTAAACACAATATTGACACTACAGAGTTTAAATCATGGTTTAACATTGAAAATATAATTGGAAAACTCAGCAATGTTAAACTGGTCATTGAATACCTGGAGGATCAACTAACATATCATGTCTTTGATGATCTTGTAGTGAACTACATGAAGGGTCTTTTCATCTTCAGTTTTAAATCATGTTTTTACTATGATAACCAGATCCATCATCATTTTCCATTCTTACTATGCATTCCAGCTTTGATTTTGTTAACATGTATTCGAGCAATCCACTTATTTTAGTAGCTACCTGAGTGGCTACATTGGCACTTTTGTGTCATTTGATTCAGCAGCTTCTCAGTCATGTAGGGTAGGTAGGTGTGTGCCTATAAGCTTAAGACTCTAAGAATTTTTTTGTAGTTGCATTATTTTTAGTTTGCAGTGTACAGTTCATATTATAGCTTGATGAATGGATTTTGTTCAGTTTGAGGATTAGAACAGATAATCAATTGGCCTTTAGTTGTAGTGGTGTCATTGCAGAGCATATTGCAGGCTTGGGTTTAGCCCAATGGATCAGGCTACTAGTCTACGGTGTTCTTTGGCAACTCACGGGGAGGATGCCATCCCTAGTTGGAGCCACTGTTAGAGTCCTATATTTTATAGGATGACTTGATTCTAGTTGTAACTTTTCTATATGATGATATTGTAAATAATGTTTTTTCCTGCAAATTATTTCCATGGAAAAAATAGAAAAAGTAAATAAGGGGCTTGCAAGGAAAAATGCACCTCTAGGGTAAATTAGATATTTTTTAGAATATTAATCGTTCTTATAATAATTAATCATGTAATTTAAACATGATTAGAAGTTTGTAATAAGGAGCTTGGCACTAAATTTTAGGTTTTACTAAACTTGGAATGCCACTTTGTCAGCATATGATTATCAACTGCACAAAAAGAAATGGTTGAGATCTACCTCACCCAGATCAATAGAGGGGGATTTTTTTCGGGCCCCCTTGAGCTCCATCACATATTATCTGCACGGGGGGGGGGTCCAAAAGGGTTGGACCCACTCTTCTACATGTCACCCCCATAGTGTTTCGTAGCCCCCCTATCTTTTCACTCATCACACCCTCCCATCAGAAAAGTCTTCCAATGTTGACCACTCACCCCTACACATTATCCCCCACCTCGATGTCACCTCCTACCTCCACATCATATATCCATTTTATCCCAATCTCTCTAGCTTAATAGTGAATGTTGGTAAATTAAAGTCAACACCGAGTTGGAAAAATGGTCAATTAAAACTATGATTTTTCCTATCCAACAGAGTCATTTCGAGCATGGTTTAAAAACAAATGACAATGAGTTTATCAAAATCGAAAGAGATTTTTGTCCAAAACAGACCCAATTAAGAAATTATGTGTCAGGTCTCTAATAGATATTATGGCTTAGGAGATGTGCATGAATATTTGAAGGCATATTTTCCAAAAACTTCATGTTTTACACCACTATTTTCAAATGTGGTTTCCGAAGATATGAAATTGAATTTTCAAGGCCTGAAAGATATTTTGTTGGTAACATCTTGTTCTACAAAAACCACTCTCATTTTTTCACAACTATCATGTGTTAATATATTCAAAGGAATCAACGGACCCTATTTTTCGGAATTTCATGAAAAAAAACTCATGGGCAGTTCGTGATTTGGATGCCACCTAATGAGATAAGACTTGATATCAAATTCGAATTGTTTTTCCTTGCCACTAGAAATCATCAAATATAGTGCCAAGAAGATTCATTAGTTTTGAACATCCTATATTTTAGTCATATTTTTGTAAACAATTTTAAGATATTTGTAATAAATCTTGCTATTTTCTATCAAGATGTTTTGTGAAGAATTTGTATAAATACTTCATCAATTGAAGTAATAGGTGTTAGGATTAGTTTTAAAGAATGAAATTATGTTGTAAAGAAGCTCACATAGCTATCATTGATCATATTTTAGTCATACAGTGCAAGCATTACATGGTGATTGGGTCAATTTCATTGGTGAGGTGCATATTTCTCTGTTAAATGTGTTCATCATTTTTCACATATGTTTCTACAATCTAACTTATTCAAGAAGAGTATGAACAAAATTTGTTCAAAAGTACACTCTGTATCTTAATTATGAATAATTTTTATGTTTTCTACTGAAATTTAAAAACATAATTCTTAAGTGCTATGTTTATTAATTGGACTGCTTACTCTTTTTCTTCTCCACACCATTGATCCGAATAGAAAATGGCATCAACCCTTAGTATTCATCCACCCATGGTATTTTAAGTGACATCCACCCATGGTATTCATTCACCCATCGTATTTTCCCATGTTATCGTGACATCCACCCATGGTATTCATTCACCCATGGAATTGACCCGTGATATTGTAATTAAAAAAGACTATAAGTAACAAGTCTAATTTTGTAAAAGGACAGATTGTCCACCACAATGTAGCCTTTATAGTTATATTGGTTTTAATAAAAGGTTTCTTTGTGGTTTTATCGACTGTATGTTCTGTCATTTTCTTTCTAGCATTGCAATTCTTCAAATCTTAGGGCCATCGCCCACAAGATCCATTTAAATCTTTTATATCTTGGCGACCTCTAGATCCTAAAGGATCTGATGAACTTGCCTAACCTAATCTGTAATTTTAGCCTATAAACTCTGCATTTGATCAATCTAAACCCATGACTCCATTTCCCAATGTCCTAATTCCACTATGTCAACCCAACAACACAAAAAACCCAAACCTGAACTTAATAGCTAGCCTAATACCTTCAGTCAAACAAAGTTAAATCTTAAAGGTAGGTCCCTCTCTGAAACTGCATGGGCTAGATTCCCAGTTTCCAAAGTGGTTCTAAGGTAACCTCTATACTTTACTCTGCAACCTCAAAAATTATGGATTGATAGCAAAATTATAGTATGTTCCTGTAATCCATCACTACCACCATAGATTGCTGAAATGAGATGACGTGCCTCAAATATGGAAACAACATCAACAAGAGTTGATTCATTCGATTTATATCGAATGATACTAGATCCATCATTCAATTAACCTTCCAAGTTTCGTAGTTTTCTCCTTTGTTGGGTTTGGTTAATATGATGGTTAGAACATTCTTCAAAAGTTTTTCCCTTTACAATTGTTTGTGAGAGATGTCTCCCATAATTATCATTTGCAGATGTTGGTAGGAAAGGCATCTCGAATATTGAATTCATACAATTGCTAATGATTCATATTGGTTGATGTGATACCACAGGTATACTATTAGTATTTAATAAAAAACCAATGACAAACAACAAGATTTTATATCTTCTACTATAATTAAGAACACTAGTTTCCATTACTAGTAAGTGAATTCCATGCTAACAAATGTGATACTAAATAATAGCCTGAATAAAAATGCACTTATAAGCACTTCATTTCTTTTCTTTGACATAAAATAAACCGTGCATGCAAACAGATATTTGGGCATCAAGTGGTAGTTGGTGTTTGAACCAAAGAGGATAGTATGTGTTCACCTTATTATTCATGGTAAACCTAAAGATGTGTAAAATATTCCCATAGTAGATCAATCTAACACCATCTTGACAACCTCACTCCATGATACTCAAGGAAAGTAAAATGCCCACAACGTGACCATCCAAGGTGCCTAAACATTGTTAAACCTACATGTAGTGTTAACTAACAATAGAATCAGTGCAACAACAGTTAACATTTACCATGCAGTCTCACTAAAAAATGTAACTGATTCAAGGCCTTATTGATTTCCCCTAGTGGCCTTCAGTTATGTCTTCTACACTTCAGTCACTTGTGCGCCAAATAATGACAATCCTTTCATATGATTGGGTTGCAATAAAATAACCAATTGGATCCCATGAAAGGCTAGTGTGACCTCTTAAAACTATAAGAGCAATGATATAAAAAAATTTAGGAACTATGTTCAATAGTATGAGATTGTCTCCACAAAATAAACAAAATCTAAAGTTGTGGAGTCTACCAAGAAATGAGATAAGAATAGATCATTGTATGGGCCTTCACACTATATGGAATATAACCAAGATTGTGTAGGAAATATTAACTATACAAGAAAAAGAAATAGAGCATATGAATATATGGGCCATAGTTGTAATGGTTGCGAACAACAGAACATGTTTTACAAATTATCAACAAAATAAATAGTTTTCATCCTCAGAATTTGAAAGAAATCAAACATTGGTGGACAGGTACGCAGATCTTTCCTTGGCCCACAGCGCTGGTGCTGATAACCCAAGCAACGGTGCAGTCTCTCCTTTGCATGGTCAGACTTCACCTCGTAGCGTGCCCTGGCTTGATAAATTGTTGGCCGGTGATAAGAATTATGTTTCGGTTAACATTGATAATTTTAATAATATTAATATTAATAATTTTAATAATGTTATTAATAATATTAATATTAATAATAAAAATTTATGTAATAATAATAATAATAATAATAATAAAAAAAATTTACGTAATTTTAATAATTTTATTAATAATAATAATAATAATGAATATTATTATTATTTTGATAACAATAATGATTTTAATAATAATTTATGTAATCTTAATAATAATATTAATAATAATGGTAGTAATAATAATTTATATGTTAATATTAATAACCAGGTTAGTATTAGTAATATTATGAATAAACAAAGCGAGGACATAGAATCTATTAACATTAATGATTCAGACCAGATTGCTCGTCCCCCTCCCTCCCGGAATAATAGAGTTGTTAACTTATCGAGTTTTTGTTTTTCCCCTTCTATTTTTAGACTTTTAAGCAAGGGCCTGAACTTTGCTCTTGCCCCTAGAAAAATCCCGGTGGATGACATTATTTGCGACGTGGAACATGGGATTAGAGATCTTCCGGATAATATAAAGGACACCATCAGGCAAGATTGTACTGTCGTCCTTAGAAAGGGTAAGCCCCCTTGGAAGAACCTCAGCAATGAGGAATTCATTGCCCTTAAATCCTTAAACCAGAACAATGATATCGTCGTTCTGAGGGCTGACAAGGGAGGGGCTGCGGTCATCCTTAACAAGGATGATTACCGCAAGAAGATGTTAGATCGTCCTTACAATAGTGGTAGTTATAAAAAATTGCACAAGAACCCTCTTAAGAAAATTTGTAGGGTGGTGGCAGTCGCCATCAAGTCTAGTATCTCTGTGAGTTCCCTTTGCCATAAACTCATTGAGAGTAATTCAATTACCCCTAGGATTTATGGGCTACCTAAGATTCATAAAGAAGGGGCCCCCCTGAGGCCTATCGTCAACACAATTGGTGGTCCGACCTACCTTCTAGCTAAGTTCCTTGCCCTTAAGCTCAAACCCCTGGTTGGCCATACAGAGTCCTTCATAAAAGACTCTATTTCCTTTGTTAAAGAGCTTAAGGTCGTAAAGCTTGACCATGAGGACATTCTTGTCAGTTTTTATGTGGTCTCCCTTTATACCTGTATCCCTATAAAGGAGGCCATGGAAGTGATCTATCGCCTAACAGATCCTGATACCGCGCATCTGGTTGAGATTTGTCTCACTTCCACTCTCTTCTGTTTCGAAGGTCAGTTCTTTGAACAAACCTGTGGTGTTGCCATGGGCTCACCCCTATCCCCTATTGTTGTGAATCTGTTTATGGAAGATTTCGAAGCCAAGGCTTTAGCCTTGGCTCGTATCCTTCCCAAGCTGTGGAAAAGGTATGTAGATGACACTAATGTCATCTGGCCCCATGGCCAAGAGGAGTTGGATCTCTTCTTCAATCACCTCAACTGTCAGTCCTATGCCATTAAGTTCACTATGGAAAAAGCGGTCAATGGTTGCCTCCCTTTCTTGGATATTCTTATATCTAAGAATATGGACGGTTCACTTTCCCACAGTTTTCCAGAAGAAAACGCATACTGAGAAGTATCTTCATGCCGATTCCCATCATTTCCCGCTCAAAAGTTGGGTGTTCTTAACACCCTCGCTACTCATGCCTTGAGGATTTCTGATAGGAAGAGCTTCGATAGGGAGAAATCCCATCTTTTTAATGTCTTTGTGGAGAATGGCTATAGTAGGTGCCTAGGTCAAAAGGATTTCCTTAAGCCTCTAATAACTCATTAATTAAAAAAGAACCTAAAGAGCACTGGTTAGGTGTCCATATTCCCAATGTCCAGGGAACCACGGACAAGATTGCTCGGATTCTTAAGAAGTATGATATTCCCTCAACCTTTAGGCCCCTCAACACTATTCGCAAATCCCTCAAATCGGTGAAAGATCCCATTGACCCTAAAGACATGAACGGTGTCTACTTGATCCCTTGTTCTTGTGGGACCCCTTATATCGGGGAAACAGGGCGCTCCATCCATCAAAGGATCAACGAACATTTAGCTGACCTAAGACATGGGAGAACCAAGTCTTCAACGTTAGCAGACATGCAGAAAAGACCAATCATCAGGTTTGTATTGAGGAGGCCAAGGTTCTAGCCAAGGTTGCACAGTTCCATCACCGTAAATTTAGGGAAGCTATTGAAATTGAAAGAAGGCTGAACAATCTCAATAGAGATGATGGCTAGAAGGTCAGTAGCTACTGGATCCCTGCCCTTTCTTCCTAGTCTTGCTTTTTCTAGCTTTCGATGTTTCCCTTAATTTCGCAGATCTTTTTCCTTGGAGCCTTGTCTTTTCCTTCCTCCTAGGGTTTCTCTTTTTAGCTCTATAGTTTTCTCTTGGTCCTGTTCTTATCCTTCTTCTTTTTAGAATGTGTCGCTCATTTTTTTTTCTTTTTTTAGTTAACTTGATAGTATTTTCTCGTTATTTATTTATCTTTTTTTTTTTTAAGTATGTTCTCGTTATTTATTTATTATTTTATTTTATTTATTTTTATTTTTATTTTTATTTATTTTATTTTATTTTTTTTTTCTTAAACCTTCTACTTTCTTAATATATTTATTTATTTGGTTTTTTTATTTATTTTTTATTTTATTTCTTTTTATTTTTTTATTTTTATTTTTATTTTTTATTATTTTTTTATTTTTTTGAGTTGACTTAATTTTCTTATTCCTATATTTTTATCAATTCTAACTAACTTTTATCTTGTCAACCTATGAATATTACTTTATATATATATATATATATATATATATATATATATATATATATATATATATATATATATATATATATATATATATATATATATATATATATATATATATATATATAGATATATATATATATATATATATAGATATATATAGATATATATAGATATATTATAAGATAGGTCCTTTACATAACTAATTCCCATGTAAATACCATATAACTTATAATTTTTAATTATTAATACCTTTTTAAGTAACCATTAGCACCATTTAAAATTATTTTAAATATTTATTGGGTTCCTAATATAACTAATTTCCATAATAATTGTTATGACCCTAGTCCTAAAGTCAAAATTAGCCGTTGCTCAAGTTAGCTGTTGGAGGCTCTCCTCAGGCTATTTAACATGCTAAGCTAGATCTGTTTCTTCAACTTGTCCTGACGATGAACCACACTAGTTGGTTCGAAACACGTCGACAGATATTTTTTGCATGTGATTTACGCCGAAATATTTTTATAAATCATCAGTTTTTGTTCTTTTTTTTGTATCTAGGAGGTGGGAATGGTAAACAACAAGACATTGTGAAAAGCAAGTGAATATTCTCAGTAACAATAGCTGGTATCCTAATTTCTAGAAATGTTGACACAACTCTAGTACAAAAATGAAGTTCTACTCAAAATCATGCATCATATCACTGTAATCATCTCTGGCTCACCCTACATAAAAATGATTGAAAAAAATAAAAAAGTGGCAGATCAAATTATTCCTTATTCTGAAACTACTACAACACTTTATCCTAACAAAACTTGGGAAACACAAAGAGTTCATCATTGGTAGTGCTTGAACTAGTTTGATACCCAAATCTAGTTTAATATCAAGGGAACTACATATGAGCTAGAAATTTCTTACATGAAAAAATCCTAATAAGTAACATTCTGAGCTGAAAGATGGCTTTCTAGCTACTTGTGCCTTTGACAAGTGGAGGCAATTGCAAAAATAAAAATGACAATTCTACCAAATGATGTTCTTCTAGAACCGGTATCAAGAATTTGAATGATACATATGACATAAGAAATAAACCTCCCGTAAATGCTCAACCATACAACTGGTTATCAATGGAATTCTCAAGAGAACTCGTAAATGGAAAGCACAATAGTTCACCTATCAGTATCTCTGTCAAATTCACTTTTCCATGTCAAAAGTTTTGAACCTGATGCAATGCAAGTTAGAACTGCGTAACTAAAAACAACTACTATAGAGTAATACCATTTATAAGAAGGAAACTTAAATTAGAATGATTGAATAGTACTTACTAACCATTATTCATGCATTTCTCTTAATATTACAGACCTTTTAGGGATTACTTATTCATCACCTACCAACCTTTCTCACTAAAATCACTTCTACAGTGGAGAAAACCGTCTCTACATACTTACTCATCTGGAAAATGATTTTCCCTAGTTTCCTTCTCTCAATCCCCAAAAGTGATGATTTAATGGTACTAAGAATAAAATCCAGCAAAGGGTGTCAATCCTTCAAAGAGAAATAAATTCAAACTCTTTTTCACTCAAAGAAGAATCACAACTCCCACCTGTAACCCCATATAACGAGGGTAGACCATTCAAATCTACACCAAGTTTGGATTTGTGAAAATTTGGCCAAAAGTATGGAAAAGTATGCAAGAAAAGCCAATTCTCAATCTGAACTAGTGTATGAATTTCCTCAGAAAACTCATAGTGAAAGTATTTTAGCATAAACTCACAAGTGTTCAACCCTCTATGACTAACCCTGCCCCTAAATTTCCCTTGTATATCAAACTTCAACATGCAAACTTGGGGTATGCATGTACAATTTTTTTAGTAGTTGAGCATTAAATTGTTTTGAGGGTTGTCACTAAGGGTAACCAGAAAAATAAGAAGGTGCAACAAAATTGACCTCCTTCTAACATACACTCCTTATTCTCTAAACTCCCCTACCGTGCACTCATTTATGGTTCCCCAGAGCTTACTAACTCAAAATTTACAACTTTTATCTTTGAAACTCGAAAAAAAAAAAAAAAAAAAAAAAAAAAAAAAAAAAAAAAAAACTAGCAAATAAAGATAAAAACTTCCCAATGGTTACAACTCTTATGTTGGCATTATGACTCAGGTTTGGCACTATGGAACAGGTGTTGTCCTTGATGGCAACCCACTAAAGAGGAAAATCATTGTTCAGGCTCTCAAAATAATAGAAAATGAGATACCCGCAGGTGCGCCTACCAAAAGCTGCGGACCCACAGGTGCCCCGAACAAAAGGTGCGGACATACCCGCAGGTCTTCCAAACAAAAGGTGCGGATGTGAAATTCACTCACTTTCATGCAGAGAAGCGCGCGCACGTGGGAATTTTTATGATTGATCCATGGTATTTAGTCCGATGTGTTTGATCCTATGGTTTTGGTCTGTGGTATAGCGTCTAAAACATTGAACCCTGGTTTCGGGTCCCTCGTATTGGCTTTCTATGGTTTTGATCCATGGTTTGTGTAAGGGCTTGCCTATAAAAAGGAAAGAAGATCATTTGGCTAGGCACTTATGTGTTGAATATCTTATGAAAAACAAGATCTGAAATACTTGTAATCAGTTGATGACATAAATTAAACCTGAGCATGAGAAGACTAATCAATTGAGGGGTCGTGATCTCTTTGGCACATGATTAGATCTGTGGATCTGACAGTCTGGGGTACAATATAGGACTGATAAAGTGTCTATATACGGAGGTCCGTAGGTGAGATACGGCTCAGGTGCAGAGGTACGCAGTCCAGTAGACGGAGTAGGTGCTAAGGTGCGCAGTTCAGTAGACAGAGCAGGTGCGGAGGTATGTAGTCCAGTAGACCCGAGCAGGTGAGGAGGTACACAGTCCAGTAGACGGTGTAGGTGCGCAGTCCAGTAGACGGAGAAAGTGCGGACATGCGTAGTCCAGTAGACTGATCAGGTGCAGGGGTGCTTTGTCGAGTAGACAGAGCAGGTGCGGAGCTACACAGGCTAGACACAATAGAAGTGCGGATATTCACAAGTTTCTATTGGTGAAGTTGTGGACTTTTCTTGAAATATATGTTGGTTGCCTTTTGTCTATTGCTACAGAGTTCTGGGTTTAGAATCTGTGTCTGATAACTGGTATTGCTTTTTTGGTTACTGCATTCTGAGAAGCTATTGGTTGGTTCATTAGTTGATTGTAAAAGGAGATTGGTTGATTCACGTGTACTTGATGATTATTTGATGTTCATGGATCCAGTCTAAAAATTGATGAAACATGGTCCCTGGAAGAAAAGAAGTAGGTCAGCACCTACGTACTAGTAGCTCAGCTAGTACAAGAGCTAAGGGGGTTGTAGCTTCCTTCCAGGAGAGTTTGGAAAACGAGAGAGGGTTGTAGCTCTCTGCAGGTTGTAGCCTGCATACTGGTAAAGGACTGCACCATTACAGAATCATTGTAAAAGAAGTTTCTAATTGAAAGAAGATAGAGACACATTGCAACAGGTGGTTTTCACCCACATTGGGTTTCCACCTTATATATGGTGTTCTTTGGTGTCACTGTCTGTTTTTCTTGTTCCTGTTCATTATTATATGGTACTAACATTCAAATTAATGGTCAACATCTAAAGAATAAATTAAATTATAAATGTAGAGGGAATATTGAAAAGAATTTGATAATACTGATTAACCCCCCCCCCCTAGTATTATTTCCAACAATTGGTATCAGAGCAGGTCCTTCAGAAGAAGCTTGATCTCTTGAAGGAAGATCTATCATCATGAGCAACTACGAGAGTGAAGCATCAATCAAGCCACCAATTTTTGATGGGACAAACTTCGTATATTGGAAGGTAAGAGTCACTTCCTATCTTCAATCTCTTGGTACAGAAGTCTGGCATATCATAGATACAGGGTACACTTTTTCGTCAGCAACACCTACAGATCTGGTTGGTAAGAAGCAATATGAAACAAATGCAAAGGTTGTCAATACTCTATTACGATGTCTATCTCAATCAGAATTCGTCAAGGTTATGCAGTAGAAATCCGCAAAAGAAATATGGGACAAGATTGTTCTGAGCTATGAAGGAGATGGACAGGTAAAACGAGCAAAACTTCAAACCCTCAAAATTCAGTATGAAAATCTCAGAATGCACAATGATGAAAGTGTGGCTAACTATTTCCTTGGTGTAGATGAGATTGTTAATTGTATGAAAAACTTGGGTGAAGAAATAAAAGAGGTTGTTGTGGTTGAAAAAGTTCTAAGATCTTTGTCCCCAAAGTTTGAATCAAAAGTTTCTGCAATAGAAGAAAAGGAGAAACTGCGGAACCTTACCATGTCACAGCTGCATGGAATTCTAACTGCTTACGAAATGAGGAAAGGAGGACCATCAGATAGGAGAGAAGCTGCATTCAAGGCTTCAGTCAAAGGAGATTACTATGAGTCAGGACATCTATCAGAAGAAGAAGAAGAATCAAATTTTGTCAAGAACCTTCAAGGAGGTGCTGGAAGATTCAGAGGTAAGTTACCTTTCAAATGCTTTGCTTGTGAAAGAGTCGGTCACTATGCTGCAAAGTGTCCTCATAAAGATAAGCTTGATAAAGGTAAGGAACCTGTCAAAAGGAACAAGAAACAGAATGTAAATAAGAAAATCTATTACACTCATGAAGACAGTGATGGACTTTCAAATAGTGATGAAGATGAACAAGGTAACAATTATAGACTGTTAATGGCTTTTCAAGATGACGATTTCATGGATGCTATAGATGAATAAGGTCTGTATGAAGAGATATCTAAACTCAAAATTTGTTTAGAAGAGAAAAATATGATTATTGATACTCTGCAATTCCAACTGGCTGAAAAGGAAAAACTTCATGAAAATTTAGAATGTGAAATTGTTGGTCTTAGAAAAGAGATTGAGAAAACAAAAGCTGTTAATCTTAGATTTGTTAAAGGATCTAAAACTCTGGATGAGATTATCAATGTGCAGCGTTCTCCACTAATCAAGACAGGTCTGGGATATAATGAAGAAGCATATCAAGCATCCACCTCCAAAAGTTAACTTGATGTAGCAAGGAGGAGCGAGCAAAGACCTAATATAAATCATTAGGTAAATTAGGGACAGTCTACCTCAAGAATGAACAAAGACTATCAGGTAAATCGGGGGTAATCTACTTTAAGGACAAACATAAGCTACAACCAGCATCATGTAAAACCTTCTCAATTTGCCTCAAGAATGGATGTCAATAGAAACTACAATCATTTGGCTAGCAGATTTGATAATAACAAGAGTTTCTTCAATGGCCAATGTTTCTCTTGTCATAACTTTGGCCACAAAGCAGCTCAGTGTGTTGCCTATAAGACAATCATGACTAGAGAAGCTCAAAAACAAAGGAGTATGACTAGGATCGTGAAAAGAACCTACACTAACTTTTCTGCTCTTGAAAATGAAATATAATGCTCTATTTGTAACAACTTCGGTCATGAATATGCTGAATGCAAGAGCAGGTTTCGGCATACAACTCAGAAGGAGCAAGCCTCAAGTGTCAAAACATAGAGAATGAAGGAACCACAACCAGAGAGATGTGGTATAGCTTTATATGCGGAAGGGCAAGAAAATCAATGGTACATCGACAGTGGTTGTTCGAAACACATGAAGGGTGATAAGGAAAAACTTCAGTCATATAGTGCCTTAGAGAAGGAGAAGAAGGTCTCTTTTGGAAATGACACCCTGCTCTCATAAAAGGTAAAGGTTCTGTTCAGTTAAAAGAAAAGGTCAAAGCTAGAAATGTCATGTATGTTGATGGCTTAAAGCATAATCTATTGAGCATCAGTCAGATGTGCAATCAAGGAACTGAGGTAATATTTCGATCAAATGGATGTAGTGTTCGTGATCTTGATACAGGAAAAACAATGATCAAAGGCATAAGAACTCCAAATAATTTATACATATTCAAAGAAGGACAACATCAATGCTATCTAAGTAAGAATGATGAACACTAGCTATGGCACAGAAGATTGGGGCATCTAAGCTTCTCACAAATAAGGAAAGCATGCAAATACCAGGCACTTCGTGGTCTTCCGGACATCAAAATTCCAGACAATACAATATGAAAATCATGTCAGTTTGGTAAGAAAACCAGAACTAACTTCCCTGAGAAGGAAGGATCAGCTAGTAGGCCACTTGAACTGGTCCATATTGATGTATGTGGTCCATCTAGGAAAAGGTCACCTCGAGGAGAAGAATATTTTATATTATTCATTGATGACTTTTCCAGGATTTGCTGGATAGGACTTATGAAGCACAAAGAGGAAGCCTTTGAAAAGTTCAAATAATTCAAAGCCTTGGTGGAGAATGAATCAGATCACAAAATCAAATGCCTTAGGTCTGATAGAGGTGAGGAGTTTACCTCGAATGAATTTTTCGACTTTTGTGAAGAACATGGAATAAGAAGGGAATTCTCTACAGCTAGGACTCCTTAGCAAAATGGAGTAGTGGAAAGGACGAACAGAACAGTTCAACAAATGGCACGTGCTATGCTTGATGAGTCTGGAACTCCCGCAACTTTCTAGGGTGAAGCCGCATTTGCTGCAGTTGTTATTCTTAGCAAGAAAAATATCTGGGTGAACAGCACTCAAACTCGTCATGAGCTCTGGTATGGTGAGACTCCTTCGGTAAAACATTTCAAAATTTTTGGAAGCAAATGCTCTATTAAAAATAATGATGAAAATCTTGGCAAGTTTGAACCTAGAGCATATGAAGGCATTCTCCTTGGTTATTCTCCTCTCATCAAAGCATACAAATGTTACAATAAAAGGCTTGGAAGAATTGCCGACAGCATTGATGTAGTGGTGGATGAAAAAGAAAACACTCCCAGGAAGGTAAGATCTGAAGACTTTGAAGATGATGAGGACAATCCATCAACATCAAATCAGATTCATGATGAAGAAGAAACCCATGAGGCACTAGAGGAACGGATAAGGATAGAAGAAAAGACACCATACAGGTATGTTCAAAAGAATCATCCAAAATCTCAAATTTTGGGGCAAAAGGAGGCAGGCATACAGACAAGAAGAACAATTGCAGAAGCTTCAAGCTATTTGGCATTACTTTCCTCCACTGAACCACAAAATGTAGGAGAGGCATGCAAAGATGAACGATGGATCAAGGCAATGGATGAAGAACTTGAACAGATTGAAAGGAATAACACTTGGGAATTGGTTCCTAGACCAAAAGATAAGAAAGTCATAGGGACAAAGTGGATTTTCAAAAATAAACTAAATGAAAATGGAGATGTGGTTAGAAACAAGGCAAGACTTGTTTCTAAGAGATATGTGCAACAAAAGGGCATAGACTTTGAAGAAACTTTTGCTCATGTTACTAGACTTGAGGCCATCAGAATGTTCCTTGCTCTCTCTATCTTTCAGAAGTTCAACGTATTTCAAATGGATGTGAAATCAGCCTTTCTAAATGGAGACTTAGAAGAAGAAGTGTACATTGAGCAACCAGATGGTTTCATCGTTGGGAATGATCCAAATCTTGTATGCAAACTAGAAAAGGCTCTCTATGGTCTTAAACAGGCTCCAAGGGCTTGGCACTATCACTTGGACAAATAACTTCATGAACAAGGTTTTTCAAAAGGATCAACAGATAGAAATCTTTATATAAAAATTGAAAATGACAAATTGCTAATACTTGTTGTGTATGTAGATGATATTATCTTTGGCAGCAATGAAGAAGCTATGAGTCAAAACTTTGCCTTGTTAATGCAGAAAGAATTCGAAATGTCATTGCTTGGAGAGCTGACATATTTTCTTGGTCTACGAATCCAACAAAATGAAGGCGATATCTTTTTATCTCAAACCAAGTACCTCAAGCAGATCTTGAAGAAATATGGCATGGAAGATTCGAAACTAGTATGTACCCCTATGGTTACAGGATGCAGCCTCAGTGCAAATGATGAATCAGCAGCAGTGCATCAACCAACCTATAGATCCATGATTGGAAGTCTGCTTTATTTGACAGGTACCCGACCAGACATCATGCATGCAGTGGGAATAGTTGGAAGATTTTAGGCAAATCCAAAGGAAACACATCTTCAGGCAATTAAGAGAATCTTCAAGTACCTTCAAGGAACTCAAAACTATGGCTTATGGTATCCTAGAGATACAGATCTCACACTTCATGCTTATAAAGATGCAGATTGGGCCAGAAGCGTGGATGACATGAAAAGCACTAGTGGTGGTGCATTCTTCATGGGTTCTAGATTAGTATCTTGGTGAACAACAAGAAACAGAGTTCAATAGCATTATCTACAGGTGAAGCAGAATATGTGGTTGTCGTATCTTGTTGCATACAACTTCTTTGGATGATGCAAACTTTGCAAGACTTTCAAATCACTTGTACTCCACCTATCCCCATCCTATGTGATAATACAAGTGCTATCAACATTTCAAAGAACCTAGTCATGCACTCAAAGACCAAGCATATACCTATCAAATATCATTTTCTTCGGGAATAAGTGCTTGAACAAAAGATCAAGTTGGAGTATGTTCCCTCTAAGGAACAAGTTGCTGATATACTCACCAAACCACTGCCCAGGGAGACCTTTGAATACCTCAGGCAAAAGCTGGGGGTAGTTGATGCATCATCTTGCTGTTGAATCTTGTCTTTTTAGAGATTGTTGGTTGTACGCGAGTTTCATATGGAGTATACACGTGCATTCGCTGGTTTATGGATTCGTCAAAGACCAAATGGCATGGGTTCAGGGGGAGCATATATTCTTCTAATAATGCATTGTTGGCATTATTGTAGAAGATCTTGGAGGAGAAAGTACAGAAGGAGAACATGGATGTTGATCTGAATATTGCTACTAATGTTTTGTCTCTATTTCTTTTGTCAAGGTCATGTAATGACCTATGTCTGGGATGAATGATATAATTGGGTGTCATATGTAAATTTCTGATGTAACCCCACTTGGTTGTGAGGATGATCCCCACTTGGTTGGGTGATGAATGTATGTATATAGTCTTTTGGTGATAGGAAGGTCATTTATGGTGTATGGTGGGTTATGGTTCTTCTTGAAGAAAATTTCTTTTGCAGATCTAGCCTACAGTCAGGGAGAGCACGATCAGCACATCAGAGCAGAGTTTTCAGCATGTTCTTAGGGGGAGCATAACCCTTTTCCCTTGATGACAAAGGGGGAGAATGAATTTGAGGATCTTGGGGTTGCTGTCAAGTCCAAAGAGGGAGATTGTTGGCATTATGACTCAGGTTTGGCGCTATGGCACAGGTGTTGTCCTTGATGGCAACTCACTCAAGAGGCAAATCATTGTTTAGACTCTAAAAATAATAGAAAATGAGATACCCGCAGGTGCGCCTACCAAAAGATGTGGACCCGCAGGTGCCCCAAACAAAAAGTGTGGACATACCCGCAAGTCTTCCGAACAAAAGGTGTGGACGTCAAATTCACTCACTTTCATGCAGAGAAGTGCACGCACGTGGGAATTTTTATGATTGATCCATGGTATTTAGTCCGATGTGTTTGATCCTATGGTTTTGTTCCGTGGTATAGCATCTAAAATATTGAACCCCGGTTTTGGGTCCCTTGTATTGGCTTTCTCTGGTTTTGATCCATGGTTTGTGTAAGGGCTTGCCTATAGAAAGGAAAGGAGATCATTTGGCTAGGCACTTATGTGTTGAATATCTTAAGAAAAACAAGATCCGAAATACTTGTAATCGGTTGATGAAATAAAATTAAATGTGAGCATGAGAAGACTGATCAATTGAGGGGTCGTGATCTGTTTAGTGCATGATCAGATCTGTGGATCTGACAATCTGGGGTACAATTGAGGACTGATAAAGTGTCTATATCCGGAGGTCTGCAGGTGAGACACATCTCAGGTGCGGAGGTACACAGTCCAATAGATGGAGCAGGTGCTGATGTGCGCAGTTCAGTAGACGGAGCAGGTGCGGAGGTATGCAGTCCGGTAGATGGATCAGGTGTGGAGGTACCAGTCTAGTAGATGATGGAGGTGCGCAGTCCAGTAGACGGCCCAGGTGCGCAGTGCAGTAGACTGACCATGTGCGGGGGTGCGTTGTCGAGTAGACAGAGCAGGTGCGGAGATACACAGGCTAGACATAGCAAAAGTGCGGATATTCGCAGGTTTCTATTGGTGAAGTTGTGGCCTTTTCTTGAAATATATGTTGGCTGCCTTTTTTCTATTGCTGCAGAGTTCTGGGTTTAGAATCTGTGTCTGATTACTAGTATTACTTTTCTAGTTACTGCATTCTGAGAAGCTATTGGTTGGTTCATTAGTTGATTGTAAAAGGATATTGGTTGATTCACATGTACTTGATGATTATTTGATGTTCATGGATCCAGTCTGAAAATTGATGAAACGTGGTCCTTGGAAGAAAATAAGTAGGTAAGCACCTATGTACTAGTAGCTCAGCTAATACAAGAGCTAAGGGGGTTGTAGCTCCCTTCCAGGAGAGTCTGGAAAACGAGAGAGGGTTGTAGCTCTCTGAAGGTTGCAACCTGCGTACTGGTAAAGGACTACACTAGTACAGAATCATTGTAAAAGAAGTTTCTAATTGAAAGAAGATAAAGACACATTGTAGTAGGTGGTTTTCACCCACATTGGGTTTCCACCTTATATCTGGTGTTTTTTGGTGTGACTATCTGTTTTTCTTGTTCCTGTTCATTATTATATGGTACTGACATTCAAATTAATGGTCAAAATCTGAAGAATAAATTAAATTATAAATCTAGAGGGAATATTGAAAAGAATTTGATAATACTGATTCACCCGCCCTCTCAGTATTATTTCCAACATCTTACATATTCTAGTAGTTTGCACACACGTTTCAAACATGCAGTAATCAAATTCAAAAATAATATGATAATAGGGAGGAGATAACAATCACTTAACTATAATATTCTACAAATAATTGGTAGCCATATGGGATAATATTGCATTCTTTTGTGTTGACAAAAAATTAATTTTCCACTTTCCAACTTTTCCAGACCCTTGTTGTGTAGTTGTACTACCGCGGGAGTATATTGTCACCTATGTTTTATATTAGAAAATTCAATGTTAGAAAGAAACAAAAATATAATTTTCACATGTGAAACATGATGAGTGAACTACCTTGGAAAGCCTAACATTAGTCATGACTATGACAAACAATAAGCTAAAGAAGAATCTGATGAATAATTCTTTTTTTCATTATTGGGCCCAATATAATTTAAATTTTCAAGGAAATAGACATATACATCATACTAAATGTTGAGAATGAATATTTATGGCAACCACACCCAAAATTATGAGGGGTAGCTTTGTCAATGTGCAAGAATATGTTTGGCATACAAGAATTTTTTTGGTGCCTCATGTAATCCAACCAACAAAAAGAAGGGGCTATAATGACTTAATTCATCCATCTATAGGAAACATAAAAAACATAGACTTTCCCAAATCAATCATTTCAATGTTAATAGTCCCTAAACCTCTCCAGACATGCACGTAAAGTAGAGATCGTAGCCATTGTTTGTGGCTACCTCTAGAAGTCATCAGAATTTATAGAGGTTAGCAAGACTCCCCACATTAAAATTATCCCTGACGACTATTTTCTATCATAGAATATGCCTCCTTACACATTGAGTCTGGAAACTAAGGTCCTTAATGACAAGGGGTCTGAAACTTTGTGCTCATTAGAGATCAAGCCTTAAATTTAAATTTATTATTCCAGATTAGTGTCACTGGTATCCAAATATGGCTAATCGAACTACAAAAGTACAACATCCAGATTGTACATTGGGAGTTCTGAAGTATCTCAAAGAAATAGTAACAAAAATGTATATAAGAAACACAATAATATGTACAAGAAATATAATAAAGAATAAGAAAAACCAATAGGAAAAACGCGGTGAGGAAAAAAAAGAGGGCTGCAAGACAATCCCCATACTAGTAAAACCCAACTAATGTGACTGACTATAGTGTCACACAATAGATTTCATAACATATAAGGAAGGAAAATGTTGCTCGTGAGATTTAAGCCTAATAATTGTCTTGGAACTCTACAGTGCTAAACAAATCTCATAGTGGTGACTTCAGGTCTACATTGGTTCACCAATATCATATTCATGACATTAACATAAGGGTAGAGTAAAACCACTAAGTTGAGAGCAAAAAGGATGAAAGAATATCTTCACTTAGTAAGTGGAAGGAAGAAAGACAGAAAGAGGGAGTAATTATAGCTCAAATTGTAAACAAGGAACAAGGAAACAAAGTAAACTATCTTAGCAAAAATACTAAATTTCTTATTAGGTCTGTAATATTTTGAAAATATATGCTCATAAGCCATTGAAGGAACCTTCAAAAATAAAAAATAGCTACAATTTCCAGTCCTAATACCAAAAAGAAGCAGCTCGTGAAAATTTTGAAAATATTAGGATTCAAAAAATTCTTTCGGTGGAAATCACATAAGAGATGATGATGGCTGATTTTCCCATCAGGTATTTCGTAGGAAAAGTCATACGAAACAATATATTCATGTCAATTCTCATCATTTCCTAGCTCAAAAGCTTGTTCTTCTCAACACCTTAGCGACTAGAGATTTAAGAGTTTATGATGAGAACCATATCAATGAAGAGAAAGAACATCTACTAAGTGTTTTCTTTAATAATTGGTATGGTAGACACCAATGTACTAAGGCTTTCCTCAGATCTGAAAAAGGTCCTAGTGCTAAGAAATATACGAAGGATCATTTTTTTGGTTTTCATCTTCCTTTTATCCAAGGGACCACTGACAATATTGGGAGTATCCTAAGGAAGCATGAGGTGGCTTCAACCTTTAGGCATTTAAATACTATCTGAGGCTCCCTTATATCTATAAAATACCTAGTGCACCGCAAGAATATGAAGGGTGTTTATGTTATCCCATGCTCTTGTGGGACTCCCTACATTGGTGAGATTGGTCAATTTATTAATCAAAGGATTCGTGAGCATGTCTCTGACATCAAGCATGGCAAGACCCACTCCTCTTCTTTCACAAAGCATGTAGATAAATATAAGCATTACATCTGCATTGGGGATGCCCAAGTAATTGCTAGGGTTAGTCATTTTCATCATCGTAAATTGAGGGAGGCCCTAGAAATTGAAAAGAGACCCAATAATTTGAATAGATATGATGGTTGGAATATTAGCAGAAGGTGGGTCCCTATCGTGTCCTCCTAATTTTTTAGTCTTCTTTTCGGGATTTATTTTCTTTGTTTGTTTATCTATGTAGGTATTGATGTCATTTTTATATTATTTGTTTTTTATTTATTCCTCATTAGAGTTCATTTTCATTATCCTTCATGTTTTTTATGTATCCTATTCATTCTTAAATCCTTTCAGTATTTTTGTTATTTGTTTAATGGGCCTTAGTCCCATATTTGATTATTGACCCTGTTTTATTTATTAGTTACTTTTATTTATATATATGTCTTTTGACATGTGTATATTTTTGTTTTATTTTATTTATTTTCCATTTTTTTTTGTTATGCTTGGCAGGACCTTCATTTTCTATTTATAAAACACAAGTTTACACCACATGTGTGAGATAGGTGGCCTCAACTTTCCTAGTGGGAACCCAAGTCTGTTGGCCACCTATCCTCATTATAAGCCATCCAAAAATAATATAGTTTTAGTCAATCTAACCAAGCAATATACGTATCAGTTTCATGATAAGAGTCTATGTATCTATCTATCATAAGCATGAATCAGTAAATGTAAATGCCACCCGCAAGAAACAAAAGAACATCCAGGAAACTCACTAATCATGTTGTTCTTCTCAGGCAGAATCCACCGGAGCTGGGTCTTTGGCTGAGTCTCTAGGTATGTCAGCAAGCTTGATAATGCAAGGGATCTATCTTTGGATTCGATCTAGGCAGATGTCCTACTTACACAACTGAAATTGAATTTTCTGCAAGTCTTTTTTGTAATTGGGCATGTCTTGTAGGGTCATAGCCATGCCCACTAACATTTTATCCATTGCCTTCCCCATGTGGATCTTCATGAGCGAGTCCATATATAGCATTCATTTAAACTGGGTGAGTCTACCCCTGGTACTCCCAGGATCTGGGATTACAACCTGGCAATTCTCCATTTCCTCTTGAAACTCCTCCTCCTTCTTTGTCTTCACCTCCCATTCTTCCCAAATCTTATGGGTTCCTGCATCCATTCCTTCCCTGTAAGTTATTTCCGCTTTGCTGATGAGGCACTCTACAAGCTTCCTCCTACACTTAGGTTCTGAGGTGCCCAGGTCTACTGCTTGAGTCGACTCCCTCCCCCTTCTGTCGTGTCCTCTTCCACATGCAGGTTAGGCCATATTCTCTCTTTTCTGGGCCTATTCACACATGATATGCATTAGCGCACAGGGTGTGGTCTCATTCTTCACTATCTTGATGTAGGTTCCCCTCCCCTCACATTTCCCATCACAATTGCCTCTACCCAGGTGACCCTCTACCCCAAGATGTAGTAGCTCACCTCTGCCTGATGCATATGTGCCACTCTTTTGCCTCTCATTTTTCTTGCTCACTTGCCTTACAACAGCCATCCCACCCACATGGTTATGCCAATCCTCTCGCCTCCTCATAGAGGTGATGTCTCAGTGCTAGACCAATTTATGCTTATGGCTCTTACCGCTAGCCCATCGAGCCAAGCAACTGTCACTCCCACTTGCATTTCCTTCCCTTACCCCTCTTTCCATTATTGCTGCCTCACATCTCTGCCCAGAAGAGCTACCTCTCTTATCTGCTCTTCCTGTGGTCCTTGTGCATTCTTAGTTGCAATCTCCCCACCCTCCCTAGTATACTAGCTATCTTGTTCATACACAGGGGGTTTCTCAAACTCCCAGCCCCAGTTTTCTCTCCCGGCTCTAGTCTCTAGCTCTCACTCGATCACCATCCCCCCTAGCTTACATTGGTCTCCCTAACCTTCTCCCCAATTTCCCTTCCCGGTCTTGACCCAGACCCCCCAACCATGAATTAACATAGTAATGTGCTTGTAAGGCCAAGGAACATACCTAGAAACGGTTTGCAGAGGTCATTGTTGGTAGCTCCACTATCTTGTGCCCTCGCTCCTCCTTCCTCCTGAATTCTAAGCTATACTCCTCTCTTTATCCTCACTTCCTTCATAATCCCATTCCACTTTTCTCTGTCCCAATACCTGTCCTACCTTAACCTCCTCACCTCCTTCTCCACCCTAGCCCTGAGTGCCACTTCTCCCATGTCTTCTGTTAGGTAGCATGCGGGAGGCCACCACACCCATCGCCATGAGTGTGTGGGGGGCGGTGGGTGGTATCGTTCCCTTACGTAACATAACTACCATATCTAACTGTCATCCTCGCATTCCTCGGGCACACACCCCGATAAAGGGTTCCATTAATTATTTTAAATCTAGTTTATTTTATTTCCATTAATTATTCTATTTATTAAATGATCTTGTCTCGATTAGGGTCTTGACTCCTTTTTATAATTTTTTACTTCCCTCCTTGTTTAGAGTATGATTTTTTATTTTTTTTTAATTTAAATTTAAATATTATTTTTCAAAAAATAGTTGTTTAATATAGAGGTTACTTATTAATATTTTTTATTAATAAATTAAGAAACTAATATTATAATTTAAATATTAGTTTTCAAAAACTAGCGGTTTAATAAAATCACTACTTATTAATATTTATAATATATTAATAAACTAATATCATTATTTAAATATTATTTTCCAAAAACTCGTTGTTTAATATAGTCGTTACCTATTAATATTTTTTAATAAATTAATAAACTAATATCATTATTTAAATATTGTTTTTCAAAAACTAGCCGTTTAATATAGGCATTACTAATATTTGTTTTTAATATATTAATAAATTAATATCATAATTTAAATATTATTGTTGAAATATAGTCGTTACTAGAAATTATGTCTCTACAGTGCTCTCTATTTAAGCCTTTGACATGGTCTACCTCTTCAACTGGTCCTGGTGATGAACCACACTTGTTGGTTCAAAATGCATCGACCAAAAGACTTTGTTGAATTCATTATGGATCACAAAAGCTTGAATACAGAAAATATTAGAATTGTATGCCTATAAGGTTTTTTTCCTTCAAAAGATATCAAATCCTTTACCATTGAGGAATTCAAATAACAATAAGTATGTCCTATGACTACCACATTTTATTTCTTTGTTTTCTCTTACACCTTGTCAATTCTCGCAAACTTAGCTTAGAATTAGTGGCACATTAGCAGGATGAAATCTGCTACCATGTGAGTTATGTTGGATTTCAAGGGATGATAGCATGGAAACCGCCTATCATAGATATCTAGGAAGATAGTGAAATCTACAGTAGGAGTCTAAGGCATACTTACGTATTTCAATCACCTTGAAGACCAAATCACACATGAATATCATTTGTGAAATTTATCTTGCCAATAATCCTTCATAGTTAAAAAACAATAATACACTAAGAAATGTGTTTCACTATTGACAAGTCAGAGGGATAAAAGTTCTAAAGTGAAAGAAGATATATTTATTTTTAGTGTCTATAAATTACCAAAATAGGTTAATGGGACGCAAGAGTACAACAAGGTGTAGTTACCAATGAGGTTTTGCAGATATTTTGCTGAAAATTTATACATACCAAATTTGTCTCAGCAATTGTCAGAAAGCACAAAGTTCAAACACATTCTAAAATCATCTATCTTTGGTTCACAAGCACAATTTGGTGGCATTCTTGATTGTTCGGGATGGAAAGCATTGTTTAGCTATATAATATAATACAATATACTATGAAGAGATAACTAACACGTCACCTTATTGTATTTTCCATTGATGAAACAATTATAGGTGTCGAATTGCATCATAAATTAAGGGATCCATATTATATTGAGAAGGAATCAAGACAAAAATAAATATGGAATCACAAAGTTATTGCAGAGAACACAATAATACAAAGAAACCTAAAAATGAAACTTAATGAATACCTGAGTTAAATGGAGTTTAATAACAAAGCCAAAGGAACAAGGCGGTTGGGGCCTAAAGAACATTCACTTTTTTGTAAACCTTTGGTAGTCAAAATCCTATGGAGAGAAATTACTCATGAAATCCTATTGGTTCGGATGGTTGGGGTAGGACAACAAATTATGGTTTCTATTTACCCTTTTATTGTAAACATGAGTTTAGGTTACCTGATAGGCTAAGAGAACTTGTTCAAAACAAAGGTATACACACTCTCAATCAAATTAGTGGTTTGGACTATTGGGGTAGGACAATAAGGATGGGTGTTGGTGCTTTGATTGTAAAAATGAGCTCCTGATGGGATAAGATAATTTGCTAAAAATAGAGGTATATACACTCTTAAACAAATTTTGTATCATAAGGACTCAAATATATAGCAACAAGGTTAGACGAAGACAGATGGATTGGGGATAGAACTTGAGGATGATGATCCCTAGAATCCTACTTGGAATCCATGGAAGGTGAGGATGTAGAATAGAAACAATATTGGATCCTACTTTCCAATGAAACTTGCTTCTATAGAATTATCTTCTCTTTTAATATTATCATTATCAAGGGCACTAGTTTCTACTAATAAGATTTTACAATTTTTGACCAAATGTTATTTTACCAAAATAGAATAGTTGCAACATGTGTTCAGACAAATATCAAATTTAAAACTAATAAAATTAAATATTCCCATGATTTTGATTAGGTTCATGTGCAGATGTTTTACTGGAATGTAAATCTTTGCCTCTTTATTAATAGGCTTGTACCCTAATTGAGGTTTCTAATTAGGATTCAAGCACATGCATTCACCTAAAAATTCATAAGGCATGAACTTAGCAATGTACCACTTGCATAATATTTTATTAAATGAAATGAGTTGAACTCAGTAATCATTTTCATATCCTAAAGTATAATACCTATGGCTTCACACCTTTCCAAGTCTAGTTGTTCTCACTTCCTTACCTACATTGATTTCATACCTAACAACAATGGAGGGTCAATCAAAAGTAAGCATGTTAGGATAAAGTCTTTAATGCTCTGGGAACATTGCTGATGCTTTGGTCAACTATTACTTTCAAATGTCCTTTTTTAATTCATGTTACTTACCTCCCTATATTTTTTCCTTTTCCCATATGAAACATACTTTAGTGTACGCGAGGGTGATCTTGTAGTTTCATCATCATCAATCTCCAGATTACCCGACTTTAACTATACAACAATTTTCTCCACACGAGTCTGCTCAAAATTTGTACCACCACATAGGCATTAATATCACTTATTGTCACCTATGAAAACTACCATCCTCAATGGTAGTTGACTGTTTATTTCTGGCCATTTACTGTCATATATATTCCCATAGATAATAAGGATCACAAAATAGAAGACAGGTCAGAATTTCGTGTTCGACATGGACAAGCATAAAAATGCCATAATAGCTACTCCATTCAACTCATGCATAGACAATACAATTTAGATGTTGGTTGAATAGAATGGAATAAAAGCATATATCAAATAAGTTGGTTTTCTCATAGCAAGTAATTTACATTTTTCATACTAGTATCATGTTGTGGTGAAGTTCCCAGTTTATACCCAAAAGCAAAAGGAATAATTTAGCATAACATATACTAGAAACATATAACCTATCCATCGGCTTCATTAGATACGTCATTCGAGGAATACAAATTTTGCATACTAGACCAGTGCTAGTTAGGTTCTAAATTTCAAGGAAAGAACAAATATATGTTTTTTTTTCTTTTTTCTTTTTTCAGTTTCAGTTTTCACTACGTTTTGAAAAATAAATTTCAATAAATAACATACATCAAATAAACACCATGTTACACTTGTTATGCAGTATGTAATCCACTTAAAGGCCAAGCACGTTCACTCATATAGGGAATCAAGATTAAAAAATACAAATATACTCTTTTTACTAGAAGAATACAACCATAGAGTTTTGAGAGCTTGAAATACTTCATCCCCTTCACATTACACCCTTGATGTTATGTCCAAGCACATTCACTATCATCTAAGATTAAATCTAACAAACTACTTTGTAGGAGCTATCTCTTAGAATAAAGATATCATAACTAATAGCTAAAATATATATATATATATATATATATATATATATATATATAAAAAGACAATACCTTCTCCACAAGGAGACTTTCGAGCTGTATGATTAAATATCTTTATTGGTATTCTAACAAGTCCCTTGACCTTCAGATGTTTTTCATTCCGCCACGCACAAGATCAGAACAAACTAAAAGAGAAAACATGTTCAAACCATAAGTATTAAACCTTCAAAACATTAATATTAGTTATTGGGTTAGTCATATATGTGACTCAAAAATCATAAAAATAATCAATGTGTGAATGGCTTGCAAGTTATGCAAGCAACTTAGGTCTATCTTGCTAACATAGTAAAATATTTATAGTAAAACTACATACCTTTTTGAAGATTCTTTACATTTTTGGAAGACAGTAATCATGATTGGGTGAAATTCTTCCTATTGTCCTCAAGTCCAGCCTTCATGGGCTTAATCATACCCATTTCCATGATTCTTTAAATACAAAAAGAAATAAATAAGAAAAAAGATCAAAATCGAAGAAGAAATAAATGAGTGGAAACCACGCATAATAAAAAATACTAAACATTAAACTCAAAATGCAGTCTGTAGTTCTCGGGGGAGGAACACTCTTAAGGTTGAAAATAAAGGCCCTAATTCTAGATATTAGGTTTTATAAATGAATCATTAATCACTTCAATCTAACTATTTTTATCAAATCATGATGCAACACAATTATTCATTTCAGAAAAATCATTAAATTTTGGCACACTTTAAAAAAATAAAGCTTTGTTTTCAACTTTGATTTTAATTTTAGTTTTCTATGGTTAATGCTCCAGTAATATAAGATCAAAACTCCTCAATAATGTTCATAGATTGGTAGCCAAAATAGATAAGTGTAAGGGCAATATAAAAAAATGATTAAACATACAGGGATCTACGAAACAATGATAACATCCATTCAATCACAACACAACCAACAACCATTACTTTGTAGTAGATAATTTCAATGAATTGAATAAAAATCAAAATAACTACAGAGATATGAAAAATGAATAGAATTTCTAAAAGTAGTTAAATATGAGGTTCTATGTGAAAAATTATACGTGTTGTGTTGGAATATAAGCTTAGGTCATACCAGCTTTAAAGAACTACCACGAAAAAAATAATAGTTGATGGCAGATTTTCTTAATGAAGGGATAATTTTTTCAATCACAACAAATTTAATTGCATCAATGTCGATGGCAGATTTTCTTAATGAAGGGATAATTTTTTCAATCAGAACAAATTTAATTGAATATTGATGCAGCACAAACCTTCACTTTAAAAGGCATTAAAATTTGGCACAAATTAAAAAATGCAAGTTTGTTTTTAAACCACATTTTAATTTCAACTTGCCATGGTTTAGACTATAGCAGCAATTGCTAGAAGCTCACATATTAGTATGATTTGACTAGTATCTTAGGCAATTAAACAAAAGGTACCAATAACACATGGCAAAATAAACAAAATTATACTTCCATAAACAAAATTATACTTCCACCTTGTTCTTTAAAAATGAAAAAATGATAAAGAATGGCAAGATGATGTGTTTGGATATGGTTCATTTCAACTCTTAGTTATCGACTGTACATAGTTTCTAGTTTTCCTAAAGGGTCTTTAGACTCTATAAACATAGAATAAATAGAAATATTCTTAGATAACACACATGGTTCATGGAAATTATCAATGGTTAATAAACCCTCCACAACTTACAAATCACTCTCTAGATAGCATACATGTGAAGTACATTTGATGCAAGAATGATAAAAAGGAAACCACAATTGCAACCTAGCAATCTCACTCACCTAACACCGCTAAATTGTATGGAAAAAATAAAGAACCCAACAAACCCAAAAAAATAGCAAGCCATGAAACTATGTTGGAATAAGGAATTACTAGGGGTGAATCAATAATTATGAGATTATTTTCCTTTTCTAGTATTATTACAATCCCTTTTTATATTATGTTACTTGTATAAAGGAAGTGCACAACACTTTTAAACATTCATGTTCATACAACAATCACATCAACAACACACACATTTGACACTGTATTTTTCAAGTTGAAACCAAGAGGGAAAAAACCACCAAATTTCTTCTTTGTTTATGATGTAAATTAAGCACCCACTTAATTACATCTGTTTCTTTGTGGCGACCTATTCATAGGAGGCAGTGACCCCCTTTAGTTAGCAAGCACCAACTTTCCAAGAGGCACCAACCTCTTTTGAATGCAGGCACTGATCCACTCTTGCCATTGTTCTACTATTTCATACAAATTTCAAACTAAAAATAGAGGCATATACATTACAAGTAAAATACCAAAATGGTTGGTTTCATACTCAACTTCTGTTGTCTATACTTTGTTGTTCCACTGACTCCTTTTAGTCTCATGTATTTTTTATTCACTCAATGCTCACAACAACATGTCCTCAACACTCTGCCTTCTGTCTCACTAACTCTCTGCTACAACTACCTCAGTTCAGCTCGTCTTGTTCTTTTCAAAATAGTCAGTCTGATGTCTACACTTCAGCTCTGATGTGTTGTTCTTCTCACAATATTTTCACTCCTCTTAATGCACAAGCACTCTATGTCCTCTTGATACTTAGACCTCTTTGTCTATTCACACACTCACTCACCAACACTACAACAATATGCTCAACTCCCCCCCTTATTGCTCAATTAAAATCAATGGTTTTGATTCACAGATGCACACTATGACAGGTTCTCCCTATTATATGTACCCTTATTGCTCAAATGTACTTTGGCATGGCTCCCCCTACTATTGTTGCATCTTCTAGATGAATCCCGTTACAGTATTAAATTTTGAGATGGCCCTTGGAGCTCTTCACTAACTCATTGTGTAAATCTCCACGCTAAAAATTTAACTCTCAAGTGACCTACAAACTCCTTTGAGAGTCCCATTGTTATTTATTTATCCACCGATAACAGTCCTCGGGGATGACTACTCTGATCCTCATTTAACTCTCCCAGAAATGCATGCGAAGCACCCGATTTCTTCCTTCATTCCCACACATTTGTCTCTCCTAAATGTTGTATTGTTTCCTTATTTCAGAGGCTTATATAGGTCTAGCCCATTTCAACAATAAAATCCATCGAGCCTACATTTAATTCTTCAGCTTCCAACTCATACATTCATTCAACTCATTGTACTACCTCATCAAAACATAACATATCATAACTTACACATGTGGATTGTTATAATATTGCATTCTTCGATATCCTTAGCCCCCTTTTCCTTTGGTCATTTGATATTTTCTTTCTCATAGAATTGACTCCTATGAACAGGAGCTTGGCCTTAGGTGCTAAGCCCTTTTGTTCCTCCTAGGGGTTTATATTTCTTTGTTAAATTTCCTTCCCCTTTGATCTCTTGGACTCATCACGACTGAGCGTCCAACCACTGTCGGATCCCTTTTCATAGAAACTTATTTAACCATTACTTTCACAATAGTTATGATATTCTAATCCTTCAATATTCCATCCTCCAATATGCTAATGTCAGCAACCACTTCACTTTCTCAAGAATACTGACATGCCACCACATGTCCTACGTGAGGAGAGAGAAAGAGTCTCGATCATCCTTGGTTTACACCAATTCCTTTTTTAACTTGCTCGACATTCCTCGATGATTTTAGCATAACCGGTCTTGTTGGATATCATAACTTCCTAAAATAACTCTCTTAAGAAGTCTCAATATCCCAATGTCCCAGACCTCTAATATTCCAATGACTTCTAATATTCCAATATCCCAACCTTTGATATCAACTACTTCGATGCTATGATATTCAAATTTATGATATGTTGCCCACTCTGATATTTTCGTCTCTGATATCTAGTCCCAATGGGATCCAATATATGATATTTCATCCTTATTAAGAGTTCAAGTCCCTGGACTTTAGCAGATCATGTCGTTTGATCGATGATTCCATTTTCAAACTTCTTGATACCTTTGGAAATATCTACTAGAGAACTTTCCAATGGAGAGAGTTTGATGTAGGCTTTGATCTCATCTGATATATCTGAGAAGGTCGCAAACTCTCTGCCACTCTTTTCTCCTTGACTCTTCTTCTTGTGCATGGAATGCTAAACTCCCATCGACCATAGTCATCATTTTATGGCTTCTCTAGTAAACCTGCTACTATGATGATTCTCTACATAAATGCTACAGCTACCATGGGGATTCCATCTATACCATCATAGTAGTCATCATTTTGTTGATTTTCCATTAATCATGCTACTATGATGATTCTCCGAAAATTACTACAGCAACCATGGGAGTCCTCCTGAGAAGCCATGGGAGTCCTCCTACATTTTCTACAAAAAGCATCCACGGTAGTTTGGTTGACATCAATGCCAACACTATCACAACCACCACCAATTGTCCATCAATATCCCCCTTTGGCATTTATGGAAACACCATAATCTCCCCCTTAGGATAGTCATGGTCTTCTTCAATGTACCAGTAATCTTCTCCCCCTTTGACATCAATGGAAAGGAATACTTATTTAATTCTCCCCATGAACCATTACAATGTACTCTTCCATGGCTCCCTCATGCTGAGTAGCTGCCACCACCTCCCTAAATGAAGTCATTTGGAGGGAGGAGTTACAACTCCTATTTGATGCTCGAGATATTCAAATGTTTCTCTTGTCATTAGATTAGTAAAGATATCTGAAATTTGCTCTTTAGTGGCCATATATTCAAGTCTGACAATATTAGTTGTAACCTGTTCCCTCAAGAACTGGAACTTGATAGGAATATGGTTAGTCTTTGAATGCATGACTGGATTTTTGGAAATGTTGATGGCACTTGTGTTGTCACATATTATTGGAATACAATTAGTGAGCTCCACCTGTATATCTTCAAAGTATGGTTCATTTATATAATCTGTGTACAACAGGTAGCAACAACAATATACTCTACTTCAACAGTCGATAAAGAAATGGAGGCTTGTTCTTTATTGACCCATGACACCAAACATTTTTCCAGGAAGAAAGTTGAACCAGAGGTGCTTTTCCTATCATTAATAATGCCAGCACAATCAGCATCAGTGTAGGCCTTCAACTTGCATTCTTTTCTCTTATCATACAACAGTCTATATTATGTTATCCTTGAAGATATTTGAAAATTATTTTCACATAAACTATTAGTGTCAGTGTCTTCACACTGTCATCAGTGATCAAAATTAGTCTTTTCCATTTCATAATAGGAGTCCCATACTGATGAGTCATTCCACTAGGTCATGGATTCACTAATGGTAGGGTTTACATCCAGTTTTTCTCCTCATAATTTGTACTTGTTGATCCTCTTTTATATTTTAGTCATGATTTAATCTATAGTTTATCTTATAAGGTCTTAGGGTTTGGTGTCTTTAGGTTTTAGGGTTTTATCATGGTCAAAATCAGTTATTCCATGCCAATAATGGTCAACAAGGATATGAGGAGAGTAATAATGACTGTTAAAATCATAATTTATTAGTTTGACAGTGAAATGTAGTTCTCACCTCAAAACAAGTTTTGAGGCGAAAATAGAGTATTATGTTTCCTTTTATCTTTCTTCATGATGTAATTTTATTGTTTCTATATGTAATATTTGTTCCCAAGATCCTCCTAAGCTTGTGATGTTGCAAAACATCTACCACTGCAAAAAAATAAAAGTGAAACAAAGCATTAGTCCACTTGCAAGCAAAAGAGAATACACTAAAAAAACAGAGTATTGAAAGAAACAAAGAGACATTACAAAAATGGTTTTTCAAAAGAAAAAATTAAAAGGAATCATATATAAAATCATTCTTTCCTATTTTCATGCGATTGTGTTATTTAGCAAATCCAAAGAGCAAAGGAGGGAGGAAACACGATTTCTAAGTGTCATTGAGTGAAACAGAGCGAAGCACTACGCTTCTAGAGGCTTTGGACTGGCGCTGTGCTCCTAGCATTTTCATATAGTGCAAATTTACAACGGTGTTGCCCTCCTAGACTAGCGTTGCGCTCCTGTAGAGCGCGCCGCGCTTTGACCAGCAAAGCCCAAAAGCGCTCTAAGCATCCAAATTTCACCAATTTTCTTCCATATTTGCTCTTAGCAAGTAAGTACTATCACCTCTTCTGTTGCTTAGTGTGCACATGTGAAGATTTCCTTGGTTTTCAATCCTCAAAGTTAAAACCCTAATCTCTGTTGTAGAACCCTAGTTTTCCTACCATTCATTTCATAAGATAGAACCCTTATTCCATTACTGCTATCACACTCTATTACTCACTTATCACTCCCCAAACCCCCTCCCTCATACTTTTTGCCCACACTTCCTCCAAGTCATTTCCCATAGCATCATCCATACATTACCACTGTGCAAACTATGGGAAACATGGATAGAGACAGTGATTAAGAATATGAGTAGGAAACATTCATTGATAGTTCTATATAGAGGCACAGGCAATAGAGGAAGCCCCTTAAAGGGGGAAAAATCATCAGAGAGGAGCCCACTATTTTGAGGGAATTACAAGCTTGCCCACTTGCAGTTTCTTGTTTCACACATCAATCATGTTTTGAATTTTGTTAAATGGTGGAAAGAGTTCAGTTTCACCATGAGTTGGCCTGACATTTTGTCACTCATTTACATAACAATGAGGTGAAACTCGCCGGACTAACCTTTACAATATCACTAACTATCATTTCAGAGACCATTAGAATCCCTAATGTTGGTGAAAAATGGTACAAGGGTCATGATCTTGATGAGGATTACTATGAACCTTGCATCAAGCCCCAATACAGAAACTAGGTGAGGAGGCTTTTCCCCTTTAAATTTTTGGAGAATAGGTATGTTCCTTTGATGAGGATTATCATCAAGTATTTCACTTGTGAAGGCAGATGGTCCTGGTTGTATGCCTATCATATCAGACTCCTCATGCACTTCACCAGGGTAAGGATGATGAATCTCCCATATTTCTTGTTTAGAAATATTCATAAGATAGCTTACATTGTACATAAAAAGCCATACCCACAGCAGTTGGACAACATTTATCATCACTCTCCAATCAAAATCATTGTTCTTCACTATCTCAGTTTTCTTAACATTCCTTGGGAGACTTTCATTGCTCATGAGATTTTCAAAGGTCCCCAAATCCCTTCACTAGTGCATCAAGAAGAACATGGGCCTTCTAGCCATGGAGAAATAAGGGAAGAGGTCAAAGAAACCAAAACTACTCAGGTGCCAGTGCACTTAACATATCAGAGAGGCACAAGGAGACTTTTTGCAGCTGCTAGGAAAATGTTGTCTCCACAAGGTGTGGAAGGGGATTTGCCTTCTACATTGACAAAAGAAGTACAGGTTGAGCAGTTGAGCAAAGGCAAGGAAAACGTGTATGAGGAAGATCTTGGTGATGAGGAGGAAAGAGATTTTTCCCTGATTGAGCATGAGGAGCCACAACAAGACTTTACTCATCATGGAATTGGCATCATTGACTTGGAGGCTCAGGATTAGGAAATTGTCAAGGACATTATCATAAAGGAAAAATAAGCTCAAATACAACCTTTGGAAGGTAACTTAGAGAGAGCCAAGTTCATCATTAGATACTTGGAATAGGAAAACAAGCAGCTGAGTGATAAACAAATCCTCATGGAGCTGGAAATAATCAAAGCAAATAGGCAAATTATCAAAGAGGCTAATGTCCCATTGACTCTTATTGAGCAGGAGATTGAGAATGATAGGGAAACATGGCTTGAGATGGTCAACATACCTCTTGAATGGCTTGTTGAGAAGGCCAATAGGGAAAATAAAATTCTCTGACACATGGCATACCATTACATGACCCGTAACAAAATTTGTAACGTGAGGATTAGAAAACTAAGGCAAGGCTAAGGAGAGATTTGCAAGGGAAAAAGAAGCAAGATAGATTGAGAATGTTAGTTGAAGCCTCCCTAGTCCATCAAAGCAGCTGATGGTGGTGTTCCATGCCAAATTTGGGCAAATTTTGGAAATTTTTTGCATTTTTGAAATTTTGTAATTCATAACACAGAAATTTTGCCCAGGAGCGCAGCACCACCAGCACTATGCTTTCTCCTGGGGAATCATATGGAGAAAAGGTTTGCATATTTGTATTCAAGATGATGACGAGATGCACCTTGGAGATTTTCAGAGGTTTTGGAGCAAATTTGGGTCACCAAAAGGTCTGAAAACTACAAAAAATGACCTCTCTGCCTTTTTTTTGGACACACAGAAGCAGTCTTGGGATATTCAAATTTTGAGCGGGCAATTAACCTCCAAATTAAAAAATTTCAGTTGTTTCAGAAACTAGACTTGAAGAAATTTCCAATGAGCTATCATGGGCATAATTTGGCTAAGTGAAAGATCTCCAACAGTATGCTAAAAGTCGCGCTACTTTTTTGGCTAGTGGTGCTGCGCTTTTGACCATTTTCCTCAGAAAGCCAAAATTCACCTGTTTTGACTGGAATATGATTTCTATCTCCTCATCGATGTTTTTACTGATGTAATTAATGACATGATATGTAAATGTAGTGGTAAAATAGTGTTAGAGGGTAGATTCATTAGTTAGAGGTGGTTTTGAGGCAAATGAATCCGTTTCCACTCTTTTAGAGGCAGGTGGTTTGACTGCCTATATTCCAATTCTTAGTTGGGAAATGGTTGAAACCACCTCTCTTATCATGGATTCCACCCTTGATGGTTAGGATGAGTGATTTTTATGTCTATATTATGTATTTTCTTTCTCATTCGCAAGAGTTGGATTCACTTGGATGCTCTGAACTATATTGTACATCATTGTAAGTAGTTTCGTAAGGAAATTAATAGGAGTTGCAATTATTTTTATGGGATACCTGTGGTATGGTGTTTTTTCATAGTTTTTTCTTTTTTTATTAGTTGTTTACATGTTTTATGTATTACATCATCTATTTCACTACTTCTAACTGAATGATATCAAGATAGATAGTTGGAATTCATTGTTTGCAGTGCTCTACCTTGGGAAATCATTCAGTATTTTATGTTTTTTGCTATTTGAGAAGGACACATGATTGCTCCATGCCCTCCTCAGCTCCTCACCAGTATTATATCCCTCATCTCACTTAATTTCCAGTGCTAAATCCTATACCTACCTTGCCCCATAGAACACCTTGCATTTTAACCTAATTTCCTAGACCTCAACTGCCCAGCTCCATTTGATCAAGCAAAACCTGCAAAATATAATCAAAACCTTTCAAGATACTATACCTAGCCTAAACTATTTACCTAATCCAGTCATATTGACTGAGATTCATCAGGACAGACCCCTGTCCCAACCTAGTAGGGATAGCTACCATGTTAAGCTTGGTTTGTGGTTACCCTAGAATTGTCTTCTTTCAGCCTGAGGTCAATCTAGGCTCTAACATAGTGGTGACCATACTGGGGATGAAAGAATATCACCCCGATAATGTCTTTCAATCAAATTCTTGAGCTTCGAATGAGGAGTTTTAGAATTTTCGCAGCTGAAACAAAACGTTGTGAAGAAAAATAAAATTCTGAAATCTAAACACACTGGCTTCAAGAAGGTACACGAGGTCCAATCCTGATCTGAATACTCCTCCTGTGTTTGAAAATCCTAATCCTATTCCATGAATACTCAGACAAGAAAGTTCATTAAGCCCTAGACCTATTTTCAGATCCCATTCTTGTCCTAGTCAATGGTTGTTTATTGAAGATCTCCCTTTTAACGAGTATTTTGATCTTTCCTTGTTTGAAACCAAATCTGAAACTGCACTTGATAATATAGTTCTAAATCCGGAATTTGTTGCAAATCTTGAAAGAGAAAGGGCAAACATATCAATTGATGAACATATCTTAAATTCTCTTCAATCTTCCATCATAGCTGCCAATATCCCTGAGCTTTTAGAATCGGCATCCGCTACTCTCGGTTCATCAGTATTCCCATCAAGTTCCAAAGTTCATTCACAACCTTAGTTTATACCTACTCTTCCCCTTCAACATATCATATCTAATCAAAGACCTATCACCCTTACTCCTCCATCAACTTCTCCATCAACTATCCCAATAAACCCAAGTAGTCCAACCGTTGTTTGAAATCCACCTCGATTCATGGCTGCCCGATATGCTCCCCTCGTTCTGCCTTAGAATTTGGATGATATGCTCGCTGATTACCAAAGTAAAATACCTCTTTTTGATGCCACTCAAAGTATTACAATGCAACGGCATGTTGACAGAATGAATGACCTTTTCGACCTGCATGAGGTGGATGAAGAAAATGTGACCATGAGATTATTTGTGCATAGTTTTGGAGGGGAGGTTCAAAAATGATTTCGTGCTTTACCAACAGCCTCCATTAACACTTTTCCAGTTCTGCATAGACAATTCTTAGATCGGTGGGAGGTAAAGAAGAACCCACTCCAAATTCTATCTGAGTATGAAAATATCAAAAGAAATGCAGGTCAAAGTGTGCAAAATTACTGTGTAAGGTTCAATGCAGTTTATAATGCTATTCCGGCTGACATTAAACCATCGATGGGGTTAGCATTGATCAAATTTTAAAATGGTTTCGACACTGATATGGCGTATGAGTTATGAGAAAGAGATCCTACCACACTTGAAGATATGCAGAAGAATGTTGTAACTGTAGAAGCAAATATGTTGGCTAAAAGAGCAAGGATGAAATCTGAAAAGAAGGTGACTATAAAGGAAGAAGCATCTTCCTCAGATGTTAAGGTAGATAATTTTCTTCAGAAAATTGAGAAGATGTTTGATTGGATGACTATTGCAGACAAATTTGAAACACCAATCAGGAATCCAAACATCAGAGGACAGCAGTAGCCCCAATTTGGGATTAAACAAAGGGAGAAAAAGGCTTAAGATCAGTCAAAACAACAACAGTAAGTTAGAACTCCTTTGCAACAAAATTATGTGCACGTAATAGAGGATGAAGATGATGATGATCCAGTGGTTGAGGCAAATAATTTCCTTACTGCCAATGGCTTACCCATTTTTCTGATGGAATATGAAGAATATTCGTAGGTTCCAGATTCCCTAAGGGATGAAGATTACATACTAGATAATGAGGCAATTTTGGAGGATGAGTCATATGATTATTAGAGAGGATATATGAATGCATTAACAACACAATAGAATCAATATTCATTGAGAAGTAGGGATGTACCAGTCAGTCCAATTCAAAAGAGAAGGGAGGTGCAATCTAAAAATGACTCCTCAAACATTCAGAAGAAAGGGAAAGAGCCTGCTGATCTGACTTCCAGCAAAGGACCATCAACAAATAGTGTTGCAAATGAGAAGAACAATCAGCAAAGTGCAACAAAAGAAAGAGCCAAAAAGAAGGACCTTCCAGTCAAAGAGGTAGATAAAGTTTCATCTTTTAGTTTAGAAAATGAAATTGCTAAATTAAAAGTTTCAATTCCTTTGACTAAGTTGATTAAGAACAGTAGCTATAAAAGCCAGGTGTCCAAAATTTTGCATATAGATCCTTTATCTGATATGATTAATGTAGAAGATGATCACCCTGAGCTCATTTTTGGCCCTTCCCTAGAAGGTCAATCTGAGGATAGTGAAGTTCCTCCATTTTATATAAGCCTCACACTACACGAGTATGTCCTCCATAATGCCATGTTTGACTATGGAGCTTCCCATAATCTGATGCCAAAATCCATTGTGGAGAAACTGGGCCTTGACATTACTCGAAAATATCATGTCCTGTACTCTTTTGATTCTGGTAGGGTCCGTTGTAGTGGTATTATCAAAGACTTGGTAGTATCTTTAGACCAAATCCCTGCCAAGAATGTTCTAATGGATGTGGTTGTTGCTGACATTCCACCATGGTTTGGTATGCTTTTGTCCAGATCGTGGGGCGCAAAGCTAAAAGGAACTTTACAACTTGATTTCTCTTATGCTACCATTCCTGTGTTTGGCCAATTGAGAAAACTATACAGGAAAAAGAAAATGAAATACATGATTACTAGCAAAGAGAAACCACTTAATCATTCAATTAATGTTGTACATATAGACTTAGAATCATTTGTACTATATTTAGATAATGGTTTGAATGATGTTGATATTCAGTTAGTTGAAGTAGAAGATGTTCTAGAGATTTTAGAAAATTTTAGAGTAGCCCTTGATCAAGAAAGACATAAAATAGCATGTACTTCTGAGCAGTATACATACTGACAGCAGCAAAAACACAGTGAACAGTAGAGAAATGATGAAATCAGTCAAGGTAAGGAAGGGAAGGAAGTAGAATTTTAGCATCTAGAAGAAGAGGCAGGTCTTTGGAGCATGGATTTTGATGGAGCCGTGGGTAAGGATGGTGCTGGCATAGGGATTTGGATTCACAACCCTACTTTCAAGCCTGATAAGGTTCCTAGTAATGTTAGAGCATGTTCTTACAAATTGGCTTTTGACTGCTCTAACAATGAAGCAGAGTATGAAGGCTTGATTGCAAGTCTGAAAATTTTGAAGAAGTTAAATGCCAAGAGGATTTCAGTCTATGGAGATTTAGAGCTGGTAATCAAACAGGTAAAGGGAGAGTACCATGCAAAGCACTCGCGGATGAGAGACTACAGAAATGTAGTCCTAGACATCTTGCAAATGTTTCATGATTATACTTTGACAGCTGTACACTGCACTTAGAATATTATTGTAGATTCACTGGCCACTACTGCAAGTAATTTGAAGATCCCAATGAACTCTAAAAACAAGTTTGAAATACATGTCAAACATCAGCCTTCTGTTGTGGATAATTTAAGGTATTGGCAAGTGTTTGGGATGATAATGAAATCAAAACGTTTCTACAGAATGAAGGAAATTACAAGGATGCTTCCATAGACGATGACTATGATACATATGAGCAAGAGATTGAGGTGAACCAGATGGAAATGTTGCAGCTGAAAGACAACATTATTCCTAAAGGTCTCATACCTTTAGAGGAACTTTTTGATCAAGATGATGTGGCTAGAAAGCCGAGCTTGGTGCCTACAGATAAAGGAGTTGAAGATGTCAATCTTGGAACAGCAAATAAGCCCAAGTTTGTGAAATTTTCAAAAACATTTTCTCCAGAGGTAAAGTCAAAATATGTTAGACTGTTATCTGAATTTTTTGATGTGTTTTCCTGGGATTATTTAGATCTGAAGGTGTATGGAAAAGATATAATTCAGCACACAATTCCCATGAAGCCAAATCAGAAGCCGTTCAAGAAGAAGCTGAGAAGAATCAATCCCAAGTTGTTGCCTTCTACTAAGAAAGAGGTAAATTGATTATTCAAAGCTGGTATAATTGTCCCAATTAGACTTTCTGATTGGATTTCGAACCTGGTTCCGATACGAAATAAGACTGGAGAAATAAGATTGTGTATCGATTTCCGGAACCTTAACAAGGTCTCTTTGAAGGACAATTACCAACTTCCGAAGATGGATCATATCCTACAACAAGTGATTGGATCATCCCGCATGTCACTACTCGACGAACATTCAGGTTATAATCAGATTCTGGTGCATGAAAATGATCGAGAAAAAACTGAATTTACCACACCTTGGGGAACTTTTCATTATGCTAAAATGCCACTCGGTTTGAAGAATGTTGGAGCCACATTTCAACGTGCAATGGACATCACTTTTGCTAATGAAAAGGATGTATTTCTGGTTGTATATTTAGATGATTTGACAGTGTTTTTAGGTTCCGAGGATGAGCATATTCACCATTTAAATATTGTGTTTTAGAGATGTAGGAAGTTTGGGATATCTCTTAATCCCAAGAAAAGTCTCTTTGCCATGGATGAAGGAAAGTTGCTTAGCCACATTATCTAAAAGCAAGGCATTCGCATTGATCCTTCAAGGGTGGAGGCAATTCAACAAATCGATTTTTCCCAGAACAAAAAGCAGATACAAGATTTTAATGGTAAGATGAATTTCTTATGCAGATTCATACCCAATCTAGCTGAGCATTTGAGAGAAATAACTTACATGTTGAAAAAGGAAGACATGGTAAAATGGACGGAGGATGCCATGAAGTCATTTAATCTGGTAAAGTATGCTTTATCTATAGCCCTGGTCTTCATAAGCCCTGATTATACTCAATATTTCATCATATTTTCATTTGCATCCGAGCATACCATGGCTACAGTATTGATGCAAAAGAGAGATCAGTTGGAGAAGCCCACTGATTTTTTCAACAGGACCATTAGAGATGTTGCCTTGCAGTACAATATAATTGAAAAATAAACTCTTGCTCTTGTCAAAGCTTTGAAGGATTTCAGAGTCTATATTCTACATTCACACATCATAGCATACATGCCCAATGCAGCAGTAAAGGATGTGCTAATAGAAACTGATCCGTAAGGAAGGTGGAGAAAATGGATTGCAGCAATGTTGGAATACGATTTGGAGATTAAAACTACAAAGTTGATCAAAGGACAAGACTTGGTGAGGTTAATGGCTGAGTCAAATTTGCATACTTTAGATATCAATCTCAACGCAGCCATGTCAGAAGATGAAGAAGAAGGCTCTCTGATTCAAGTGCCTGAAATGTTTCTTCAGTCACCATGGTATTCAGACATAGTGTATGTACTTCAGCACCTTTCACCACCTCCAGGAATAACAAAGAAAAAAGGTAGATCACTCAAACTCAAAGCTGCAAAATTTTGTATTCTAAATAATGCCCTTTATTGGAAAGATTCGAGAGGTGTGTTACTTAACTGTTTAGTTGAAGATGAAGCTCAGCAGGTGATGTATGAATTTCACAAAGGTGATTGTGGTTGTCATTTTTTCTAGAAAACAATGGTAAACAAAGTGTTGAGAGAAGGTTATTACTGGCCATCATTATTTTCAGATGTTTAGAAAATAGTCATGATTTGTCATGAATGTCAAGTATTTCAAGGGAAAAGAAAATTGTTGCCTCTTCGTCTGAAACCTCTTGAAGTCAATGCACCACTTCAGTAGTGGGGGCTCGATTTCATCGGGGAAATTCATCCAACATCATCGGCACAACACAAATTGATCCTAGCAGCAACCGACTACTTTACCAAGTGGATTGAAGTAATTCCGACTAGACAAGCCACAAATACGGTAATCATCCAATTTTTAGAATCAAATATTTTATCTCATTTCAATTGTCCTAGTAAAATCATCACAAATAATGCAACCACATTCAAATAAAAGAAGATGATCGACTTTTGCAGTAAGTATAAGATTACTTTGGGTCATTCTTCAGCATATTACCCATAGGGAAATGGTCTAGCTAAATCATCCAATAAGTCTTTGGTGAACATCATCAAGAAGATGCTGGAAAAAAATAAGAAAATTTGGCACAGGAAGTTGGTTAATGCCTTGTGGGATGATAGAGTGAGCCAGAAGAAATCCATAGGCATGTCTCCATTTGAATTAGTTTATGGCATTGATACAATTTTTCCAACATCTCTTGTAGTTCCAGTTATGAGACTGCTACAGGAGGCTAGAAGTGAAGAGGATGACTTTCAACGAAGAATAAATAAGATGGTTCATCTACAGTGAACAAGGGATGAATTTTTCCAAAACACTTTTAGATTGCAGGAAAAAATCAAGAAAATCTATGATCGAAAAACCAAAGCAGACAAATTCTAGCTAGAGGATGTAGTGTTGCGGTGGGATGCTTAGAATGAGGACAAAGGAAAGCAAGGGAAGTTTGAAAACTTATTGAAACAGCCCTATAAGATTGCAACATACAGAGGACAAAATTCCTTTTTTCTCAAGGAGATGGATGGTCAAGATTTTCCATGAGGGCCAGTAAATGGTAGGCTCCTGAAGCATTACTACTTTTGAGGTGATTTATGAAATCATGACATGATCATTGTATATATCGTTTTCCCTTTCATTGCAAGATTTCCAGGTACACAATCATTTCATCTTGGGGCCCAAGGTGAGGGTTATTGTTGGGTCCCTATAATACTAGTGATTACCCCATTACTATTGTAGTTATACCCCTTATTTATATTGTTGTGCCCCTATTACCCCCATATTGTTATTTTTATGCCCCATAGAATCCCTCTATTGTTATTTTTGTGGCTTTATATTATTATTGTTAGGTCGGCTGGATTATATTGTGACTCCCTAGACTCCTATATATAGAAAGGAGGTTTTGTCATTTGTATCATCCAAGAATTGTTCATTTATGTAATGTAAAGGAGGTTGCCCCCTCGAAGAGGCTGAATTCTAAGGCGTTGATCTATCTTTTCTATCTTTTCTTGAGCTGGTTTCATAACATTTGGTATCAGAGCTTTGGATTCTAGGGTTTCGCTGCTCCAAACAGGTCATCGTGGAATTTTCGCTATAACTTTTTTTTCTGTGACGTTTCAGAAGTTGCAAAAAAAACCATTTGAGAAGCAATCGCGCTGAACCTTGGGTCTGAATTTCAGAGCTTTTCGTGCGATATTTGCGGAGATATGATCTGAGGAAGTTGGTCTTTTCGCAGACTCCTGAATTACATTCAAAACAGGTGACCTGGGGAAAATCGTCATAACTTTCTCTCTGGGGATCAATTGAAATTTCGTAAGAAGATACAGAAAGAGGACAGACTGTAGTTTCTTGTGTGTGTGTTTCAGATTCAAAGGTGGAAACAGTGACTTGTGGCACGTCGTACAAGTTCGCTCTACTGAACTAGTCTAAAAACAGGTCACTGTGAGAGATTTCACATAACTCTTCCTTGGAGAATCCAATTTGGCTCAGACTTGTGGCATTGAAAAGAGGACGCAGAAGACTACTACAGGTAGCAATTTCAGAATTGGATGATCCGAAATTACAGAGATACATCAGATTCAATATCAGGCTTCTATAAAGTGAAAAAAGGTGTGTAGTTTTTTTTTTTTAATTTTTGTGTAAGCTTGGTTTAACGGAATTCAAAGCGCATAGTAAATCATTATTATCGGTAACTGATACCCCGAGGAAAGAAAATGCAAACACATAGTAAGGAACCTAAATGCTCTAGCATGACCCATGAAGAAGAGGAAGAAATGCTACATGATATATCAAAATTACAAGAACAAGTGCAACAAATGTCACGCTCACAAAAGCTAACAGAAGCTAAGATAAGTGGCGTGGAATCTAAGATAAATGGCGTGGAATCTAAGATAAAGGGCATGGAAGCTAATATGGATGATTCAAAGACAGATTTGAAGAGAGACATGGCAGATTTGAAGATAGATATGAAGACAGACATGGAAGAATTGAAGAAGTTGCTACAAGAAAGGGTCACTAATGGTGAAAAGGTAGTAAAGGAAGCTCATGATGAGAAAAAAAAAATGTTAATAATGATTCCAAAGATGCTATTGTTGAATCGAAGAATCACCATATTCCAAAAATCGATATGAGGAAGTTTGATGGCAAGGATCCCGCCACATGGATATTACAGATGGAGCAATTCTTCGATCTCAATAATGTGCAAAACGCACAAAAGGTACGTATGGCAACTGTATATTTGGAACCAAATCAGTTTGTATGGTATCAATGGCTTTGCTCTCGTAAACAATTTATCACTTGGGCAATTTTTACGGAAGAATTGATAGCACATTATGAAGATACAAAAAGAAACACTTTTTTTAGCCAATTGATAAGTCTCAAACAAAAGGGTTCAGTAATGGAGCACATTGAGGAGTTCCAAAAATTGAACATAAGGGTAAAAGATATTCCAGAGGAGCATAGGATTGATGTGTTCATAGGGTCTTTAAAGGATAATATCCAACATGATGTTTGCCTTTGGGAACCTGATTCATTAGAGAAGGCATTCAGGTTAGCAAGAAAAATGGAAAGCAAAATTATGGCAACCAGGAAGCATACCACTCACAACTATAAAGACGGAAGTGTTGTTGCCCCTAGTCTTCCACAACCTATAAGGTTGACACCACAAAAATTGGAAGAAAAAAGAGCAAAAGGGCTTTGTTACAGTTGTGATAGCAAATACACTAAAGGTCATAAGTGTGCTGAGAAGAAATTATTCTACATAGATTGTGAAGAGGAAGAAGAAAAGGAGCAAGAAAGGTCAAAAGAAGAAGATATACTTCAGGAACAAAGCCTAGATGAAGAACAAATAAATCCGACCATATCTTGTAATGCATTGGCGGGAATTACCACTCCTCAAACCATCAAGATAGAAGGACAAATCAAGAAGAAAAAGTTAATAGTGTTGATTGATTCAGGAAGCACCCACAATTTTATTCATTGTAGGGTAGCAAAAGAATTGAATTGCTTCCTATATCCAGCACCAGAGTGTCAAGTGATGATTGCAAATGGAGGAACAATAAATTGCTCTGGAAAGTGCCATAATATCAAGCTATCCATGGGAGAATATGTATTGACTAGCCCAATGCTTTCCATTCCAATGGGAGGTGCGGATGTTGTACTAGGAGTCCAATGGCTACAATCCTTGGGTACAATAGCTTTTAATTTTCAAGAACTTTTCATCAAATTTTCTGCGGAAGGAAAGGAAGTTGAATTAAGGGGTATTGCAGGGAAACCAGGAAAGATAATCAGCTCTCATGGTATGACAAAGCTTCTAAAAAAGGAGCAAAGAGGTGTAATTGCACAATTATGCTCGCTAGATGTTTCCACATTGGAATCATCTATTTCTCCAGATCTCCAAAAAGCCTTGGACAATCATTCCAAGGTATTTGAGACTCCCAAGGGTCTCCCACCTATGCGTGATCATGATCATGCTATTCATCTGATTCCAGGAAGTGTTCCTCCAAACATCAGGCCGTACAGATATCCCTATGTCCAAAAAAGTGAAATTGAACGTATGGTTGCAGAAATGCTAGAGGCTGGTATAATTCAACTGAGTCAAAGTTCTTTCTCAGCTCCAGTAGTATTGGTGCACAAGAAGGATGGATCATGGCGCATGTGTCCGGATTATAGGGAGCTCAACAAGCTCACTATTAAAGATAAGTTCCCCATTCCTGTTATTGATGAATTACTTGATGAATTGCATGGATCAATTTACTTCACCAAGTTGGATCTTCGTTCGGGATATCATCAAATCAGAATGAAGATTGAAGACATTCTGAAAACGGCATTTAGAACTCATGAGGGTCATTATGAATTTTTGGTCATGCCTTTTGGCCTTACCAATGCACCTTCAACATTTCAAGGTTTGATGAATTCAATTTTCAAACCATTCCTTAGAAAATTTGTGTTAGTATTTTTTGATGATATACTAATCTACAACAAGTCTTGGAAGGATCATGTTGAACATGTTGACAGGGTGCTACAACTATTGGAGGAGAAAAAATTATATGCAAAAAGATCCAAATGTTTCTTTGGAGTCCAGGAGGTGGAATATTTGGGTCATATTGTATCTCATGAAGGAGTTAAGGTAGACCCTAGCAAAATTAAAGCCATTAAGGAATGGAAAATCCCCACATCCATAAAGCATCTGCGAGGATTTCTTGGGTTGACAGGGTATTATCGCAAGTTTGTTAAGAATTATGGGAGAATAGCAGCACCTCTAACAACATTATTGAAGAAAGATTCATTTTCATGGACTTCGGAAGCAACAAAGGCCTTTGAACATCTTAAAGAGGCAATGTGCCAAGCACCGGTCTTAGCTACACCGAACTTCACAAAAACCTTTATTGTGGAATGTGATGCTTCAGGAAATGGAATTGGTGCTGTTCTAATGCAAGATGAAAGACCCATTGCTTTTGAAAGTCGTCCAATCAAGGGAAAGTTTTTAAGCAAAGCTATTTATGAGAAGGAAATGTTGGCAATACTCCATGCACTTAAGAAATGGCGACCCTACCTAATGGGAAGACACTTCAAGGTAAAAACGGATCATGATAGCCTTAAATACTTTTTAGAACAAAGATTATCCTCTGAAGAGCAACAAAAGTGGGTCACAAAGATGTTGGGTTATGACTTTGAAATCATCTACAAAAAAGGGAAGCAAAATGTGGTGGCAGATGCACTCTCAAGAAAGGATGAGGATGTGGAAGCATTGTTGTGTGCCATTTCTATTATCCAACCAAATTGGATAAACGAAGCAAGGGAGGAATGGAAGAATGACGAAGAAGTGTGGGCACTTATTCGAAAGCTACAACAAGATTCCAGTACTTCTGATACATTTAGCTGGCAAAATGATTCGTTATGGTACAAAGATCGCTTATACCTCTGTAAGAATTCCCAGCTAAAACAAAAGATTCTTATGGAATTGCACACTTCTCCCTTAGGAGGGCACTCAGGATTTTTAAAAACTTACCACAGGGTTAAGAAGGAATTTTTTTGGGATGGCCTTAAATCAGATATTCAAAAGTTTGTGGCGGAATGTTTGGTTTGCCAGCAAAATAAAGTTGAAACAATTAAGACACCGGGTCTATTACAACCTTTATCCATTCCAAGCCAACGTTGGGAGGAGGTTTCAATGGATTTTATCACAGGTTTACCCAAGTCTGAGGGAAAGAGTGTCATCATGGTGGTAGTTGACAGACTTACCAAGTATGCACACTTTTGTGCATTATCACATCCATTTAAAGCCAGTACAGTTTCTACTGCATTTATGGAAACAGTTCAAAAGCTACATGGAAACCCAAAGATTATTGTAAGTGACAGAGATCCCATTTTCACTGGAAATTTTTGGACAGAATTATTTTCTTGTCTTGGTACTCAGTTAGCTCATAGCTCATCTTATCATCCTCAATCTGATGGGCAAACTGAGATAGTAAAAAATGTTTGGAAGGATATCTTCGTTGCTTTGTATCTGATAAACAGACACAATGGGTCAAATGGTTGCCTCTGGCTGAATGGTGGTATAACACTTCCTTCCATACAACAACAAAAATGACCCCATTTATGGCACTTTATGGGTATCAACCACCATCCATCACATCATATTTAAGAGAAAATTCTAAGGTTCAAGCAGTGGAACATCACATCGAACATCAACAACAAGTCCTCCAACTCTTAAAGGATAACCTCGTGTTGGCACAAAATAGAATGAAACAACAGGCAGATCAACATCGCAGTGAAAGAAGTTTTGATGTAGGTGATTGGGTATTCCTACGGCTACAACCATATAAGCAAATGTCCCTAAAGCAAGCTAAGAAGGATAATAAATTATCACCCAAGTATTATGGTCCGTACAAGGTGTTGCAAAAGATTGGTACTATGGCATACAAATTGGAGCTTCCTGCAGCTTCTCGATTGCACCCAGTTTTCCATGTTTCATGTTTAAAGAAGGTTATAGGTGACAAGCTCCCAATTCAAACAATATTGCCAGAACTTGATGAGGAAGGAAAAATTATATTGGAACTGGAAGCAGTCACAGAAACAAGAACTCGACAACTACGAAATCGATCAATTTCAGAGTATCTTATCAAGTGGAAGAACTTATCCGCTGAAGATTCCACATGGGAGGATGAGAATTTTATGCAGAAGTATCCAGAACTACTCAAGCGTTGAGGACAACACTTTTTTGAAGGAGAGGGGCATGTTGGGTCCCTATAATACTAGTGATTACCCCATTACTATTGTAGTTATACCCCTTATTTATATTGTTGTGCCCCTATTAACCCCATATTGTTATTTCTGTGCCCCATAGAATCCCTCTATTGTTATTTTTGTGGCTTTATATTATTATTGTTAGGTCGGCTGGATTATATTGTGACTCCCTAGACTCCTATATATAGAAAGGAGGTTTTGTCATTTGTATCATCCAAGAATTGTTCATTTATGTAATGTAAAGGAGGTTGCCCCCTCGAAGAGGCTGAATTCTAAGGCGTTGATATATCTTTTCTATCTTTTCTTGAGCTGGTTTCATAACAGTTATAAACTTGAATGTTTTGTGTAAGGTTTCTGTGTTTAATTCAGTTTCTAGTCATAGTTTGAGTCATATCAGTCTCCATTACATAGTGTCAGTTTTTAGTTTTTGAAGAAGTTGACTCCATTTCCGAATGGATAAGGCTACTAGGTCTACGGTGTTCTTGGCACCTCCAAGGAGTTACCATTCCCATTGGAGCCAATGTTAGTGTCAGTGTCTTCACACTGCCATCAGTGATCAAAATTCACTCTTTTCCATTTCATAGTAGGAGTCCCATACTCATGAGTCATTCCATTATGTCATGGATTCACTGATGGTAGGGTTTATATCCAGTTTTTCTCCTCATAATTTGTACTTGCTTATCCTCTTTCATATTTCAGTCATGGTTCATGATTTACTCTACAGTTTATCTTATTAGGTCTTATGGTTTGGTGTCTTTAGGTTTTATTGTTTCATCATGGTCAAAATCAGTTATTTCATGCCAACAATGGTCAGCAAGGATATGAGGAGACTAATAATGATTTTTAAAATCATAATTTATCAGTTTTACGGCCAAATGTGGTTCTCACCTCAAAATAAGTTTTGAGGTGAAAACAGAGTATTATGTTTTCTTCTTTATCTTTCTTCATGATGTAATTTTATTGTCTCTATATGTAATATTTGTTCCCAAGCTCCTCCTAGGCTTGTGATGTTGGCAAACATCTACCACTACAAAAAATCAAAGTGAAGCAAAGCATTAGTCCACTTGCAAGCAAAAGAGAATACACTAAAAAAGAATTGTGTATTCAAAGAAACAAAGAGACATTACAAAAATGGGTTTTCAAAAGCAAAAATTAAACGGGATCATATATAAACTCATTCTTTCTTATTTTCATGCCATTGTGTTATTTAGCAAATCCAAAGACCCAAGGAGAGAGGAAACACGATTTCTAAGTGTCATTGAGTGAAATAGAGGAAAGCGCTACACTTCTGCAGGTTTTGCATCGACACTGCACTCTTGTAGATGGCACTGCACTCCTAGCCTGGCACTGCGCTCTTGGTATTTTCACACAGTGCAAATTTACAATGGAACTACGCTCTTGGACCAACGTTGTGCTCCTATAGTTAGCACTGTGCTTTGACCAGCAAAGCCGAAAAGAACTCCAAGCATCCAAATTTCACCAAGTTTCTTCCATATTTTCTCTTAGCAAGTAAGTACTATCACTCCTTCTATTGCTTAGTGTGCACATGTGAAGATTTCCTTGGTTTTTCATCCTCAAAGTTAAAACCCTAATCTCTATTGTAAAACCCTAGTTTTCCTACCATTCATTTCATAAGCTAGAACCCTTATTTCATCACTACTATCACACTCTATTACTCACCTATCACTCCCCAAACCCCCTCCCTGATATATTTTTCCCACACTTCATCCAAGTCATTGCCCATAGCAGCATCCATACATTACCACTGTGCAAACTAAAGGAAACATGGATAGAGACAGTGATCAAGAATATGAGGAGGAAACATTCAATGATAGTTCTATAGAGAGGCACAAGCAACAAAGGAAGCCCCATAAAGGAGGAAAAATTATCAGAGAGTAGCCCACTAGTTTGAGGGAATTATAGGCTTGCCCACTTGCAGTTTCTTGTTTCATACATCAAGCATGTTTTGAATTTTGTGAAATGGTGGAAAGAGTTCAATTTCACCATGAGTTGGCGAGACCTTTTGTGACTCATTTACATAGCAATGAGGTGACACTTGACGGAGTAACCTTTACAATATCACCGACTGTCATTTCGGAGGCCACTAGAATCCCTAATGTTGGTGAAAAATGGTACAAGGGTCATGATCTTGATGAGGATTACTATGAACCTTACATCAAGCCTCAATATAGAAACTAGGTGAGGAGGCTTTTCCACTTTAAATTTTTGGAGAAAAGGTATGTTCTTTTTATGAGCATTATCATCAAGTATTTCACTTGTGAAGGCAGATTCTCTCGGTTGTATGCTTATCATATCAAACTTCTCATGCACTTCACCAGGGTAAGAATGATGAATATCTCATATTTCTTATTTAGACATATTGATAAGATAGCTTACATTGTGTAGAAGAAGTTGTACCCATAGCAACTGAATAGAATTTATCATCACTCTTTGATCAAAATCATTGTTCTTCACCATGTCAGTCTTGTTAACATTCCTTGGGAGACTTTCGCTGCTCATGAAATTTTCAAAGGTCCCTAGAACCCTTCACTAGTGCATCAAGAAGAAGGTGGGCCTTCCAGCCATGGAGAAACAAGGGAAGAGGTCAAATAAACCAAAACTACTCAGATGCCCGTGTACTTAACATATCAGAGAGGCACAAGGAGACTTTTTGCAGCTGCTAGGAAAATGTTACCTCCACAATTTGTGGAAGCGGTTTTGCCTTCTACATCGAAAAAATAGATACAGGTTGAGAAGTTGATAAAAGGCAAGGAAAAAGTGCAAGAGTAACATCTTGGTGGTGAGGAGGAAAGTGATCTTTACCTGATTGAGCATGAGGAGCCACGACAACACTTTACTCATCATGGAATTGGCATCATTGACTTGAAGGCTCAGGATTAGGAAACTGTCAAGGACATTATCATAAAGGAAAAAGAAGCTCAAATACAAGCTTTGGCAGGTAACTTAGAGAGAGCCAATTTCATCATCAGGTACTTTGAATACAAAAACAAGCAGCTGAGTGACAAACAAATCTTCATGGAGATAGAAATAGTCAAAGCAAATAGGCAAATTATTAAAGAGGCTAATGTCCCATTGACTCCTATTGAGCAGGAGATTGAGAATGATAGGGAAACATGGCTTGAGAGGGTCAGCATACCCCTTGAAAGGCTTATTGAGAAGGCAAATAGGGAAAATAAAATGCTCCAACACATGGCATACCATTACATGACCCGTAACAAAATCTGTAAAATGAGGATTAGAATATTGAAGGCAAGGCTAAGGAGAGATTTGGAAGGAAAAATGAAGCAAGATAGATTGAGAATGTTAGTTGAATCCTCCCTAGTCCATCAAAGTAGCTGATGGTGGTGTTTCATGGTAAATTTGAGCAAAGTTTGGAAAGTTTTTGCATTTTTGAAATTTTTTGATTCATAACATAGAAATTTTGCGCCGGTGGCACTGCGCCTTTTCTTGGAGCATCAAATGGAGAAAAGGTTTGCATATTTGGATTTAGAATGATGAGTACATGCATCCTTGAAATTTTCAAAGGTTTTGGAGCAAATCTGGGTCACCAAAAGGTCCAAAAACTACCAAACAATGACCTCGCTGCCTTTTTTTGGACACACAGAAGTAGTCTTGGGCGATTCAAGCTTTGAGGAGGAAAATTACCTCTAAATTCAAAAATTCTAGTTGTTTGAGAAACTAGAATTGAAGACCTTTCCAATGAGCTATCATGGGCTCAATTTAGCTAAGGGGAAGGCCTCCAAAAGTATGCTAAATGTGGCGCTACAATTTTGGCCACTAGCGCTGCGCTTTTGACCATTTTCGTCAGAAAGCCAAAATTCACCTGTTTTAATTGGAATCTGATTTCTATCTCCTCACAGATGTTTTCACTGATGTAATTAATGACATGGTATGTAAATGTAATGTTAAAATACTGTTAGAGGGTAGATTCATTAGCTAGAGGTGGTTTTGAGGCAAATGAATCTGTTTCCACTCTTTTAGAGGTAGGTGGTTTGACTGCCTATATTCCAGTTCTTAGTTGGGAAATGGTTGAAACAACCCCTCTTCTTATTGATTCAACCCCTGATGGTCAGGATGAGTGGTTTTTATGTATATATTATGTCTTTTCTTTCTCATTTTCAAGGGTTGTATTCACTTGGATGCTCTGAACTATATTGTACATCATTGTAAGCAGTTTGAAAAGGAAATTAATATGAGTTGTAGCTATTTTTATGGGATACCTGTGGTATGGTGTCTTTGCATAGTTTCTTCTATTGTTATTAGTTGTTTACATGTTTTATGTATGTTATTTCACTGCTTTTAACTGAATGATATCAAGATAGATAGGTGGAATTCATTGTTTGCAGTGCTCTACCTTGGGAAATCATTTAGTATTTTATGTTTTCTATTGTTTGAGAAGGACACATGATTGCTCCATGCCCTCCTCCGCTCCTCACCAGTCTTAGATCCCTCATATCACTTAATTTCCAGTGCTAAAGCCTATACCTACCTTGCCCCATAGAACACCCTGCATTCTGACCTAATTTCCCAGACCTGAACTGCCCAACTCCATTTGATCGAGAAAAACCTGCAAAATACAATCAAAATCTTTCGAGCTACAATACCTAGCCTAAAATATTCACCTAATCTAGTCATCCTGACTGAGATTCATCAAGTTAGATCCCTCTCCCGACTTGGTAGGGCTAGCTACCAGGTTAAGCTTGGTTTGTGGTTACCCTAGAATTGTCTTCTTTCAGCCCGAGGTCAATCTAGGCTCTAACATAAACAACTTGACTTTCATGCGAGAAAGCCTAAAATATTGCCAAGATACCCACTTATTGCATGATTTCTAACCTTCACACCATAAGATACAACAAGCTCCCTATCATTAATATATATGTAGTCTAATTTACGAGTGGTGTCCCATGTTCTTTGCACAACTTGCAACTTGTAGCCATAGGTGTGATTAATGGCCTACAATCTTTCAGCCCAAATTTCTTCATAGTTTCCATGAGATATTTGGATTGGGATATAAACACTCCTTGTGGAGACTGAGAAATTTGCAAACCCATGAAGAAGGACAACTCTCTGATCATGAAAATTTCAATCTCTGCCTAAATACATTTTGTAAATTGATTCCCCAATTGTCCCATGTCGCTATCAAATATTATATCATCCAAATACAAACCTACTATTAATATATGGCTGCCTTCAGACTTTACATATAAGTTACTATCAATCGTGCCTTTCATAAAGCCTTGTTATGGAAGGTATTTATCTATCCTTTCGTACCAGGATATTGGATCATGTTTCAATCCATATAGAGCCTTCTTCAATTTTCATACAAAACCTTCATATGTGGTGAGTATAAATCCTTCTTACTACTCAATGTAAACTTCTTATTCTAAATCTCTATTAAGAAAATCAGACTTTACATCCATCTGATATACATTGATGTTTTTATGGGTGGAAAGAGCAAGAAAGATTCTGATAACTTCTAGTTGTGCTACTGGTGGAAAGGTTTCTTTGAAATCTACCCCTTATATTTGGGCATACCATTTTCAGACCAATCAATTTTTTTTCCCGATTACTTGATCCTGTTCATTCAATTTTTTTTTTAAAACCCATTTGGTTCCAATAACATTTTTCTCTCTAGGCCTTGGAACAAAATTGTGTCATTCTTTTCAATCTAGTCAAGTTATTCATTCATAGCTTTCACCCAGAGCTTATCTTCACTTTCTTGGCTTACATTCTTGGAATCAATCTATGATAATAGAACCAAAATTGCATAACATGTATTTCCAACAAGCTTTCTCCTGGTTTGGACACATTGTATTTTATCTCCAAGAATCTAGCTCTCATGATGTTATTTTTGTACATAGTTGGAGGGCATCTTTGGCCTTGAAGTTGTGCCTACTTCCTCATCTTCACCATCTAAATTTGCTTCTTCTATATTTGTGGACCTCATATCTCAATTGTCCTCAACATATGAGTTCATATTTCTATTATAGGAATCAAGTTGTGAAGCTATTTCATCAACTATTACATCAATTCAATTCTCAATCTTCTTTATCCACTTGTTGTAAGACTTATATCCTTTAATTCGAGCAGAGTACCTAAGCAATACTCCCTCGATTTTGAGGTGTACTCTCCTCCTCTGTTTGATCTTAGGCATTTTATCTTCAAGTATTTCTCATCTTCTAATTGAGGGTTGAATTTTTTGATGTACTTGAATGCTTCCAACTTTTATTTTAAGAGCACAATCCAAGTGGCCCTAGTAAATTCATCAATGACAAGCATAAAATACCTTTCTCATTTTGGGATTTTTTCTCTAGTTTTGCCAAAAATATTTGTGTGAATGAGCTCCAGAAGTCTAGATGAGGAGAACCCTTTGTACTTGAAATAAGTCATAGTCTACTTTCCAAAATGACATGAACTGCATATTCAGTTATTGGGCCTTGACAGTATTGGTAATCCTTTCACAACTCCCATCTTAGTAAATTTTATCAAACTATAAAAATTTATATGCCCAAGCCTCATGTGCCACAGTCGTGCATCACTCATTTTCCTTAAATAAGAGTTAACCATAGAATCTTGAAACACATATACATTATTGTGGGTTCTAATTTCTTTTCCCACTAGTTTTCCATTCTTCATGTTGTAGACCTCACAATATTTAGATTGAAAGGTCACACTGTAGCCATTGTCACAAATTCATCTAACTAAGCAGATTGTGCTTGAGACCTTCTACATAAAACACATTTTGTGCTTCTATTTTTTTATCAAGACTAACCATGCCATTACCTTTGATTCTTGTTCGAGCATTTTTTCCTCTTTCCTTTTCTTTTAGTGAAAAAAAATGCTTTTGTCTCGAGTCATATGTTTGGAACAACCATTATTCACATGCGATTTGTTTTCTTAATTATGATCCAATAAACCAAGTCCACACTACATGCTCATTTTAGTCTTTCGTTTCTAGCTCCCCTTATCCTGTTGGATAACTACCTATCTAACCTTTTGGGACTTAGTCCGGTATCCAAACTTGCTTCTGCACTCACTTTCTTTGTGCCCAAAATTATTACATTTGAAGAATTCCACTTCGCTTAACAAGGAAGAGAATTATTTTTGATCTCTGAGAGAAGATTTTTGAGCTCTATAACTTTGATACTTTTTATATCTAGGATTTTCATTTCTTTCAACTTTGACACTTCTACAATCAAGAACTTTATAGCCAAAGGTATGAAATTTATAACAATGACCATAAAATAAATTTTCATGCCTATTTTTAGAAGTCTTATGAGACTGTGTATGAAAGTACTGATGAGCGCCAGTATGTCGTAAGAATGCTGCAACCCCTGGGGCTTCCAACTTTACTTCATCAACCAGGGGTTCATACAAACTTGGAGGTGATAGTGTTGTATACACAAATAGATGTAATGGTCTACTATATGTCAACTTTCAACTAGAGTGATAGACTACTAGGGTTTCTCAAACCATTATTCTATTGACTAGAAGAAGTCTGATTACCAAATGGAGAAGGGAAAATTATCCTTAATGAATGAAAAGCAATGATGCCTACTTTAAGGAATGAAAGACTAAGTTGGAAGATTCTTGTAAAGTGACATTAAATCCTTTAGCTACTCATTGGAACCTTTTTCTTGTAAAATAAACCTAGCTTATCCTTATTTATAAAATTTGATGATCTAAACTAAATGAGCATGGAATCTGATCTAGGGATTATTATAACTACTGCATGCATATGATAATTTAGAAACTGTAGAAAAAACTCTTTTCGATGTTTTCATTTTATGAATGCAAATGCTAATCTTTACTTGTTCTCTTGCAGGGGAGATAGGTATGGAGGAAGGGGTCTAGACCGATCTTCAAGGTATGGAAGACAAGTGGAGGCCCAATCCAAGCTTAGATGACAATTTTTCTAAGTTCAAGCTCAAAACAGGTTGCTATAGGGTTTCCTATAGTACTACTATAAGATGTCCTAGTTCTACTACAAGATGCCCTATTTTACTATAGGAAACAGGCCGAAAACTTAGGAGATGGTAGGGAAGGTGAAATGAAGTGTGGGAAAGGTATATTATGGGGCAATAAGGCATGGAGGTGGTGAACATTATCCATGGTTTAATCAAATGCTTTAAGATGGTTGTATCTTCTCAATGGAAATGGAAATTTTGTTTACAAAACAAGAATTTGTATTTAGGGTTTAGTGGACTTTGGAAACTTGGATCGATAAGGCTTGGATAATGAAAATAAGATGAGGTTTCCCTGCAATTTATAAGCTCCTAGAACAACATACATTATTTTCTGCATTCCTGCACAAATTCATTTATACATGGGAAAGATTTATTAAATGGAAAAAAATAGAGTAATTACCATCTAGTGGTTAAGTTCATGAATGGAAGTCCCTTGGAACCAATTAAAAACTTAAGAGATCAAAAATGACAATTGTAGATCATCCTAAAAAACTCAAAGACAATGGCCTACTCATCAAGAAACCCTGGATTCCATAGCAAAGCAAGAAATCTATTTTTGGGTTGGATGAATAGAACCCTCAAGTCGTGATCCCATAATGGAGTTGAGCTTAAAGCCACTATCACCATCTTTTCTACAATGTCTTTTGTCACTATGATAGCATTGATCTAACTATCCACAAATGGAACCAAACTAATTAATCATCCAACTTCTTTGAAATTAACAAAACCTAAATTACTTCAGTAGCTAACTATGAATGTAATCTAAGCATACCTATATAAATAGAGGAGCCTCTCCTTCTAGAGTTGGGTCATAACCCAAGAGATTTAGCACTCTGAGTCAACTCAGTGTTGGATCAAGGGAATGCTTCTCATTTTCCTTAAAATATAAAAAATACATAAGAGTCATCAATCACAATATCTTAGCTCAAAAGTTCCTCTTGGCTATAATAAGAAAAGTCTAATGATAATGAGGCTCTAGGCCTTCTTATTTATACAACTAAAGTTACCAACAACTTCCTTAAATTTCGAGAGGCTTGGCTCCCAAACTCAAGATCAACTGGTCTTCAAATATCACTGGCTTGGCTGCCAATGATCTTAATGGCTCAACTCCTTGTAACTTTGAGATGATGAGATCTGGTGGAGGAATCCTCGAGTGAGTGAAGAGTTAATAAGGGAGATCCAATCTCCTAAAATCCCTCTTTCTTGTCTACTTTGAGTTCCCGCCCTTTAATTAGCCAAAATTTTCTCCAAAACCTAGAATCAATGCACATTAGACCACAAGACATGACATCTCATCTTTACCCTTCTCATGAAGCAAAATATAACAAAACATGTAAAGAAATGTGAGAAAAGTTGATTTTCGTAAGCTGGAGAGTGGCATTAAGGTCCATATAATTTACCCATTGATGAGCCTCATGATCACCCCCCTACTGAAAGTGTTTTTCATCCTCTAAGAAGCTCAATCTATGTCCATGCCTTTCATTGCATTGATGGCCTCCCTGGCATTCCAGGATTCTGTTGTAGTATCCTCCTCTTGTGGATAAAATCCTGCATGCTTCTCTATTTCCTCCCACTTCTTTCTTTATTATTCTTCCTTCCTCCCTTATAACATACCCAAGAGAAATGGTGGGCTAAGTTTCAAGCCAATCCACTTGAATTTAAGTCTCTGCAATGCTTTCTTATACAGTGGAGTCCTTTCTAGTGTATCCCTCATTCTTTAAGGGAATGATAGTCCCTAATATTTAGGTTGTAGGGTAACGTGTTCCATATTCTTTGGCATGCTTGTTGGCTTTCATCCCTTGGTAATCTCAAAGTGTCCTCAAAATTAGTGATTGCTTTCTCTTGTATAGCTAGGTATCTTGGTGCAAGTTGAGGATAATTGGAAATGAGGTTGTGGGTGCTAATGACAGCCATGGAGTTGTTCTATTATACTCTAATGTAAATGGGTTCTATTTCATCTCTTTCCAATACCCTTTTTACTTCTTTAGCCCTAGGCTTTTCATGATTCATCCATAATGCCAAGGCCATCGGTTGTAAGTCCCCTAGCTTTTGATTGGGGTCCCATACATTCAAATCTATTAGGGCCAGGTTATGTAGGTATAATTAAGAATTCTTGGCCCTGTTCTCCAGGTTGCTTTGTTAACATAGGTCAATGAACATCCTATAGTCATGGAAAGGCATAGTTCCTCGTTGTTCTAGGGCTTTTATCTAAAACTGCAGTCATTGTTCTTTGAGGTATAAGGCATATGATTTTGTTGGCATCCTGCACTGGAGTGCCTCCATGGAGAGATATGTCATATTTTCAAATTGGCTCTAATTTTCCTGTACTTTCCTCCTCATCCATATGTTCTCAGCCTTTAGTTTAGATTCTCTTTCCCTGTCTCTTATGATACTCAACCCTCTACCCATTTCCAACATCTTTTCTTCCATATGGCTCGCATCCTTTACACTTTTTGATTATCAATTTTCATCCAACGATGTTTCCTCTCTCTCATTTTCAAGCTCAAAGAATAGATGGATGGAAACAATTTGTGGTATTACTATGCCCCTCTCAATGAATCTGTAATAGGAGCTGAGATTTGTCTATGGGCTAGGTTCCTTCAGCTCCTGGGACACTCCCTTTAGTGCCTCTTGAGTATCTGTATGTCCTTGTATTTGGGTTGTTGTCTCTTTTCCTACCCTTTGCCTTTCTTGTCCTTCCTAACCCTGATCCTATGTTCCCTGTAGTTTTGACAGAGTTTCGTGTAGGACTGTTTGTGCTCCTTGTAGGAGACATTTCCCTTTTTGAAAATGGGTCAAAGGTTATTTAACTCGTTTTGTTGAGGTTTAACTGGTGATAGGCCTCCTAACATAGGTGATTTGTGACCTTGGGTAAGCCTGTTGTGTTGTGCCTTCTTCACCTCTATTTCCTAGAGGGACTAAATACTCTTATTCTTTTAGTGATTCCTCTATGATTATAGGAATATTGGTAGGTGTTCCAGGTCTCCCTTGTTTTATCCTAGTGCTCCTCCTCATTCTAAAGTATAAGGGATTTTTCCTCTGCCTCTTTCCTTTCGATTTGATAGGTATGCTTAGAGAGGTTAAGGAAGTAGCTGCCTCCCTTTCTGTGGGCTCCAGAGACACCCTTGGATATTCCTCTCCCAACTTGCTATGTATTTTAGGACATGGTTCATCCTTTTATGCTTCTTCCCTTCTTTGATTTTCATCTTTTGTCTCATTTATTTCTACCTCCTCTTCTTCTTCTACATGCTCTTCTTCAGACTCTTCTTCCTGTTCTTCTGGCTCTTCTCACTCTTATTCACAACTATAAGTAGGGTCCCTTTCATACTCAATGTCTTGAATTCCATCTTATCTATTCATGTCTACAAATGTTTACCACATAATAAGGATTCTTAAGTTGTTTAGGGCATCTTCTAGTATGAGTTTGATCAATCCATGATGTGCTAGTTGTTGATGCTTCCCTTCTTGTAATTTAATGTTCATGTCTATTATTGATTACAGCAAAAATTAATCCACACTAACTCTTCTATGAGGAGGTAACTCTTCTCCCAATCTTAGCTCATGGAGGAGTCTAAACTGGTAACCATAGACTATATTGATTCTACCCTCACAAGAGATATACTTGAGACTATGATAGCTTACTTCATCCCAAGGATATGGAATGCTCCCCCTTCTAATACATTTTTTGTCCTCAATTAGTTCCTCTCCTTCCAAGAAAAAATTATTATTGGCAAGAGAGGTTCTAGCTTTACCCTCTTTTCTCCATTTCAACCATAGAGGAAGTGTAGTGATCCCGCTAATTCGTTCAGGGGTAATTGTCACTGACAATCCCCTCACTACAATAGTGGCACTAAATCTAGCTAGAGAAATGAGTGACATTTAAAATTCCCTAGCTATATCATCATCATATCCCCTAAGTCTATCAAAGAATCCCAAACATTGATGCCTTGTAGATATTTCTACCAAAGGAGGATGTTGATGTATTGTAGTTTTTCTTGTGGGATCCATTCTATTGAAACACCCTGTCATGTTTTCTCTATGTCAATATATTTGTATGAATTTTAGGTGGGCATAGCTTAATAAATTTTCCAGGTGATGAGGATTTAACATTTAGGAGGGCGATGACTACAATTATCCTTTCACTCTACACAATCCTCCACATAATTCTGCCTATCCCTATGCACGCTATAATCACTAAAAGAAATGACAATTTCTTTATTTTCCTAGATGAGAGCACAAAGGATATGGTGCCTGTCTTTCACTGCGATGCCTTGGTTGAGAAGAATTATTGAATTGTTGTCCCTAGGCACACCCGCAGAGTATTTTTGACACTCCTCCCTATTTCCTATAGTCTTCCTATAGGTGCTCACTTTAGGATGTCGAGACTATATTTCCTCACTCTTCCCTATAGCTTCTTTGTGTTTCCTCTAGGTGCTCATTGTAGGATGACCAGGACTAAATTTTCCTTTTGATGAATCCTCGAGGTGGTCTCAGTTCTCAAAATATGAAAATCAACAAAACCTTGCATGAAAGTGAGGGAATATTTCTATTTATGGTCGATTTCATTTAGCGATGTGCTCGCTCGCTCAGTACATATTTCTCCTTTCGGATCGTTGGTCCCATTATTAGTTGTAATGCAAACCTTCCACATAATCATCACCCACTCCTATTCAATGTAACTCGACCACTTTCAGATTTATTCACTTTTGATGTGACCTTGTGACATGTTAGTGTTGGTATCTTCTTCCCTCCATCAGTGATCAAAATTCTCTTGTTGCATTGCATTTTTAGGTGTCTCATCTGATCAGTTACATTCCATTAGGATCATGGATCACCTGATGGTAGTGGCATATTATAAATTTTCCCTCATGGTCTTTACCTGCTAGCCTATTTTCATGAATTCAACTCATTTACGGTCATTTCCTATCTTTACAAATGCAAAAGTCATTTTTAGGGCTTTAGGTCTTATTAGGTCTAGGGTTTTGTAATCAAAGTCTTGTAAAAGCTCAATAATGGTTAGCAGGCACATGAGGAGGTCAAATAAAGTCTCAGTATTAAAAATTTCAATAATTAGATGCTCAGTGATTGATTTTTCCCCAAAACCCTATTTTGAGGAAAAACCAAGTTTTTTATTCTATGTATATAAATTTCATGTAATTTCATTTTTCCTATATGTAATAGGTCCGAGATGCATCCCTGGTCACCTTGCCAAGCTCCTGCACTCCAGCTCCAGCAAAAAATTCCAAAATTCAAAGCATTAGTCCATCAAAAGGAAAAAAGCAAGTCAAACTGCTAAAACAGAGCTTTAAAGATAAAGTGAAAAGGAAAACATTAGAAAAGTGGGTTTCTTTGAAAATTAAAGTGATGGGTATATAAAGTATTTTTCATGTTGAAGACATCATTTGTGCCCAAAGAGTGAAAAAGAACAAATCCAAATCGCGTTTGAGGACGAAGGAGCAAATTTGTAGAAAAAACTGTGAAAGTTCCTGGCGCGGCACACCTGGATGGCGTGGCACACAGAACATAGGTTTAACATTGAAAACCTAACAGGCACAATGCAACAAAGAAGCGTGATGCGCCTGTTAGTGGGCACGACTCACTTGCCTCCAAGCCTGAATTTCCTCCAAACGACCTCATCAAGCTCAAAATCTTGCAAACTTCTTCCTTCCAAGTAAGTCAACCATCCCAAAGTCCCTTTGCAAGAGATTTCATCAGCTTTGATGGCATGAAAATAGGTGAAAATGAAAACCCTATTTGTTGCACAGTTTCATTGAAAAATGCCCTAGGGTTTGCAAAGTTGTAATTTTTGTTGTTGTCCCCTGCATCATTTTCATTTTCCTCTTCACTACACTCCCCTAATTTCATTTTCCCTCTCCTTTCTCATTCATACTCATTCATTCCCTTATCCCCAAAGCTAAAAACCCTAATACCTAATCCCACTACTCCCAAACCCTAATTGGCATCTCTAAACCCTAATCCTCATTCCCCAAACCCTGCCACTCCCAAAAACCCTACAGTCATCACAAAATCCCTCATTCACAGTCCCCACTCATCAATTCCTTCCATTGAACAACAAACACCTATTCTTGATATAAAATCTCTTCATATTCATCATTGAAACACCATACAATGGAAAACATGGAGACAGATTCACGTTATGAAATAGATGAAGAAACAATAAGTGATTCCTCCCAAGAAATTCGTGCACCAAGAAAACCTCACAAGGGAGGAAAACACATCTGGGAGGAGCCCACTACACTTACTGAGCTATTGGCTTGCCCTCTTGCTGTAGCATGTTTCAAACATCAATCTTGCTAACAGTTTTGTGAAATGGTGGAAAGAGTCAAATACCACCATGAGCTTGCTAGATTATTTGTCCTCCATCTTCACAATGGCCAAGTCAATTTGGCAGGTGTTACATTCTCTTTGACACATGAAACTATAGCTGAAGCAATAGGTATTCTGAATGTGGGTGAACAGTGGAATAAGGGATAGCTGGTGGACAAAGAATATTATGAGCCTTATATCAAGGTTGGTTATCAGAAGCAGGTCAGTAGGGTCTTCCCTTTTAGATACCTACAGGATAAATATGCTCCCCTTATGAAACTCATAATTAAATATTTCAGCTGTGAAGGAAGATTTTCTCGTCTATACACCTATCATGTCAGATTATTGATGAATTTCACTAGAGTGAGGATGATGAACATCCCCTATTTCATATGCCAAAATATTGTGAAAATGACCACATTGGTGCAAAGGAAACCTCCTCATCAACAATACAACAACATCTATCATTTTTCATTGATCAAGATTGTGGTTTTGCATCAGCTGAGTTTACTAAATGTTTCATGGGATGATTTCATTTCACATGAGGTCTTCACCAGTCCTCAAGTGACCCCATTAGTTTTTCATGAGGCAGGAGGGCCTTTACAACAACAAGAGGTGCATGAAACTCAAACCATCAGTGTGCCAGTATTTGTCACTTACCAAAAGGGCACAAGGAGGTTATTTGTAGTAGCGAAATGAGCACTATCTCCACCCGGGGTGGAAGGGCTCTCGTTTCCTTCAATAGAAAATTAGGTATAGGACAAAGGTAAACAACCATTACATGATGAAGGGCCTTCTAAAGGTCAAGAGAGATATTTCATTCTCATTCAGGATAATGACTTTGATTTGGGCTCCCAAAGCTCAAAGCTTAATGAGATCATCCAGGAACAAGAAGCTGACATTCATGACTCGTTTCTCAACCTGGAAAAAGCCAAGTGGGTAATAAACTATCTTGAGCAAAGGAACAAACAGTTGGAAGACCAACAGACTATCATAGAGCTGCAAAACATAAGAGAAAATCGGCAAGCACCCAAGAGGAGGAAAATCAAGTTGATACAATTAGAACAAGAGATTGAAGCTAATCGAGAATCTTGGCTTGAAAGGGAAAACATGCACTTCAAGAAGATGTTGGAGAAGGCCAACAAAGAGAAAAATATGTTGAAGCATATGGCCTATCACTATTTGGCAAGAAACAAAATTTGCAAAGCGAGAATAAGGACCTTGAAGGCCAAGTTGAGGATAAATTTGAGGAGGAAGAAAGAGCAAGACAAGTTCAAGATTTTGGCTGAGGCTTCCTTAGCCCAACATAGCACTTGATGCAAGTCACTCAGCCCAAATTTCAAGAAATTTGGAACGATTTTTGTCAATTTTAAAATTTTGATGTAAAACACAAATTTTTTTGCCTGGTGCGTAGCACCACCAGGTAGAAAACTCAACATTTTTGGATTCCTCATGCAAAATTATGAATGCCCAGAAATTACTAGAAAGTTTTATCAAGTTTTGAGCTTCCAAAAGGGTCAAAAAAACCTCAACAAATGCCCTTTCTACCCCTTTTTGGCCACACAGGAAGCAGTGTCAGGAGAACTGACTTTTGGAGGGGAAAATGGACATCAACTTCAGAAATTCCACCTGTTATGGAAATCATATAGACAGACCTTTCCAACAAGCCCACTTGGAACAAATTTGGTGCAAGGGAAGGCCTCCAAAATCAGCTATAAATAGGCACTATGCACAGGGACAGTGGCGCAGTGCACAGGATGGAAAATTGTCATTTTTGCCAAAAAAAACTCTGTTTTTCGCCTAGCTTTTTTTCAGTTTGACTTTTCTCTCTTTCATGGTAAAACTCTTAATGTAAGTTGATGTAAGTTGATGGAATTTGATGTAAATATTTTTAAAATTCATTCCTGGAGATGGATACATCATGAATAGGTAGTTTGAAACTGAATAAATTAGTTTCCTAGGTTTTAGAGGCAAGCTGTTCCACTGCCTACTTTTTAGTTGTTAGTTTAGATCTTGTTGAAATGTCTTCTAAACTCATGAATTCTACTCCTAAAGCCTAGCATGAATTGTTTGTTGCCTATATCTAGTACTTTTTCAGTCATTTGTAAAGGTTGGACTCTTGTCAATGCTTTGAGCATTATTGTACATTCATCTTTGCAGTTTGGAAAAGGAATAGACCAGGGTTTGCAGCATTTTGTGGGATTCTTGTGGCAAGTTGATTTGGTATTGTTTTTCCTTCTGTAACTAAATATTACATGTGCTTATGTATGCCATCATCTCTCTCTATTCAACTTTAACTAAATGAATCAAGGATAAAGGTAGAATTCCTTGATGTTGTAGTGATCTACCTAGGGTTTGTTTAGCTATTCATGTTTTTGATTACTGAGGAGGATCCCTAAGACTTTCATGCTCTCTCCAACTCCTTGCTAGTATTAAGACTCTCCATCTCACTTATTTCAAATTAGTAAACCATTTGCCTACCTCACCCCACAGAAACCTCTGCAAGACTGAGTCCATTCCTTGGACCCAAATCTGCTTTTCACATTTGAGCCAGCAAACCAACATTAAATTCAGTCAAACTTCTCTGAGCATATACCTAGCCTAAATTTGGTTTTTATATCTGTTAGCTTAAGCTTCATTGATCATATTTTCCTAATATTGACAAGGAGAGAGCCCTCTCCCACATTGGTAGGGTTAGCTACTAGGTTAAGCGTGGTTTGATGTTACCCTAGATCCTACCTTTCTCAGCCTGAGGTAGATTTAGACCATAACATATTGGAAACTCTATTGGGGAAGTAATGTTTGTTTGTTTGTTATTGTTGTTTGCTTTATAAACTACAGATGGAGCCTGAAGTTAGCCAGGTAGCCTTCGAACTGCTCTTGCTCTGCAAGTTCATAATAGATGAACACTGCTTCAGTCAATCGACGATTTAGTTTATGAACTAAACATTTGGTTTCCTCAACAAAATGTAATCAAGTTCAAATATGATTGTTGATGGTGGACAACGATCAAACACCGGAAGGATGAAATCATTCACCTAGTGATTCCAAATTAGTTTCGAGATCAGATCCAAGGAATCCACTGGAGGATGAACCTAACCAGGAGAAACATGAAAGGACAATATGGAAAGACATTTTGTTCTTTGTTATAAATTATTTCTTCTCTTTTCCCGAGAATGTAAAGAAGGCTTTGCAAAGTATATTGTATTTGATAAAATATCCTTCGCCTGCATTTAATTCCTTCCCTTTGAAGATTGCAAATACCAAATATTCGCACGCCTTTGAGCTTGATCAAGACCCTTTTTCTAAAGCTTGTGATGATCATCTTCAAACTAATAAGCCTCAAGAGACAAAGATTGATTCTACACCTTTTGTACATAGCCCTAAACCTTGTAAAATTCTAGATCGATACAAGCCTTTGATTTTACTTCCTATATTCCATGCTTTCCCTAAAAATCATGATCTATATCTACCAAGATTTGATGGTGAACGTGACAACATCACTGCTGAGAGACATGTACTGAATTTTGAGTCTTTTCTTGACCTTTTTGATGTTGATGAAGAAGATGTCAGTATTAGGCTTTTTGCTCTTTCTTTGCAAGGCAAGGTCAAGATTAGGTTCAAAACCCTACCTGATGCGAGCATCTCGGATTTACAGCAGTTCGTCAAATTTTTCCTCGACATGTGGGTGGTCAAATAGAACCCTTGCTTGATTATAGAAGAGTATAATCAACTAAAAAGACAACTAGGGGAGATAGTACAACAGGTTTCTGCCAGATTTAACAAAGTATATTTTTCGATGCCAGTGAATATAAGGCCTCCTCCTGGATCTGCTCTCTTGCACTACCTGGAGGCCTTTGATCTGGAAATGGAGTTTCAACTGAGAGAAAGGAATCTTGCAACACTTGAAGAGATGTGGAATAGTGCAGTAGATGTAGAGGCTAATCTACTGATCAGAAGGGCAAAGCTAAAGGAAGAAGAGATGAAGAACATAGATCCAGAGGAATTGACATCTTTAGAGGAATCGATATCTTTAGAGGTTAAGCCCATGGCTCGCTGATTGAAGAAGAACAAGTGGCCGATCCAAAACATTTCCTTTCTTATCCCAGTTGTCATAGATCTGACGATGATTGTTTTATAGATCATCTTGGAGAAGAGAGATCTATTGATATGACATGCATTCTTGATGATGTATTTTTTACTAACAATTTGCCTCAGTTTGATCAGTATGATGATGATTATGTTCTCCAAACAGAAGCTAGTCTTGCACGCAAATCAGCAGCTAGTTTGTGGGAGGAAGAAGTGCAATTTCAGCAGCTTGAATACATTGATCAGCTGTTACATATCAGCTAAGGGGAAAGTGCAGTAAATTTTGAAGTAAGTGAAGGATCTTTGCCTTTTTGTTTTGCTTCATTTCAGTTCATCAGAGACAACAAACATGCAATCATAAATCAACTATTGACAAGTCTTGATCTAAACCTTTTTGAGGGCAATGAAAACCTTGTTCAAGACTTTTCATATCCAGATTTGCAGCCCCCGAATGCCTTTGATTGTCAAGTTGTAGATGAAGACTTGGAAGCTGGAACGTATGATCAAATGATGCAAGATGATTCTGTACCTTTCTGTTTTGAATCATTTTAGTTTTTGAAGGAAAATCTGCATAGTATATCTTCAAATGAGCAGCCTGTAAAAAATCATGCAATCTCATTAGAACCAATATAAAATGGGTTGCAGCAGTCTTTTCAAGTTTCTCACAATCCAATAGCTGATGTGTTAGATGATGTCTGTAGTCAAAGTCCTTCTCCTATCTGTAAGCTTGACAAAAGTATTGATACAAACTTGATCCAGTAGCCAGTTTCTTTTTCATTTTCAACAGGAGTCTCATCACAAAGCTCAGATCAAAGTTTGCATTCATGGTATGAGGAGAAGAAAAGTAATCCATTGGATGAGCTAAGTCCCAGTGTGCATGAATTTCAAGATCCTTATGCAGTTTTTTTGGAGGCGGATAGAGAATCCATAGTACTCAACGAATCTGTTCACAAGTTTTCATGGGAGTTTCCTTTTAGTAGTTCTCTCTTGTTTTTCATAAGCAAGCACTTGCGGAGAATTCAAAAAACAATCGGAATACTTACATTGTTACATTGGTTGTTTCATTTCACTTGATCAGGTGATGAATGGAACAGTTAGATTAGGCTTTATTTAATAAGCTCCATTTTGAGCATATTTTCCAGTTTTTCTATTCTGTTTTAGTATTGAGTCAATTTCAAGTTAGTTTGTGTAGTCAAGTAGTCGGTTTTTAGTCTTGTAATTGAGTCAGTTTTGAGTCAAGATATTGGTTTTGGTTTGTTGAAGTTATTGAATCCATAGCCCAATGGAAGATGCCATTTTCTGCTTTCCAAAGATCTGTAGTTCTTGGCACCTCCAAGGAGCTACCATCCCCATTGGAGCCAATGTCAGTGTCGGTATCTTCGTCCCTCCATCAGTGATCAAAATTCTCTTGTTGCATTGCATTTTTAGGTGTCTCATCCAATCAGCTGCATTCCATTAGGATCATGGATCATCTGATGGCAGTGGCATATTATTATAATTTTTTCGTCATGGTCTTTACTTGCTAGCCTATTTTCATGAATTTAGCTCATTTACAGTCATTTTCTCTCTTTACAACTGCAAAAGTCATTTTTAGGGTTTTAGGTCTCATTAGGTCTAGTTTTGTCATCAAAGTCTTGTAAAAGCTCAATAATGGTTAGCAGGCACATGAGGAGGTCAAATAAAGTCTCAGTATCAAAAATTTCAATAAGCACATGCTAAGTGATTGATTTTTTCTCAAAACTCTGTTTTGAGGAAAAACGGAGTTTTTTATTCTATCTATATAAATTTCACGTAATTTCATTTTTCCTATATGTAATAAGTCCGAGATGTAGCCTTGGTCACCTTTCCAAGCTCCTGCACTCCAGCTCCCACAAAAAAGTCAAAAATTCAAAGCATTAATCCATCAAAAGGCAAAAAGAGAGTCAAACTGCCAAAATAGAGTTTCAAAGATTAAGTGAAAAGGCAAACATTAGAAAAGTGGGTTTCTTTTAAGGGAAAAATTAAAGTGATGGGTATATAAAGTACTTTTCATGTGGAAGACATAATTTGTGCCTAAGGAATTGTTATATACCTAGGGGGGATAATATGGGGTACAAAGGGAGGTACCCAAGGGAATAATGTAGTAATGGGATGGGCCATAGTAATAAATAAGTTGGTTAACGTGTATCATGTAAGGGACCACATGTAGTTAGTAATAATGTTATGGGCCCATCGTATTAGATAGATGGTATTGAGGGAACAATGGTAATGACCCAAGGTATTGTATGTATGAGGCCTATATAGAGGCTAGAGACTCCACATTGAGAGATGTCAAGGAATATTGTATGAACAGGCATATGGCTTGTGGAGTGTTCTCCTTCCTTAAGGAGTGAATGTATGGTGTTGCCCTACCTTAAGGGTTTGATTAATAAAGAAGCATTTCTATCTATTTCTATATGTTATTTCATGGGTTTATTTCTATTTATCATATATTTTTGGGTTAGATCTATAACAAGTGGTATCAGAGCACTTTCTTGGGAAAAAGTGGAGAATTTTTTCATTTGTTGCAGGAACTTTCTGGGGCGGCGAGTTTTTAGATCAAATATGTATGTTTTAGGGAAAAATCTGCACAATATAATTGCATATATAGATTCTTTGTGAAAAAATAGCTGATTTCAAAAAAAAATCCGTCGAATCGGACTCCAGATGAAGGAGATATCGCTGATCTAAAAATCAGTGGTGTTGCAGACAATTTTTCGGGGCAGCAAGTTCGTGGTGCAAATATAGACGTCCTGGTGCAAGATCTGCAAAATGTAATTGCAGATCTAGATTCTTTGTGAAATAATACCCAATTTCAAAAAAAAAACAGTCGAATTGAAGTCTGGATGAGGGAGATATCGCTGATTTAAAATCAGCTCTCTTTTTTTTAAGAATTTTTGGTCATGGCAGGAGAGTTGTAGTGCAGATCTCAGGATTTCTACCACATGGGAAGATGCAGAATGGTTTTTCCATTTCCGAAAATAGGTTATAATAGGGATTCTGTGCAATATTGACTTAATTGTGGCCATTTCAAATTTTCGCCAATTTTTTTATGATGGCAGGCCTAGATCAGAATTTGAGGGACTTGTATAAATTTGATGGCTCTCATCCAGCCAAATGGCTAGCAAAAATGGAGAAATATTTCAAATTTAATTACATCATAGATGATGAGACTCAACTAAGTGTGGGAAAAATGTACTTGGAGCACGAAAGATGACAACGGTGGTAGTGTCATCAAAAATGCCATCCAAGGACAACTACTTGGCAGATGTTTGCAAAATCTATTTGTGACCACTTTGACCATAAATCTAATTTTGTGGGTCCTCTTACTAAACTCACATAGACTGAAACACAACCTAGCAAAGGTTTTATTGATACAAGAAAGAAGGAAACCAAGAAACCTAAAGGGTTATTTTCTGCTAGTATCTCCTTATTGCAAGTTCATGGATTGATTCAGAAGGAGAAGAGCGTTGTGTCTATAAATCCGATTTGCAAGAAAAATTTCATGAATGTCAACTTGGCAAAAAAATTACAAGTGCCAGTGAACCACATGGAGCACACACAGGTTAATAATGAGCAGGTGCAAGTTTATAAAGGTTTGAAGGTTTCCATGGACAAGTATGCATTGCATTCCGATTTTTATGCTTCATATATGGCTAATGAGGATGTTGTTTTAGGATACCCGTGGATGGAATTTGTAGGTACTATAAATATTAACGTGCAGAAGAAATTCCTGAAGCTCTGTTATAAAAAGAAGAAAATTACATTACAGGATATTTCCATCAATAAACAGGTAGAGTCCACGGAGGCTGAAGCAGAAGATGTTCCAGGGACTGATACATAAGATGAGGGCTCAGTGGTTGAAGTAATATTGGAATATAAAACACCACAACAGGAACCACAACATGCACCAGATAATAGTCAGGCTCCAGTAAGGGGTGAATTAAAGAAAAAGACACAGTGGGTTAAAACTTCAACATATCATCACCCACATCACCCTGCAAGACAACAACGAACAAGATGGCAACCAATTAGCCACAAGGAAAATAACCCCTGCAGTCCACAGATAGAGAGGAGCGAAGATCCACCTACTACACATCAACACAGAAGAGCTGTCATGGTCAACTTCCATTTCAGGCAAGCGAGGCACCAGTTAGATCGAGGGTTCACCTTTCTCTTAGATGGTTGGATGCACGTGCATGGTACCAGTGGACTACTCTTTTGAGTAGATCTTATTATTTGTGTTCTTCCCATGTTTCAGGGATAAAACATGCTAAGGGGGGTGGAATGCTATATAGATAGGGGGATAATATAGGGTACAAAGGGAGGTACCCAAGGGAATAATGTAATAATTGGATGGGCCATAGCAATAAATAAGGTGGTTAACCTGTATCATGTAAGGGACCACAAGTAGTTAGTAATAATGTTATGGGCCCATGGTATTAGATAGATGGTATTAAGGGAACCATGGTAATGACCCATGGTATTGTATGTATGAGGCCTATATAGAGGCTAGAAACTCCACATTGAGAGATGTCAAGGAATATTGTATGAATAGGCATATGGCTTGTGGAGCGTTTTCGTTCCTTAAGGAGTGAATGTATGGTGTTGCCCTACCTTAAGGGTTTGATTAATAAAGAAGCATTTATATCTATTTCTATATGTTATTTCTTGATTTATTTCTATTTATCATATATTTTTGGGTCAGATCTATAACAAGAGTGAAAGAGAACAAAGCCAAATTGCGTTTGAGGCCGAAGGAGCGAATTTGTAGCAAAAACTATGAATGTTCTTGGCATGATGCACCTGGGATGAGGCATGGCGCACCTGGTTGGTGTGGCATGCAGAACGTAGGTTTAACATTGAAAACCTAATAGACGCAATGCACCAGAGAAGCACGATGCAACTGTTAGTGGGCACGACTCACTTGCCTCCAAGCCTGAATTTCCTCCAAACAACCTCATGAAGCTCAAAAATATTGCAAGCTTCTTCCTTCCAAGTAAGTAAACCATCCCAAAGTCCCTTTGCAAGATTTTTCATCAGCTTTGATGGTGTGAAAATAGGTGAAAAGGAAAACCCTATTTGTTGCATACTTTTATTGAAAAACTGCTTAGGGTTTGCAAAGTTGTAATTTTTGTTGTTTTCCCCTGCATCATTTTCATTTTCCTCCTCACTAAACTCCCCTCATTTCATTTTCCCTCCCCTTTCTCATTCACACTCATTCATTCCCTTATCCCCAAAAATAAAAACCCTAATACCTAATCCCACTACTCCCAAACCCTAATTGGCATCTCTAAACCCTAATCCTCATTCCCCAAACCCCGCCACTCCCAAAAAACCCCACAGTCATCACAAGATCCCTCATTCACAGTCCCCATTCATCAATCCCTTTCATTGAACAGCAAACACCTATTATTGATATAAAATCTCTTCATACTCATCATTGAAACATCATACAGTCGCAAATATGGAGATAGATTCACCTTATGAAGGAGATGAAGAAACAGTAAGTGATTCCTCCCAAGAAATTCATGCACCAAGAAAACCTCACAAGGGACGAAAACACATCTGGGAGGAGCCCACTACACTTACTGATCTATTGGCTTGCCCTTTTACTGTAGCATGTTTCAAACATTAATCTTGCTACCAGTTTTGTGAAATGGTGGAAAGACTCAAATACCACCATGAGCTTGCTAGATTATTTGTCCTCCATCTTCACAATGGCCAAGTCAATTTGGCAGGTGTTACATTCAATTTGACACCTGAAACTATAGTTGAAGCAATAGGTATTCCGAATGTGGGTGAACAATGGAATAAGGGACAGCTGGTGGACAAAGAGAATTATGAGCCTTATATCAAGGCTGATTATTAGAAGCAAATTAGTAGGGTCTTCCCTTTTAGATACCAACAGGATACATATGCTCCCCTTATGAAACTCATAATTGAATATTTAGCTGTGAAGGCAGATTTTCTCGTCTATACACCTATCATGTAAAATTATTGATGCGTTTCACTAGAGTGAGGATGATGAACATCCCCTATTTCATATGCCAAAATATTGAGAAAATGACCACATTGGTGCAAAGGAAACCTCCTGATCAACAATACAATAGAATCCATCATTTTGCATTGATCAAGATTGTGGTTTTGCATTAGCTGAGTTTACTAAATGTTTCATAGGATGAATTCATTTCACATGAGGTCTTCACAAGTCCTCAAGTGACCCCATCAGTTTTTCATGAGGTAGGAGGGCCTTCACATCAACAAAAGGTGCATGAAACTCAAACCGCCAGTGTGCTAGTATTTGTCACTTACCAAAACGGTACAAGGAGGTTATTTGTAGCAGCCAAACAAGTATTATCTCCAACAGAGGTGGAAGGGGTCTCGTTTCCTTTAATAGCAAAGCAGGTACAGGACAAAGGTAAACTACCATTGCTTGATGAGGGGACTTCTAAAGGTCAAGAGAGAGATTTCATTCTCATTCAAGATGATGACTCTGATTTGGGTTCCCAAAGCTCAAAGCTTAAGGAGATCATCAAGGAACATGAAGCTAACATTCATGACTTGTCTCTCAACCTAGAAAGAGCCAAGTGGGTAATAAACTATCTTGAGCAAAGGAACAAATAGTTGGAAGACTAGCAGACTATCATGGAGCTGTAAAACATAAGAGAAAACTGGCAGGCACCCAAGAGGAGGAAAATCAAGTTCACACCACTAGAGCAAGAGATTGAAGCTGATCAAGAAAGGGCAAATATGGACTTGGAGAAGATACTGGAGAACACCAACAAAGAGAAAAATATGTTGAGGCATATGGCCTATCACTATTTGGCAAGAAACAAAATTTGCAAAGCGAGAATAAGGACTTTGAAGGCCAAGTTGAGGAAAACTTTGAGGAGGAAGAAAGAGAAAGACAAGCTTAAGATTTTGGCTAAGGATTCCTTAGCCCAACATAGCACTTGATGCAGGTCACTCAGCCCAAATTTCAAGAAATTTGGCACACTTTTTGTCAATCTTGAAATTTTGAAGTAAAACACAGATTTTTCTGCCTAATGCGTAGCGCCACCCTGCTCTCACTTTTGGTAGGGACATCCTCTGAAGGAAAACTCAACATTTTTGGATTCCAAATGCAAAAGTATGAATTCACAGAAATTACTAGAAATTTTTGTCAAGTTTTGAGCTTCCAAAAGGGTCAAAAACACCTCAAAAATGCCCTTTCTACCCCTTTTTGGCCACACAGGAAGAAGTGTTGGTAGAACTCACTTTTGGAGGGGAAATGGACACCAAATTTAGAAATTATACCTGTTCTGGAAAGTAGACAGATAGACCTTTCCAACAGGCCCACTTGGAGTAAATTTGGGGCACGAGAAGACCTCCAAAATCAGCTACAAAAAGGTACTACGCACAGGGACAGTGGCGCAATGCACAGGATGGAAAATTGTCATTTTTGCCAAAAAAATTTGTTTTTTGACTACTTTTTTCTCATTTTGAATTTTATTTCTATCATGGTCAAAATCTTGATGAAAATTGGTGTAAATTTATGGAATTTTATGTAAGAACTTTGAAAATTCACTCATGGAGATAGATACATCATGAAAAGGTAGTTTTGAACTGAGTGAATCAGTTTCCTAGGTTTTAGAGGCAAGTTGTTCCACTACCTACTTTTTAGTTCTTAGTTTAGATCTTGTTGAAACAGCTCCTAAACTCATGAATTCGACCCCTAAAGCCTAGCATGAATTTTTTGTTGCCTATATCTAGTAGTTTTTCAGTCATTTGTAAAGGTTGGACTGTTTTGAATGCTTTGAGCAATATTGTACATTCATCTCTGCAGGTTGGCAAAGGAATAAACCAGGGTTTGTAGCATTTTGTGGGACTCTTGTGGAAAGTTGATTTGATAATGTATTTCCTTCTCTAATTCAAGTTTACATGTGTTTATGTATGCCATCATCTCTCTCTGTTTAGCTTTAACTAAATGAATGAAGGATAAAGGTAGAATTCATTGATGTTGTAGTGCTTTACCTAGGGTTTTTTTAGTTATTCATGTTTTCGACTATTTGAAGAGGATCCCTGAGACTTTCATGCCCTTTCAACTCCTCGCCAATTTTAAGACTCTCCATCTCACATATTTCAAAGTACTAAACCATTTTCCTACCTTGCCCCACAGAAACCTCTACAAGACTCAGTCCATTCCCCGGACCCAAATCTTCCTTTCAAATTTGAGCCAACAAACCAATATTAAATTCAATCAAACTCCTCTGAGCATATACCTAGCCTAAAATTAGTTTTTTATATCAGTCATCTCAAGCTTCATTGATCATATTTTCCTAAGATTGACAAGGAGAGAACCCTCTCCCGACCTGGTAGGGCAAGCTACCAGGTTAAGCGTGGTTTGATGTTACCCTAGATCCTGCCTTTCTCAGCCTGAGGTAGATTTAGGCCATAACATGATGTGTCCAGTTGACCAACACTTTAACTTTTTGTTATTGGGCCGAGGGTGGCCATGTTAACTGGCCACCTTCGCTTATAAAACCAACTTTCTACATATTCCTACATTTTTAATCATATTCATACTTATGAGAGTGTGTGGAGGTAGTGACATACGTGTGGATCCTTTTTGCTTGCTGTTGCATCATCGAGGGTGACTCTGTTGTGCTCATGTTTTAGTTACCTCTTCTCTACTACTCTTTTTGTTGATTTTATTCTACTAATAGGTTTTCTTCTTGTTGATGTCCAGGTGTTTGCTTCCTCTGTTGTTGTTGAGCTTTGGAGAGGTACCATGGTGCCTGATGTTATGCTTCTCCTCTTCTAGTGTATGGGTACTGAAGGTTAGGCTTGGAACCTACTGCTACATCAAAATAGGCTGCTACCGGGCTTCCTGTAGTACTACTATAGGAAATCCTATAGTTTCATTTTCTTTGAATTTTTGTGGCCTTTCTTTACTTTGAGGGTGAATAGGTATTGGAATGAGTGGAAGTTGTGGCCATGGAGTGCTACGTGACGTAGGCTCCTATTGGTATGTCATTTTGATATATATATATATATATATATATATATATATATATATATATATATATATATATATATAGATATATATATCATTCTTTCTTTTTCTCTTCTAAGTAGATTTTTTGATGGACACAGAGGGTGACATGGTCATGAAGGGTGTTGGTTGAGATGTGGTGAAGTCAATGGATTTTTTTTTTAATCCAAAATAAGCTTGCATCATAATTTTTCCATCGGACTTCCTTTCCTATATATTTTCAGGACTTCCTGTAGTACTACAAGAAACTCCTATAGTAACTATAGGAAATCCTGTAGAAGTAACATAGTTGCCTGCAATTTGGATTTTTTTGTTGTTGGAGATGAGTATGGATGAATGAACATGGGGGTCATGGACGAGATGAAATTGATGAAGAAAAACATGGGGTTTTTCATGTCTTGTTGTCCTCTAACCTCTATGTCCATTAACTTTTTGAAAAACTGCAAAAATCAGAATTGTTATGAGTGCGCACGTTTGAGGTCCATGCCATTATTTTTTCTTTTCATATTTTTTTTGAAAGACAACCAAGTTTCCTCAAAGGAGGTTTTCATCTTGGTTACCTTTCTTGGGCGCCTCAAAGGAGGATTTCACCCAAGGGTATTGTTTTCTATTTTTTTTGTTTTAACTCTTGAGCCGCCTCAAAGAGGTTTTCAACCTAAGAGTGGGCCTGAAGGGCCTCATGGAGGTTTTCACCTGGGTTTCTTATTGTTTTTTTTTCCAAATATTCAAAAGTCCTCAATAACTTGGGGAGGTGGAAGCCGAGACTCCTTCAATCACCATTACTACCTTCTTGATGCTACTGATGAACTCCTTCTTTGACAAAGGAAATTTTAAGACTTTCAACCTATACCCATTGACAAGAAAACATATACCTTATTCATAAATAGTTATTATCTGAAAAACTTTGTTTTCATGGCACTTTTCTACCACATATGGGCCCAACCATCTGGTCATAAACTTTCTTTTGAAATATTTGAACCCTGATTCATACAGTATAGCCCGATTTCCTTCTTGAAATAATTTGTCTTTGATATTTTTGTCATGCGAAACCCTTATTTGTACTAGAGTCATATCTTTGTGCAAGAGATACTTCATCCTAAATTCATCTAACCCATTTAGTTGGAGAAACCTCTCTTGTTGTGCCCTTGTAACATCTAGATCCAATGGTGCTGCAATCCTCAAAGTGTTGTACTCAAAGTCAATGGAGAGCAGAGCCTTCTTGCAATCGAACAAATCATAAGGGGGAAGCTAGTGGTTGTCTTCCAAGTTGTATTGTAGATCCAAGTGGCCTCCACTAGTCTCTCTGCCCAATCCTTCCTGCTATTGCCAACCACTTTTGTCTAAATTTTTTCCAATGCTCTATTGGTTACTTCCACGTTTCTGTTGACCTGGCGGTGGTAAGGAGTGGACTTCGTGTGCTTGACCTTATGTTGGCTTAACAGATTCTCAATCATGTGTGGGGTGAATGAAGGGCCCCGATCAGTGACTAGCTCTCTAGGATATCCAAACTTGTAAAACACATTCTCCCTCAAGAACTCAGCTACTTTGTCTTCTGTGGCTACCTTGACAGCTTTGGTTTCATCTCAGTTTTTTAAGTATTAAGTGCACACAATGATGTACTTTTTCTTTCCTAATGGACAATCAATGGGCCCAATGAAATCCATGCCTCACTTGTGAAATGGCTCAAAAATCGGTTTAGGTTGCAAATGAATTTCGCCCCTAGGAATAGGTTTCCCCATTATTTCGCACTAGTCACACTGGTTGGTATACCTTCTTACATCCTAGTGGAGAGTTGGATAGTAAGAACCAACTTGTAGTATCTTGAAGGTTGTCCTTTTGACTACAAATTAACATCCATGAGGCCCATTATCATAGGTGAGAAGGTTGTTAAAAACTTCCTCCTACCTGGCACATCTTCTCAAAATTTGATCTGGGCCCAACTTGAAGAGATTGCCCCCAATCTAATTGAATGGGGTGCTTTCCTTATAATTCTATTGTTTTCCTTGGAGGAAAAAGAGGTAACTGTGTAGCTACTAAGTAGTGGGCTATGTCACCAAACCATGGAGAGAGAAATGAAATGGAAAATAAATTCTCATTTCGTAGCTTTTCATCGACCATCCCTTCCTCATCTGCAGGCACAATCAATTCAGACAAAAAATATGCAACTACATTATCTCTGCCAGGCTAATCAATAATAGTTAGATCAAACTCTCGTAAAAAAAGTAACCGTTTAATAATTCAGGCATTCACATCAGGTTTTTTCATCAAATATTTAATGGCAACATGGTTGGTATGTACAAAGTTCTAGTAACTAGTAATTTAATGTCTAAATTTATTCAAGGAATGGACAAAATCTAGGAGCTCCTTTTTAGTCACTATATAGTTCATCTCAACTTCGGATAGATTTTTTTTGATGAAGTAAATGGCATAAGGTAGCTTTTCATCTATCTGGCCCAACGCTGCTCCTATAGCTTTGTGAGAGGCATCAACATGTATGTGAAAAGGAAGAGCCAATTTCAGTCTCGGAGTATAGGTGCAGTAGTCAACTTGTCCTTAAGGGTTTCTAGGACCTCTCGGTAGCTTTCTGACCATAAAAATTTCAATCCTTGGCCAATATTCCAAACAAAGGTGAGGCTACCTTGCCAAATTCTTTTATGAATCTCCTATAGTATCCAACTAAGTGTAAGAAACTTTTGACATTCCTCTACTTCTAAAAAGTAGGGACCCTCTTTATGATAACTATCTTATTTTGATTTACTTGTAGTCCTTACTGGGATAATGAGTGACCTAGAATAGTCCCTGCAGTCATTAAGAAATCACACTTCTTAAGACTAAGGGATAAGTTCATTTCAATGCATTTTCTTAATACGTTCCCTAATTTAGAGAGAGTCTCTAGGAAATCACACCCATAGGGGGTGAACTTATCCATATAAATTTCCACAGAATCATGGACTAGCTCTGTAAAGATGATTAGGACTGCCCTCTAGAAAGTGACATGGGCATTGCATAAACCAAAAAGAAGGACCTTATAAAGAAGGGTACCCCAGGAATAGCTGAAGGTGGTTTTATCCTAGGCCTCTGGGTTGATCTGGATTTAATTGTAACCACTAAATCCATCCATGAAAGAGAAGAACTTCTTTCCTACCATACCATATAATACTTGGTCAATGAAAGGTAGAGGGTGTTAGTGTCTATCAATCGTGTCATTCACCAGTGATCAAATTTACTCTTTCGAGGTTTTTTGTTAGGGTCCTTGGCCACATTTTTATAGTTTCAATACATTTTCAAATAAACGTTTGGTCATTGGTTAGTATGTCTGAGTATATGACTGCTCCCATCAAATTCATGGTAAAAAGATTTCATTTTGTTCATGTCATCACTCCTTGTTTTGGGTCATTAATGAAGTGTCTTGGTCACCATTTTGTCATCAAAATCATAATTATGCATACTGGAAGGTTCAAAGGCCCAAATCATCAATTTATCAATGCATTTGATGTCATCATTAGATCAAGTCATCAAAAAGGGGTTATAAAAAGTCATGTCATCACCTAGGTCACCATCACGGGAGTTATTAATTAGGGAAAAAAGTGTTCTAGTGATTCCTATGGTAAATTTTGTTCTTTATTAAGATGTAACTATGCATACTAAAGTATTAAAGTTGTAGTACACTCTCCTATCATTTTAGTTTTAAAAAAGGCAAGTGGTGTCACATCATGACCCAATGCAAAAAATATACGTCCAATCTATTAATATACCATCCATGAATTTTAATGAATCACTTCATTGTCATTGAGCATATCGCCACAATCAGCTCCATTCCAACCACCAGGGCATCAAAATATCCCATCAAAAATTAATGATTTCTCTCATTCATTGCACTTTTGCCTACAACACATATTTCATTAAATATGGAAGTATTCAGTGGATCTATAATTTACAACTTTAACTAAATTAAGTTTTTTCAAAATGAGGAATTAGAAAGTCACTTAATCCACTAATTTTAATGTAGATATTCACCATTTTTGTGTAAAAGTTATCATGATAAACTTTATAAAACAAATTTATATAAACTTGCTAAAAAAAATATCACATTTTAATCTTGGATTCCTTACATTATCTATTTTAATATTTTTTATGGTTTATAGTAAAATATAAGTTTGTTAAGGTTATTTTATGAAAATAATGATGCATATGTTACTATTATTAATCCATTTAATTATAATCTGATATAGTAAATATCATGTATGTGAAAAGTTATGATTATTACTAAGGCAGTGTTGGCACAATTTAAAAGTCTATCACCTTTGCAACAGTAGTTATATTATGGTTGAAGATTAAAAAACCCTCAAAGCATCGAGTTTATACTCGTATTAGAATTAAATTTCAATATATTTGTGACGGTACCAACCTTTTTGATTGTTTAACTAAACAAAATTATGATGATATTGAAACACTTCTTTTAATGCTTTTTCAGCATAACAATAAAATTTGAAATAACTTTAATAATATCTTTTTATCTCCTTATTTACCATAGTTGGTCTTAGTGGATGATAATCATCATTATCACCATCATAATTACATACTATTGTAGAAAGTTAGCACCATTTTAGAGTTGAGGAGAAAAATAAATTTATGATCAAATTAAATGTTGAGTGTGAGTAGTAGCATAATTTATTTTTATTTGTTAGTTGTACGCTTATGTTAATAAAGAAGTTGATTGAGGCTCGCTTTATGAATAATAGATTAATATGCAAGATATATATTAAGTATAAAGTTATTTAATGACAAATGAAATTTTTGGTAATGTGTCCAATATATACCATTATTTAGAACTTTAACTAGATTATATTTTTTCGAAATGAGGAATTAGAAAGCCACTTAGTTCACTAATTTTTATATAGATATTCACTATTTTTTGTGTAAAAATTATCATGATAAACTTTATAAAACAAATTTATATAAACTTGAAAAAGAAAATATTTCACATATTAATCTTGGATTCCTTACATTATCTATTTTAATATTTTTATGTTTTATATTAAAAAGATAAGATTGTTAAGGTTATTTTATGAAAATAATGATGTGTGTGTAACTATTATTAACCGATAATACGATATAGTAAATATCATGTATATGTTGATTTACGATTATTACTAAAACAATGTTGGCACAATTTAAAATTCAAAATAACTTTTAGTAATATCTTTTTACCTTCATATATACCATATTTGGTCTTAGTGGATGATAATCATTATTATCACCATCATCATTACATACTATTGTAAGACGTTTTCACCATTTTAGAGTTAAGGAGAAAATATTTTTTTAGGATCAAATTAAATGTTGAATATAATTTATTTTTATTTATTATTTGTACTTTTATGTAAGAAACGAAGTTGGTTGAGGCTTACTTAATGAATAATATATTAATATGCAAGCTATATATTAAGTATAAAGTTATTCAATGACAAACGATCATAGTAATGTGTCCAATATATACCATAATAGATCCATTTTAAGTGCAAATGTAGGGATCAAATTTCAAGTGCAAACACATTTAGAGTGAAAGATACAATGTGTTATTTTTAATTGTTGAAACTATATTTTTGAATGCTAAATAGAGTATATATACGAACAAATAATAATTTTAACCATAAGAAACTTTTTTTATATATATAGATATATATGAAGTTGATATTGACATAAATTAGTTAACATAAATCTTCAATAGTTACTTTTGAAAATTATAAGATTTAAACCTCAGATTCACACATTTTTTTTTACTTCTAATTACTTTACAAAATATTCTTTTTTTATATTTTTCTATTTAAAACATAATTTTTATTTTAAACGGGCACAGACGGATAGACAAACTTACACATACCCCCATATTGGGCTGTAAAATGAGCCTCTGGTCTCAATTACTAATCATTTTAATGATCAAAATCAATCATGAATTAGAATAGTAACAAAGTAGTACAATTTGATTATTTTCAAATACAACAAGAAAGAGAGAAAAATGATTAAGATATTTATTACACATGTTTAGTTTTTATCCCTGTAATGTTTAAGGATACTATAATGAAAAGAACATATTAACATTCATCTAAAACTTAAATTCCTTACATTATTTCTATTACCATTAACATTTATATTTATGTATTAAATATGACCATGAATACTAGATTGTGTAAAAAAAATCTTACCTATAAAGTTATTTAACAATATATTAATATTGTTTTTCTTACTATTATTGATCATTTTAAATTGACACTAACTACTTTTCCTAAGTTGAGTACAAATTAATTATACTAGTATAATGTTGGCACCACTTCAAAATCTATAAGTAGAAATATTTTATAATTCTAGTTGTGTTGTTCAATGATCAAAATATTTTTTTTATAAATTAACATGCAACAAAATAGGGAATTTGATTATATCAATTATAATAAGGAAAATTAAGGAAAACTCACCTCAAACATTATATCAAGCATCTAGCATTTATTCATTAAGTGTTTAAATGGTTTATATTAAATATAATACTAATTAGGTACCCCACTGTTGTTTTAATATAACAAGTTTAGAAGATGTTTTTAGGTGCATTATTGAATTTTATTACGCATATTTGATATGGTGAGAAGTCATGCTGGTCAAATAAAGCTTTGAAAACTTAAATATTTTATGGCATTGTCATGTAATTTGTATAACACATGATTACATTGAACTATTAAATAATACAAAACTCCTTCAAAAAAAATATGAAGAGAATATTTATACAACAAATATGGGAAAATGTGTCTGAATGTATATTAATAGATCCTCCAAAAAAAAATTACATTTATGTATCATATAAAACTACTCTTAAGATAATCGCTCAAGTAAATCAAGAATGGCTTCTACACCATATTTATTTATCTTGGTCTTCTTGCAATGTTCTTTCTTTGGCATCCATGCCCACACTATGGTATTAATTGGAATAGAGCCAAGTTCTTTGTCATCAGGATTTGGTACCCAATATTGCTCTAAAAATTTTCCATTGTATTTCCCTGACATAGGCTTCCACCAGTCAACCTTTACATGAAGATTCTCACTTTCATTATCCCTAAAGATATTTGAGATGGATTTTGCCATCCAAATCATCTCACCTGCATCCTCATTTCCTGATCTAACTAGCAACATCTTTCCTTTCTCAACATCAATCATTGGATTGAATGTTGGCTTTGGCTTGTTGCATTTGGGTCCAACATATATTGGTTCATCTATCGCATTATCAAAATCTCCATCCATAATACTTGAGATTACTTGGAGTGGATTACGATCAACATCAACAATGTGCCTTGTCTTGGGCCAGAAATCCTCAGAAGATGAATCATTTCCATCTATTATTCTATGATCATTATAGATTCCATCTAATGTATCAAGAACTTTTTCCCAATACACCACTTTATTTTTCCATTCCTCTGCAACAATTGGTGAATCCTCATTCCCAATAGTGTCTTTCCACATTTTTATTTATGATGTTATCCCTTCCTTTAGTTCTTTTAAATAGACATCATTCTGTTTGGAAGCTAAGAAAGATGGCTTCCCTATGGGAATTATAGGTTGACCTTCATCATCTATATTCCATAACTCAACTGGTTCTGACCACTCAGAGTCTCTAATTGATTCTTTATACCTTAGTACTGGAACATCATTGAGTATAAGAAATTGGAAGTATTGAACATTAAGATGTCCAACTAGCGCATTTTTTCCCTCCTTAATGTATCCACTAAGGAAACTTTTGAAGTCATAGACCTTGTCAATCAATGTAGGTGGAAACACTCTATTTTCTTCAATTATGCGATATGTATCCATCATTTCAGGTAAAGAATAAATATCTTTACTTTTTAGGTTGGAAGACATTCTTCCATAGGTTCCATCTATGTCTTCATGGGTGTGCCCCACAGGCAAGAACCCAACCTCAATAGTGATGAAGACACCAAGTGCAGTTAAAAGTGATAGAAACATGAAAAGATAGCGATTCTTATTATCACTTGGTGCATTGTCCAACTGTAACAACAAATGTGGAGGAAGAGGTTTAAAATCAACATTTTGACTTTTTGAACTTCCATGAGATATAAAATCATCCTTGTACCCTTGACATTTTGGGTAAATAGAGGTGTCAAGTAATGCATTTGTAAGTGGGTTTCTTGAAATTCCACTTTCATAAAGTAGATCACCATACATATCCATTTGTGGGTCTTCAAGGTCCCTTAAGCACTTTGCAAGGGATGTAATAGTAAATTGTGATCCCATATGGACAAATGGTAAGGAGAAATGACCAAAACCTCCCACCTTATGCCCATGTGTAAGCATACCTGTCAATGACAAACCCAAATTTGTTCCTACAACAGAGTTTGATTTGACACGTAGCCTTGGGATTGATGTCTTTGTTTTGTCCATTTTATCATGGATAATGCTCAAATACTCCTTTGGAAACCGCTCTGACATAATTCTATGGGCATAGTAGCAATATCTTCCACACATAACAATCTTGTTATGTTTCGTCAACCTACCTCGTGCCTTTTCTTCCAACTCTTTTGTAGTTGCTGACTTCATTTGTGCTTTCAACACAATACATTCACTGCATTTATTGAAGTTGGTGTTCTTTGAAAATGCCACATCTCGAAACTTAGTATTCCAGATCTTGCTCATTGTTGGTTGTGATATTGATGGGTAATTGAGCTTTTGAAGAGCCTCATTGATCTCTTTTAACAAAGAATTTTGTGTGTAAGTCGAAGGAAGCAGTCTTAAAGGAGCAGATGTTCCATCTTCTTCAACTTGACGTGTTTGATTTGGTGAAAAATCTGAATTATCCATTACAATTTTGTGCAATATTTCTATAACTGCCACTGTGTGAGCTCGTGCTTTGCATGTGTTGGTGTTACCATGAATAGCTTTGATCTGTCCATGTTGGAAATAATGCTGGTAGTTATAGAATGTGCTTTGAGGAATTTTATGTATCTTATACCATGCTTTCTTACAAATAATATTCCCATTAAATCTCATGTCCTTTACATTTCTAGCAATAGGTGGTAGGCCATGGCCATGGCCATGGCCGCTTGACATCACTGTGTTTGACATGAGTGAATTCAAGACAAATTCTCTAATACCATTTGTATTTATTTGTCTCATGCCCCTTCTAGCACCTGCAATGGCCTTCCTATCGACATGTTGAAGACAATCTTTTCTACAACATACATCTGCTGCCAAAAGTCGAATTTCTTTCTCTTCATCTATTTTTGTTTGACATTTTGCAGTTTTTTTTGTAGCCATAACTCGTTTAATCCTTTTATATGGCCTTGTTACATTCATATCAATTGAGTTTCTATATTTTTCATTACAAAGGTACCCATCCCATTTGTTTAAGGGATTTGCGTCCTCTATAACATCCCATATCACCATTTCTTTGGTTGGTTCCTTGAACTTTTCCTTGACCCTTAATATCACACCTTTGTTGTCCACCAACTTATTTATTGGCCATCTAACCAAACAATGTATAGACTTATCTCCAATTTTTCATATCTCACAATTTCCATCTATCTCTTCTAGAAAAACACCAAAATCCATTTCACCTAGTGTTTCACCCTCAACAATGTCATCCTCGCGGACATGAACTAGCATTCCTTTGGCAATGCACATGCTTGTTCCCATGCATTCATGTGTAAGAGAAACCTTTGCACATATGAATTTAACCCTATCTTGGGGAATATTTATGGCATGATCATGACAGTGAGGCTCCAAATCTGATTCTGGCCAAATTTCATAAGATTCTAATGCACCCCCAAGTGTATGCTCAAACCCTGTTGGATGTGGTAGAGGAACATTATGTTTTAACACCTTTTCAATTTTAACCACTATGCATCCTTTCTTTACCATCTTTCCATGCACTTTATGCCCAAGCTCTGTATTGAATATGGAGCCCTCGCCCACCTTCACTCCATGTTGTAGAAGATTTACCTTGTCTCCAATAGAAAATGTAGAAGAAACATTTGTACCTATAAACAAATGTAAATAATGTTAGTATTTACTCAAAAAAAGAACATTTATTATAGTATCAAAAACATATAACACATGCTTCAGTATTTTGATTTACCTATGTGGTGTCTCAAATCCACAATCTTCCATGGATGTATGTCCCCTTCATTAACATCATCATCATTCAAATGTGGTTGAATGAGATCAATTATCAAAATTGCAACATAACCAACATTAACCTTTTTTCCAACATAATAAGTTCCAGACTCTACAGATTCAACCCTTGCTAGCCCAATGACTTGATCATTAATAAGGAGATCAACATAGTCCCCTTTTGCCAAAATTATATTTTCCATTGTAGCTTGCATCAATTCTGTAACAACAATTACATCGTAACTTGTAATTAAAAGAATGAACTGTGTAAAGTGTGACTTTATATTTCCCCAAAAACACACAACTTCCGAAGAACTAATATAAATGCAAAAATAAAAATATTATGGTTGTCATGTTGTATGTAATGAAACATTGTTTCCTCAAATGAAAGCTAACAATCAATATCATTCCTTCTACTACAAACATAAGCATATTGCTAGAAGCAACATTACATGGTCAAATAAATCTAGCACATGCTAGATTTCCTTCTAGCACAAACACAAACACATTGCCAATAACAATATTCTAAGGCGAAGGAAATCCACCACATGCTAAATTTTCTTCTAACGTAAATAGAAGCATATTACTCACAAAAACATTTCAAAGTAAAAGAAATCTTACACATTCTAGAGTTTATTGTAGCACAAACGCAATCACATTGCCAAAAATAACATTGCAGTGTAGAAGATATCTAGCATACGATTGATTTACTTCTAGTACAAACAAAAGCACATTGGCAACAATAACATTGTAGGGCAAACAAAAGCCAACAAAATCCAACAACTTCTATCACAAACACAATCACATTTCCAACAACAATGTCGCAAGGTAAAATAAATTTAACGCATGCTAGCTTTACATGTAGCATAAATACAAGCATACTACCAATAACAACATTTTATGTCAGAAGAAATCTAGTGCATGCTATATTTCCTTCTAACACAAACAAAAGCACATTACCAAGGTGAAAGAGATCTAACACGTGTTATATTTCCTTCTATAATAAACAACCAAATTGAAAACAACAACATTGCATAGCAAAAGAAATCTAACACAACTTCTAGCCCAAACACAAGCACAACATTTCCAATAACATTGCCAAAGTGATGGAAATCTAACACTTGCTAGATTTCCTTTTATCATAAACAACCAAATTGACAACAACACTATTGCAAAGCAAAAGAAATCTAGCATAGTTTCTAGCCCAAACACAAACACATTTCCAATAAAAATATTGCAAGGTGAAAGAAATTTAACGCATATTAGCTTTACATGTGGCACAAATACAATCATACTACCAACAACAACATTGCATCCCAAAAGAAATCTATTGCGTGTTATGTTTATTTTTAAAACAAATCAACAAAGTGTAATGGTGATTATTTGTTGTGAAGACCCATATGAAAAGTGGCATAATGCTAATAAGACCAATGCAGCTACTGCAGGATACCCACTCACCTTTCCCTTTATCCTACAAAAAAACTCTGAGGTGTGAAATCCTTTTTTTGTCGAGTGTTTGCTTGTAAGAGGGGAAAGTAATGAATAATTCTTCCTGCTAGAATATATTTATTTGGGGAAACCAGGGTGAAAAACATGAAGCCTCATCACTTCAAAATTTGTCTTTCCTTGGGGGGGTGGTTGTTCCTCTAATGGTTGATTTCCTGTACGAATTAATGTTTCCTTTAGCTGACACATTTTTCCTTCCACTAGGTTGTCAACAGGAAGCTTATTATAAGAGAATATTCATCTATTGTGCTCCTTCCAAATTTCCCAAAGGATGAAACCTCGAATGAAATTTCAGATAAGGTTCACCACCTCGTTTTTTGTATAATGCACCCGCCATTTCTTTATTGTTTCTTGTATGCTCTCTCGACTTTGGTTTCTTTATCTAAATATTGAGGCTAATTAGTCCCATAGTGCCTCCATATAGTTACAGGTGTTGAGTAAATGATTAAGACTCTCTTTTGTGTTTTCGGAGAGGAAACACGAAGAGGAACCTATAAATCCTCTCTTTATAACTTTGTCCTGAGTTAGGACCTTCTGATGTAAAATCAATGACATGAAAATTTAAATTTATGGCCAATGTGGCACCATCCAATTTTCTCCACGATGGATCATTTGTACTAGTATATCCCTCACTAAGATAAGCTTTGACTTCCTTGAGATTGAACTCCACATCTTCTTTTTTCCCCCATTTGAGTTGGTCTTGTTAATTATTGAACATAATTCTTAATTTTCTTAGTTCCTCTGTTAGATACTGAATAGCTAAGTCATTCTGGGTTGGCCGTCGAAAGATATTAAAATTCCATCGCCTCCATTTGTTATTTTCTAGTCCTTGATCCTAGAATTGGTAGAATTCTCTATACTCTTATATTTTTGTGCTTAGTTTGAAGGGATGTCATTCCTCCCTGCATAACTTAGCTTGTTTCTACCATGCATCATCCCAAAATAGGGCCTCCTTTCCATTTCTGATTTCCCAGAATAGTGTTTTTGCATTATACCTCTTTTATTCCATGCTAAATTCCAAATTGCCAACCCCTGAGTGGAACTTGATAACCAAACTAACTTTTTTGTATGGAAATTAGGTGCATATTTTGATTTCCAAAGCCTTTCCCAAGGTGATGACCCCCCTTTTAACCATCTCCACCATAATTTTGCTCCATTTTCTTTGTTGGTTACCTATGGATCTTGAAGACCTATCCCACCTGCATCTTTTGGTTTGCACTCTATTTAAGGCCACTAGCGCCCATTTTCGTTTAACCTCTACCCCTCGCCACAAGAAGTTCCTTTGGATGTCCCATATCTTTTGGGAGAAGGGAGGATAGATAACATATACCTTGGAATAGCTTGTAGCACTGTGTTTGTTAGAATCAGATGACCACCCAGGTTTAGGGCTTTGACATTCCATTGTTTCACCCTATCCTCAAGGTTTGATACAATTTTTTCCTAATTGGAGTTCTTTTAGGCTTGCACCATTAGAGGGACCTCAAGGTACTTTGATGGGAGGGATTTAAACATATATGCCCTGGTTTTTTACCTCTGCATGGTGTAAATATCTTGAAAATATGCTTTTAGATACTCTTTCGGAGATATTACTACATCGCAGTAATCCATTTGTATCTATTTTGCAAAATATTAAGCATTATATTTTGCTTAAACGGAATATATTGTGGGAACTTTCCATACAAATTGATGAGCATTTTGCACAGCACGGCTGAAAGAGAAGCCCTTATGATCCTAACCTCTACTGCAAAGGTCAAGGGGGGATATTGTGATCATCGTTGTGTATGTCGATGACTTAGTAATCACAGGCAGTTATGAGAAGAGAATTTTGGAAAGATTTGAAAAGGTCCTTTGACATGACCGATCTTGGTCTATTGCATTAGTGTCTTGGTTTGGAGGTGTGACAGACACATCACCGGATATTTGTATATAAAAGAAAATATGCCAAGACACTTATTGAGAAATCCCATATGAATGGTTGTAAGCCCATGCAAACTCCCATGGAACCAGACCTAGTAGGAACCGCACCTCTTATCATTCAAGTGACACGTAAGTTATAATGTGCCACACAAATAAGTAAAGTAACATGGAACTGGCACTTGCCCCCATTAATCCAACGCATTCAAAAACATCTGGAGGTGTTGAAAACCATGGAATTCACCTTAGTTCAGTGGTTTTCGAATGTGTTGGTGGATAGGGTGGAAAATAAAGGGGTAGATAATGTCCATTTGCTCACCGACGTGATGTGAAAGTTTTCATAGGGCTGGCTAAAGGAGGAAAGCCAAAGGTTGGCAGAGAGAGATCACTCCACGTCATTAAGGCAGGTTGATAGATAAGGGGTGGGCCTGAATCAGGACAGTGATCTACCAGTTCATACGAACAAATAATCCTTCATTATGGACATACTTAGGAAACGAGAAGGGGTATGTGTCTGCAATACAAGGATAGAGTGATGGTTAATCATGGGAAGGAGAGGATTTCCCCCATAATAGATTGTTAGTGTGACCGTCTCATTAATAGGAGATGTGGCAAGAGGAGTGGGAGGGTACAAAATCAAGAGGGGAAACATACAAGAGCAAGGTCAGGGTGATTATGATTTTGAACAAACCGTTGGCAAGGGAAAATGAGAGGAAGGACGTCCACAAGTACACACGAATGAACAACAACATCGCTAGCAGGCCAGAGTTACTAAAAATTGAGAGGGAAAGTACTCAAATATCGGCGAGGCAAGTCTCATCTAGGGTGTCATCTTTAAATCATAGCTAGGGAGCAAGCTTCATCGACATAAGGCAAAACACTGAAAGGTGGTGTAATTGTGAGTTGGTGATAGTAATTTCTATGAGGGAAATTCAGTTATCAGGGAGTGCAATGAGTAAGAGCTAAAGTGATGCTAGTAGGCCAAGAGGTAGTTCCCGTGGATGCTCAGGGCTTTGAGTTTTGCAAACAGACATGCATGGAGGAAGCAGTAGAGGTTGTTGCTAAACAGTCACACAAAAGGGAAGGATATAGTGGAAATCTGGGAGAGTGAGGTTCGAAGACCTTGTAGGGCTATCTTTGATTGTAGAATAGAGGAGGAAGGAGATTGGATCATCAACACAGGGAAATCCAAAACATAGATGACTGTGTACCAAAAGACCTTGGAGACCGCTTGGCATGTCAAGACTCTAGTGGAAAAGCTGCAAGCAGAGGCAACAGAGTAGAGGAAAAAGAGGCAACTCGAGACAGAAATCGAGTTAAAATCTATAGACCAATGCCTAAAAGGAATTGAAGAGGCTCTCAAGGGTTTGGTTAACATAGAGAAATTGCATGTTGGCAGAATTGGGGATCTTAACAAAATGTTCTCAATCTATCTAAATTATATCGATAATGTGGATATGTCGATGGGTGTAGAGATAGGAGATTTGGCCCGCTTGAGGAAGTATCGAGTTCGAGAGGCTTGCGCTGCAGGCGGCTGTCCACTGGCAACCCTAGAGGCTCCAGTGACAACCCTTGTGGAGGACCCAACAATGGGGCCAACGACAATAACAACTCCAAGCAAATAATATTGTGTTATTTGATCATGGCATCGACCAATCTTTTGTTTAGTTTTGTGTTATGTTTATATAGGTAGTATTGTAGTTATTTTTTCAAGTTTAGGTCTGAAGATCAGAGCTATATAGCTATTCAGATAGGCAGACCTACATATAGTAGTAGTGGGAAGGGGAACTTTTTTGAACTATATAAGGGAAAGTAAAGATAGAAAAATCTAATGGCATGTCTGGTTAAATGTGTGACAAAGAGAATCTTCTTCTACAACTGGTTTGGTAAACCAACTACTATTTTTGTATTGTATGTTTATTTAGTAATATATTGAAACTTTACTAACTTACAAAAAAGTTATCTTATTATTTTTCCCTTTAATATATTGTCTATTAAAAATATATGCTACATATTAAAAGATATTAAAAATATATGCTACATATTAAAAGATATTAAACTCTTAGAAACTTAATCTTTCTTATAAATATAAAATATTTGATATGATAAACATAAAATTTTATGTAAAAAAATTAAAAAATATATATTGTGTATTAAAATATATTGAATTCTTCGATACATTTTTTACCAGAGGATGATGTGGAAAGAAATTTGATGAGGAATTTGATACCATATAAACTTAAAATTTTAATTACTAAGTCAACTATATGGGGTTATCGGGTTATCTTCCTTTTCAGTATGTTCTGTTCAAGCAGACATGTTTTGTATGAAAAAAATCTAATTTAAAAATAATTAAATTTTATTACTGAGTCAACTATATGGGGCCTATCTTACCTTTCAGCTGTTTTTTATTAAAAAATATAAAAAATTTACAAGAATATTTGTTTACGAGGTGTTTGGAGAAATTTGATCTCTCTTTCAAGGCCCAACAAGGTTCAAATGGATTTTCTCTAATGCAAGTGAGGACTAGCTTCATTTCGAGATAAGGTTTCGAAGGTGTGAATATGCGAGGAGCGTTTACCATTCCACCATAGCTGTTGTTATCACAGAGGAAGATGTTTCTCTACTCCTTTACTGTTTCCATTCTGATCCTCTTTTTAAGTGTTATAAGTAAAACCAGATAAAGAAAACAATAAAACTAACTGGGTACAGTGGCACATAGAGTGAATTCCAAACAAATGCCCATATTTCAGCACTCTTTTCACTTGTAATAGAAGATTGTCTCAGTGACCAGGACAAAGCCATTACAACTGTGAGCAAATTCTGAAGCAAGTCATGAAAATCAATATTAGAGTTATTCACTTGGCTTGATATTATTCTGGAAATTTGCCTCAATAGAAAACTTCAGATTTCTTAATAGCTTACATTTATATGCCTGCGGTCCTATTGATGTCACTTAGGTGAGACAATGGCTGAAACATTGAGGCTCAGAATTATGGTATGGATTAGCCCTTAATTACGACAGACTTCCGAAGCAGTCCTTATTGTAAATGAGTCAGAATCTGTGGACTCCTTGTCACAGCAGGGCTTGAATCCTTTATTAAGGAATACACACTATTTGATCTACAAATCTTGATCCATAACTGCCATCTGAATTTCTGAAGCAACGATGAAGCATTTGGCATACGAAAAATACAGCAATGCAGCAGCTAGATATAGTATTTGAAAATGAAAAATAGGAGATACTAGAATGCCATAGTTAACATTGTAACATAGTGCTCTGCACAGTTAGGAAAGAAAATAAACATAGTTAGAAAAGGATATTCATTACAGCAAAGTAAGCACTTGGACATAGCGAATTCAGATGTCCCATTTGTGGTTTGATATTCCTTTTTTTTCTCTGCATAATGAATTTCCGGAGGAAACCCACTGGGTACTTTCCCTCATTCTGATAATGGCAGCCAGGATAAACTAGATTCTTCAGGGCTCAAGGCCAGCTCAACTGTCAGCAATTAGCTCATGAAGAGAGCAAGCATGTCACAAAGTGGAATATGAACCCAGATGTAGGAGGATAACTACTTTCCTCTCAACAACTGGAGCTACACCCAATTGACCTATGGTTTGATAATTGGCTAAATTTGATATATTTTTGTAAGACAGTTCTCTCATGGGGAGTGGGTACAGCAGATGGAGAATTACGTTAGATCAAGTCAGAAATGTGAGAGTAAATAGCCATGAGAGAAAAATCTATGGGAGACAACTTTTTCGTGTATGTAGAGAAGGATACTAAGAGCAAAGCTTAATGTGTAAAGGTGGTGGTACGCAAAACTCTGCAAATGGACGTCATTTGTCAAAATTGATCCTAAATGTGAATATGTTTTCTACTATGCCTGCGATTGTCAACTCTTTTTGTGCCTTTGTGTAAGAAAGGTTGAATTTTTATTTTGTATGAGCATAATGATGACTCGGAACTCTGTCTTGTGTGTCAGTGTCTGATCTATGGAAAAAGATAAATATAGATTTTAATCACTCTTGAATAGACTGTAATTTTTTTTTGGCATTGCATGATGTTGAAAATAGTTAGGTGGATTAGTGTAGAGCTTAAGAAGATATTGAGTTTAATGGCACAACTGACACCATGAAAGAATCTTTGGAACAAGTGGTGGAGTAGATTGTGCCTGAGCAAAGGGTTGCAACAATGTATATGAATTTGGAAAAGGCCCCCATGTAATGGTGGGTAAGCACATCAAATCAAGTTTCACTCATGGCATGATATGATAGAGGTACTTAATGATAAAGGCCAACCAGAAATTGGGGCTCCACTAGGTAATGACATTTTGGAATCCAGTTCTGTCAACCAGCCCCTACAATGGGTGGTACTTCCAATCCAATGGGATACATGTATTACTGCGAAGTCATTAGGAGATATAGGAGGTTCCTATTTAACTATGGGTTCATAATTTTATGCAAACCTTAGAGCCATTTCCAAAGAAGTGATATCTTGAGGTAAAAATGCAGTGGCAGACAACTAGCTAGGTTGAATTATGAGAAAGGTTCTACACCACATTATATAACTCTACAAGGAGGAGGCAGAGATTGCAAGTTTGATAGAGTTCATTTGGTGTTTCCAATAAATGGACCACCCACAAAGTCTAATAATAGGATCCCCAAAGGAGTACCCCTTAAAGGAACTTTGCCATCTGTGGTATAAAGAAACTGATTCCCTTTTGAAACTATTGATAATGTGGTAGGTGGTATTTCTCTGGAAATGAAAAGTATTGATCTCCTTGTTGTTTTGCGAGTTGTTGATAGTGTATGGGAAGATGGTGAAAATAGTTGGGAATAAGATAGATCTGCATTCTATTTAAAGGATCATTTTTTAGCAAGGAATGTGTTGTAGTGTAATTAAATCTGCATGTTGTTCCGAAGATTTCTCAATCAAATAGATCTGCAATCTTTTTAAAGTTTATTTCCTTCCAAACTCAGTGAATATCTAGTGTTGGGTTGTGAAAGTGTGCTTGATATCTAACTTGGACGGATCCTATCTGGTGGAGAGTATCCAGTGTTAGGTTGTGAAAGTGTGCTTGATATCTAACTTGGATAGATCCTAGCTGGTGTAGAGTCCCCCTGAGGGTCCACTCAAGCTCACTACTATGTTATTGCTAATTCACTAATTTTTTTTGAAGTAGCACTAGCAGTTCTAGTTCCAGTAGTATATCTAGTAGTATACCTAAGAGAATATATATGCATACGTAGCAGCAGAACAAACAGAGTAAGTATATGAACCTTGAACCAAGCTAGCATCATGATCAGCCTCTGTTAAGGAAATATCTCCACGTGTTGTCGGGGTCTTACCACACCAAACACATCTTAGAGACCCTTGTCATGACCAGGTCAGCCCTGTAACTTCACTGCCTTCTAACGTGTTTGGAGGTTGTTGTTACCACTAGATATTGGTTTCATTCATTGTTCACAGGTAGCAAACTTTCACTGCCATATTTTGTTGAGAAATATCAGGAGCCCTGAAGGAGGAGGGTAGGGTCAAGCCTTGCCTCCATGTACTCGATCATCCTTTTCATATGGTTGATCTTTTGTGGTACAAACATGGTTTCTACCTGCCTAGAACTGCATATGGGTTGTATCAATGGTGGAAATATTCAAAAAATCTTCATTTCCTCTGTTTATCACTTTGTCATGTAGGAAAACAGAGTACAGGAATATGGGTTAGTCTGACTCGTAACTGTAAAGTTACTGAGTCTCGTAACTCCTAAACACCAACCCTTTTATAGGGTAATATTTTCTAGAGAAGAGAAATCATTCTTTTCATTAAGAAAGAGGAGTACATTTACGTATATATGACCCAAAAAAACCTCAAAGGTATGGACATCACCAATGCCAACAACAACATCCATCACAAAATTAACTAACAGGGACCAAAAATGGACATGAAAAGAACATCTATAAACTTTGTAGAACATGGATAAAATTACTAAAAAAGATAAAAACCCGGATAGTATGGAACATTAAAATCCTAGTTACAAACAAGAATAACCAGTTCAAACAAAAATATTTTATTCATAAGATGACAAAAATGATAGAATTTCTTGACATATCAAAAGAAGTGAGCCAACTGAAGCTCACTGGGGATATGAACATATCCCCTTCTCAATAATTGTAAGCCTCCTGGTTCTTCAAATAAAAAGTGGCCTTCCTCCACCCGTAGATATTTTTTGGACATATAGTCCTCATGTTGGTTACATTCCCTCAAAATATGCTAGAATAATAGATTATGAAAGAGACCCTTAAGAATTTAAATATGTTACATCTAGTGCTTGAGGGAAAGAACCTTAAAATTCCCCTTCTCAATTATCCAGTCCATCACACACTTGGAATATCCATAAATCTGACAGGAGATAATGTTCAATGATTTTTCAATATATAAAAGGGCCCAAACTACAGAAACCTCTGCCTTGGTATTAGACTCTGAACCAATATTCAACCAAATATGATAAGACCCATTTCTAGGGAGGAAACTGATGGCACCCCCTCCACATACACCTAAATGATATGCATCATCAAAGAAACCTACATTTATAGATAGAGGACTATGAGGGAAGCATAAGGAGTGACTACGAGGAGGATTCAAAGGCTTGACATACAGAGAAGAAACCCATAATATGAGGCAGGATGTCAGAGATCTCTGCTTTCAAAGATATGTTTATTCTGAACCTTCTAGACACCCCAAGCGATGAAGATAGGAAAGGATTTATAATTAACCATGTTTTTCTCACCTAAGAAAAGGAAATGGTCAATATGATACATTGGAACAAGGTCCAAAATATTAAATAACGTGACAGTTGCAGTCCAAAGTTCCATGGAAAAATCACACAGAAAAAATAAGTGATTGAAATATTCAAAGTCCTTTGAATAGAGGATACATATATTTGGCCTAGATAATCCTTTGCAAAATAGAGGGTCCCATGGTTATATCTAATTCTATAAATCCAACCATATGAATAATTTAATTTTTCGAGCAATAAGACAGTCCCGGAACTTATTATACCACCAATTTACCATGGGAAGGGAAGAACATGCTGATATAGAATTATAGGCATGGCAAGAAGTTATTTTCCCAAATGAGGTGTTCCAAGCACAAGCAATTGAACCATCCTCCTATGATAAGATTAGACCATTGAGAATAAGATTCTTAACAAAATTGTCCCATTCATATGCTAGAAGACCATGTAGACCCAATTCAGAAGCACATTTCCACCTGATAATAAAAGACTGCAATGAGGAAGACAAGAAAGGATGACACAATATATAAACAGCCCAGAATTTGAGATGAAATATGAGCTTTGGAAATAATTAGTAGAAGGGAGACCCACTAATAGAAGGAGCTCCAGATGTTATTAACAAACGAGGTTTATGTTTTGCAGGTCAGGCATTGTGCTATTGAACAAAATCTATGGCCATTTTGACTACTTATGATGGGACTTACAGTTCAGTCTTTCCACTACTTGTAAGCATGCATAATTTGCCCTAGTAGTATACCTAAGAGCATATATATGTATACGTAGCAGCAGAACAAACAGAGTAAGTATATGAACCTTGAACCAAGCTAGCATCATGATCAACCTCTGTTAAGGAAATATCCCCACGTGTTGTGGGGGTCTCACCACACCAAACGCATCTTAGAGAACCTTGTCATGACCAGGTTAGCCCTGTAACTTCACTGCCTTCTAACGTGTTTGGAGGTTGTTGTTACCACTAGATATTGGTTTCATTCATTTTTCACAGGTAGCAAACTTTCACTGCCATATTTTGTTGAGAAATATCAGGAGCCCTGAAGGAGGAGGGTAGGGTCAAGCCTTGCCTCCATGTACCCGATCATCCTTTTCATATGGTTGATCTTTTGGGGTAGAAACATGGTTTCTACCTGCCTAGAACTGCATATGGGTTGTATCAATGGTGGAAATATTCAAAAAATCTTCATTTCCTCTGTTTATCACTTTGTCATGTAGGAAAACAGAGTACAGGAATATGGGTTAGTCTGACTCGTAACTGTAAAGTTGCTGAGTCTCGTAACTCCTAAACACCAACCCTTTTATAGGGTAATATTTTCTAGAGAAGATAAATCATCCTTTTCATTAAGAAAGAGGAGTACATTTACATATATATGACCCAAAAACCTCAAAGGTATGGACATCACCAATGCCAACAACAACATCCATCACAAAATTAACTAACAGGGACCAAAAATGGACATGAAAAGAACATCTATAAACTTTGTAGAACATGGATAAAATTACTAAAAAAGATCAAAACCCGGATAGTATGGAACATTAAAATCCTAGTTACAAACAAGAATAACCAGTTCAAACAAAAATATTTTATTCATAAGATGACAAAAAGGATAGAATTTCTTGACATATCAAAAGAAGTGAGCCAACTGAAGATCACTGGGGATATGAACATATCCCCTTCTCAATAATTGTAAGCCTCCTGGTTCTTCAATTAAAAAGTGGCCTTCCTCCACCAGTAGATATGTTTTGGACATATAGTCCGCATGTTGGTTACATTCCCTCAAAATATGCTAGAATAATAGATTATGAAAGAGACCCTTAAGAATTTAAATATGTTACATCTAGTGCTTGAGGGAAAGAACCTTAAAATTCCCCTTCTCCATTATCCAGTCCATCACACACTTGGAATCTCCATAAATCTGACAGGAGATAATGTTCAATGATGTTTCAATATATAAAAGGGACCAAACTACAGAAACCTCTGCCTTGGTATTAGACTCTGAACCAATATTCAACCAAATATGATAAGACCCATTTCTAGGGAGGAAACTGATGGCACCCCCTCCACATACACCTAAATGATATGCATCATCAAAGAAACCTACATTTGTAGATAGAGGACTATGAGGGAAGCATAAGGAGTGACTACGAGGAGGATTCAAAGGCTTGACATACAGAGAAGAAACCCATAATATGAGGCAGGATGTCAGAGATCTCTGCTTTCAAAGATATGTTTATTCTGAACCTTCTAGACACCCCAAGCGATGAAGATAGGAAAGGATTGATAATTACCCATGTTTTTCTCACATAAGAAAAGGAAATGGTCAATATGATACATTGGAACAAGGTCCAAAATATTAAATAACGTGACAGTTGCAGTCCAAAGTTCCATGGAAAAATCACACAGAAAAAATAAGTGATTGAAATATTCAAAGTCCTTTAAGTAGAGGATACATATATTTGGCCTAGATAATCCTTTGCACAATAGAGTGTCCCATGGTTATATCTAATTCTCTAAATCCAACCATATGAATAATTTCATTTTTGGAGCAATAAGATAGTCCCGGAACTTATTATACCACCAATTTACCATGGGAAGGGAAGAACATGCTGATATAGAATTATAGGCATGGCAAGAAGTTATTTTCCCAAATGAGGTGTTCGAAGCACAAGCAATTGAACCATCCTCCTATGATAAGATTAGACCATTGAGAATAAGATTCTTAACAAAATTGTCCCATTCATATGCTAGAAGACCACGTAGACCCAATTCAGAAGCACATTTCCACCTGATAATAAAAGACTGCAATGAGGAAGACAAGAAAGGATGACACAATATATAAACAGCCCAGAATTTGAGATGAAATATGAGCTTTGGAAATAATTAGTAGAAGGGAGATACCCTAATAGAAGGAGCTCCAGATGTTATTAACAGACAAGGTTTATGTTTTGCAGGTCAGGCATTGTGCTATTGAACAAAATCTATGGCCATTTTGACTACTTATGATGGGACTTACAGTTCAGTCTTTCCACTACTTGTAAGCATGCATAATTTGCCCTAGCAGTATACCTAAGAGAATATATATGCATACGTAGCAGCAGAACAAACAGAGTAAGTATATGAACCTTGAACCAAGCTAGCATCATGATCAACCTCTGTTAAGGAAATATCCCCACGTGTTGTGGGGGTCTCACCACACCAAATGCATCTTAGAGAACCTTGTCATGACCAGGTTAGCCCTGTAACTTCACTGCCTTCTAACGTGTTTGGAGGTTGTTGTTACCACTAGATATTGGTTTCATTCATTTTTCACAGGTAGCAAACTTTCACTGCCATATTTTGTTGAGAAATATCAGGAGCCCTGAAGGAGGAGGGTAGGGTCAAGCCTTGCCTCCATGTACTCGATCATCCTTTTCATATGGTTGATCTTTTGGGGTAGAAACATGGTTTCTACCTGCCTAGAACTGCATATGGGTTGTATCAATGGTGGAAATATTCAAAAAATCTTCATTTCCTCTGTTTATCACTTTGTCATGTAGGAAAACAGAGTACAGGAATATGGGTTAGTCTGACTCGTAACTGTAAAGTTGCTGTCTCGTAACTCCTAAACACCAACCCTTTTATAGGGTAATATTTCCTAAAGAAGATAAATCATCCTTTTCATTAAGAAAGAGGAGTACATTTACATATATATGACCCAAAAACCTTAAAGGTATGGACATCACCAATGCCAACAACAACATCCATCACAAAATTAACTAACAGGGACCAAAAATGGACATGAAAAGAACATCTATAAACTTTGTAGAACATAGATAAAATTACTAAAAAAGATCAAAACCCGGATAGTATGGAACATTAAAATCCTAGTTACAAACAAGAATAACCAGTTCAATCAAAAATATTTTATTCATAAGATGACAAAAAGGATAGAATTTCTTGACATATCAAAAGAAGTGAGCCAACTTAAGATCACTGGGGATATGAACATATCCCCTTCTCAATAATTGTAAGCCTCCTGGTTCTTCACATAAAAAGTGGCCTTCCTCCACCAGTAGATATTTTTTGGACATATAGTCCTCATGTTGGTTACATTCCCTCAAAATATGCTAGAATAATAGATTATGAAAGAGACCCTTAAGAATTTAAATATGTTACATCTAGTGCTTGAGGGAAAGAACCTTAAAATTCCCCTTCTCCATTATCCAGTCCATCACACACTTGGAATCTCCATAAATCTGACAGGAAATAATGTTCAATGATGTTTCAATATATAAAAGGGACCAAACTACAGAAACCTCTGCCTTGGTATTAGACTCTGAACCAATATTCAACCAAATATGATAAGACCCATTTCTAGGGAGGAAACTGATGGCACCCCCTCCACATACACCTAAATGATATGCATCATCAAAGAAACCTACATTTGTAGATAGAGGACTATGAGGGAAGCATAAGGAGTGACTACGAGGAGGATTCAAAGGCTTGACATACAGAGAAGAAACCCATAATATGACGCAGGATGTCAAAGATCTTTGCTTTCAAAGATATGTTTATTCTGAACCTTCTAGACACCCCAAGCGATGAAGATAGGAAAGGATTTATAATTACCCATGTTTTTCTCACATAAGAAAATGAAATGGTCAATATGATACATTGGAACAAGGTCCAAAATATTAAATAACGTGACGGTTGCAGTCCAAAGTTCCATGGAAAAATCACACAGAAAAAATAAGTGATTGAAATATTCAAAGTCCTTTGAGTAGAGGATACATATATTTGGCCTAGATAATCCTTTGCACAATAGAGGGTCCCATGGTTATATCTAATTCTCTAAATCCAACCATATGAATAATTTCATTTTTGGAGCAATAAGATAGTCCCGGAACTTATTATACCACCAATTTACCATGGGAAGGGAAGAACATGTTGATATAGAATTATAGGCATGGCAAGAAGTTATTTTCCCAAATGAGGTGTTCGAAGCACAAGCAATTGAACCATCCTCCTATGATAAGATTAGACTATTGAGAATAAGATTCTTAACAAAATTGTCCCATTCATATGCTAGAAGACCACGTAGACCCAATTCAGAAGCACATTTCCACCTGATAATAAAAGACTGCAATGAGGAAGACAGGAAAGGATGACACAATGTATAAACAACCCAGAATTTGAGATGAAATATGAGCTTTGGAAATAATTAGTAGAAGGGAGATCCCCTAATAGAAGGAGCTCCAGATGTTATTAACAAACAAGGTTTATGTTTTGCAGGTCAGGCATTGTGCTATTGAACAAAATATATGGCCATTTTGACTACTTATGATGGGACTTACAGTTCAGTCTTTCCACTACTTGTAAGCATGCATAATTTGCCCTAGTAGTATACCTAAGAGCATATATATGCATACGTAGCAGCAGAACAAACAGAGTAAGTATATGAACCTTGAACCAAGCTAGCATCATGATCAACCTCTGTTAAGGAAATATCTCCACGTGTTGTGGGGGTCTCACCACACCAAACACATCTTAGAGACCCTTGTCATGACCAAGTTAGCCCTATAACTTCACTGCCTTCTAACATGTTTGGAGGTTGTTGTTACCACTAGATATTGGTTTCATTCATTGTTCACAGGTAGCGAACTTTCACTGCCATATTTTGTTGAGAAATATCAGGATCCCTGAAGGAGGAGGGTAGGGTCAAGCCTTGCCTCCATGTACTCGATCATCCTTTTCATATGGTTGATCTTTTGGGGTAGAAACATGGTTTCTACCTGCCTAGAACTACATATGGGTTGTATCAATGGTGGAAATATTCAAAAAATCTTCAAAGTCCTTTGAATAGAGGATACATATATTTGGCCTAGATAATCCTTTGCACAATAGAGGGTCCCATGTTTATATCTAATTCTCTAAATCCAACCATATGAATAATTTCATTTTTGGAGCAATAAGCCAGTCCCTGAACTTATTATACCACCAATTTACCATGGGAAGGGAAGAACATGCTGATATAGAATTATAGGCATGGCAAAGTAGTTATTTTCCCAAATGGGGTGTTCCAAGCACAAGCAATTGAACCATCCTCCTATGATAAGATTAGACCATTAAGAATAATATTCTTAATAAAATTGTCCCATTCATATGCTAGAAGACCATGTAGACCCAATTCAAAAGCACATTTCCACCTGATAATAAAAGACTGCAATGAGGAAGACAACAAAGGATGACACAATATATAAACAACCCAGAATTTGAGATGAAATATGAGCTTTGGAAATAATTAGTAGAAGGGAGATCCCCTAATAGAAGGAGCTCCAGATGTTATTAACAAACGGGGTTTATGTTTTGCAGGTCAGGCATTGTGCTATTGAACAAAATCTATGGCCATTTTGATTACTTATGATGGGACTTACAGTTCAGTCTTTCCACTACTTGTAAGCATTGATATTTTCAATTTTGAGGGTTTATATGTTGCTTCATTGTGAAGGAAAATGTGTTTTTTAATGCTCCAGATGTTATTAACAAACGAGGTTTACGTTTTGCAGGTCAGGCATTGTCCTATTGAACAGAATCTATCCCCATTTTGACGACTTATGATGGGACTTACAGTTCAGTCTTTCCACTACTTGTAAGAATGGATATTTTCAATTCTGAGGGTTTCTATGTTGCTTCATTGTGAAGGAAAATGTGTTTTTTAATGCTCCAGATGTTATTAACAAAAGGGGTTTATGTTTTGCAGGTCAGTCATTGTGCTATTGAACAAAATATATGACCATTTTGACGACTTATGTTGGGACTTGTTACAACAGATAGTCCATGCCCAATGATATCAAAATCTTCTATTTATGAAAAAGAAAGAGGGTGGTTTCGTATAAAGATGGAAGCCTCTCAAATTAGTCTTCCTGAGAAAAAGGTGAAAGTTACTGTTGAGAAACTGGCTAGGGATAGGTCACTGAAAGAACCACCAATTTGTATCTTTTCTAGACGTAATCTGGGTATCTCTCATCTCAAGCGTTCTTGTGGTAATATTCTATTGAAAATAAGAAGACTTGTGGTAATATGCCATTGAAAATACACCAATTTGTATCTGTTCTGGACGTAATCTGAGTATCCCTCATCTCAAGCGTTCTTGTGGTAATATGCCATTGAAAATAATAAGAAGTCCTAACATTTCTACCCAGAAAGTGCATGGTGAAGATGTTTCGGAAGCGATAAAGGTTTTTCTGCTTATCAATGTACTTAACAGAAAGAAACAAGTAATCAAATTCCATTAACATGCACTTAACGTTACATATGCCCAAAAGCAGAGGAAATAACTAAGCTGGAATCCGATCCAAGAAAATGCAACGTTTTATCATCCTATGCTTAGAAGATATGTGTTTAAAGTCTGCAAAATCAAAAAGATATAATCTAAAGGTAGCCCCAACAATCTGAACAGGCAACAGGATATGATAATAATTTATCCAAAGAGATATTTTTTAATAAAACAAACAGAAAGCCTAAACACATACCTGTTTTAGGCAAAAACTATGGAAGATCGGCCTCACAGAAAAAATGGAATTAAATGCAGAGCTTATAAAAATGTCTTGGCCGTCCGAAAGGGTTGTTGACAGATGTGCCTCACCTGTTAATGCTACAGGATACCCACGACCATATTGGATATAATGTGTGCATCCGCTTCTCAAAGCACACAAATCACGGATTGTCAAAGCACACGGATCACTGATTATCCGTCTGTTCAAAAGTTTCCCAAATCGTTGAATCACGGATTATATTATGTTTCGTGTGAATTTGGGCAAGCTTGGAAGTCGGGTTGCAAACTGCTACAGGTGTCCTTATTTTTTTACAAGAAACAGTCTAATGTGAAGGTGAATATGCTAAATGTGGTATTGGATGGCAATGATGCTAATGAGAAGTTGGAAAATTGGAAAGTGAACATATCAAATGCATTAAAAAATTTGTGGTAGGGTTAATGAATAACACATAATGAACCAAAAAAATTTTAAAATAGTAATGGAAATGAACTAAATTCAAAGTAAAAATTCTATCTAACTAATGTAAGAGTGCTACAACTATCATCAACAAATGTTAAGATAAGCTGTAAGAAAAAATTGCTCATAAACAAATATGTGAACATAAATGATACAAGAGGGATATTGACCACCTAGGTCAATGGGCCAAGTTAACACAAGGAAACTTAAAAACCTTAGAAGAAAGTTAAACTAAGCGCTGAAATCAAATATCGCTTCAATTAACAAACATGTTGTTTGTAACTTTGAAGATGACAAAGTTACAAAAAAATCTTGGAATCTGAACCTCTCGTATTATTCACATGTTTTCCTATGATTTTCTTCTAATCCTATTATCTTACTCAAGCGTATTGTTTGTACAAGTGGATAGGAGGAAAACTCCTTGAGTGGAGGAATGCTTTCCCTCCGATAAGCAATAAAAACCCAGATCTTGTTTCCTGGATCACCACGCAACAGTAGTAAGGAGGATTTACTATTCTTAAGTAGTCGTGTTGGGTTACTAAACCAACCAAAACCACTTGTACGCCTTGGGATGATAATGGTGTTTCTCCTTAGATGATGTCCAAGGCCCCAAACAAAGCCATCCTTGTGGGGCAAAATTATCCTCATATTAACACCCATACAACATCTATATACCTATGGTTTATAATGATGGCAAATAATGCTCCCCATCACCTAATTTTGCAAAAAGACCCAACTAACCTGCCTACCATGTCAAACTTGTCCTCGATATTAGCATATCATCCTACATTATTCATTAGCTCATCGAGATAGAGGGATCAAGGACTCTCACTCCATAGTTGGGAACTATAGTCCATCAAGTCTAGGTCAAATTTCGGGCTAATTGTATCATGGACACGTCAAGGTCAACCAACATTAATGCAATGTATTAGTTGTTGGTACATCGACCTATCAAAATGTCGCAATATTGGGTAGTAGACAATAGTAAGTAGGACACTAGCCACCAACAAGAAACCTTGATGTTGCCGATGAGCACCACTAGGCCAACCATTCATCTTAGAGGCACTGGGAGGTGGTTTTGTACGATGTGCACAGTCTGTATTATTACTAAACCAACCAAAACAAGTCGTACGCCCTGGGATGATAATGGTGTTTCTCCTTAGATGATGTCCAAGGCCCCAAACAAAGCCATCCTTGTCTAGGGGCAAAATTCTCCTCACATTAATACCCATACAACATCTATATTCCTTTTCTTTATAATGATGGCAAATAGTGCTCCCCATCACCTAAATGTGCAAAAAGCCCCAACTAACCTACATGCCATGTCAAGCTCAATGTCCTCGATATTAGCATATCATCCTACATTATCCATTAGCTCATCTAGATAGGGGGTTCAAGGACTCTCACTCCATGGTTGGGGACTATAGTCCATCAAGTCTAGGTCAAATTTCGGGCTAGTTGTATCATGGACATGTCAAGGTCAACCAACACTAATGCAATGTATTAGTTGTTGGCACATCGACCTATCAAAATGTCACAATATTGGGTAGTAGACATTAGTAAGTAGGACACTATCCACCAACAAGAAACCTTGATGTTGGCGATGAGCACCACTAGGCCAACCGTTCACCTTAGGGGCACTGGGAGGTGGTTTTGTACCATGTGCATAGTCTTTATTATTACTTAACCAACCAAAACCACTTGTATGCCCTAGGATGATAATGGTGTTTCTCTTTAGATGATGTCCAAGGCCCCAAACAAAGCCATCCTTGTCTAGGGGCAAAATTATCCTCACATTAACACCCATACAACATCTATATTCCTTTGGTTTATAATGATGGCGAATAGTGCTCCTCATCACCTAAATGTGCAAAAAGCCCCAACTAACCTACATGCCATGTCAAGCTTGTCCTCGATATTAGCATATCATCCTACATTATCCATTAGCTCATTTAGATAGGGGGTTAAAGGACTCTCACTCCATGGTTGGGGACTATAGTCCATCAAGTCTAGGTCAAAGTTTGAGCTAACTGTATCAAGGACACCTCAAGGTCAACCAACACTAATGCAATGTATTAGTTGTTGGTACATCGACATATCAAAATGTCAAACATGTCCTCGATATTAACATATCATCCTACATTATCCATAATTTAGCTCATGAAGATAGAGGGTTCAAGAACTCTCACTCCATGGTTGGGGACTATAGTCCATCGAGAGGTCAAATTTCAAGCTAACTGTATGAAGGACACCTTAACAAGGTCAACCTACACTAATGCAATGTATTAGTTGTTGGTACATCGACCTATCAAAATGTCACAATATTGGGTAGTAGACATTAGTAAGTAGGACACTAGCCACCAACAAGAAAACTTGATGTTGGCGATGAGAACCACTAGGCCAACCATTCACCTTAGAGGCACTCGGAGGTGGTTTTGTACCATGTGCATAGTCTATATTATTACTAAACCAACCAAAACCAGTTGTAGGCCCTAGGATGATAATCAGATATTATTACATGCCATGTCAAGCTTGTCCTCGATATTAGCATATCATCCTACATTATCCATTAGCTCATCTAGATAGGGGGTTCAAGGACTCTAACTCCATGGTTGGGGACTATAGTCCATCAAGTCTAGGTCAAAGTTCGAGCTAACTGTATCAAGGACACCTCAAGGTCAACCAACGCTAATGCAATGTATTAGTTGTTGGTACATTGATCTATCAAAATGTCAAACATGTCCTCGATATTAGCATATCATCCTGCATTCTCCATAATTTAGCTCATGGAGATAGAGGGTTCAAGGACTCTCACTCCATGGTTGGGGACTATAGTCCATCGAGAGGTCAAATTTCAGGCTAACTGTATGAAGGACACCTTAATAAGGTCAACCTACACTAATGCAATGTATTAGTTGTTGGTACATCGACCTATCAAAATGTCACAATATTGGGTAGTAGACATTAGTAAGTAGGACACTAGCCACCAATAAGAAACCTTGATGTTGGCGATGAGCACCACTAGGCCAACCATTCACCTTAGAGGCACTGGGAGGTGTTTCTGTACCATGTGCACAGTCTGTATTATTACTAAACCAACCAAAACCACTCGTATGCCCTGGGATGATAATGGTGTTTCTCCTTAGATGATGTCCAAGGCCCCAAACATACCCATCCTTGTCCAGGGCCAAAATTATCCTCACATTATCATCCTACATTATCCATTAGCTCATCTAGATAGGGGGTTCAAGGACTCTCACTCCATGGTTGGGGACTATAGTCCATCAAGTCTAGGTCAAATTTCGGGCTAATTGTATCATGGAAATGTCAAGGTCAACCAGCACTAATGCAATGTATTAGTTGAGAGGTCAAATTTCAGGCTAACTATATGAAAGACACCTTAACAAGGTCAACCTACACTAATGCAATGTATTAGTTGTTGGTACATTGACCTATCAAAATGTCACAATATTAGGTAGTAGACATTAGTAAGTAGGACACTAGCCACCAACAAGAAAACTTGATGTTGGCGATGAGCACCACTAGGCCAACCATTCACCTTAGAGGCTCTCGGAGGTGGTTTTTTACCATGTGCATAGTCTATATTATTACTAAACCAACCAAAACCAGTCGTAGGCCTTAGGATGATAATCAGATATTATTACATGCCATGTCAAGCTTGTCCTCGATATTAGCATATCGTCCTACATTATCCATTAGCTCATCTAGATAGGGGGTTCAAGGACTCTCACTCCATGGTTGGTGACTATAGTCCATCAAGTCTAGGTCAAAGTTCGAGCTAACTATATCAAGGACACCTCAAGGTCAACCAACACTAATGCAATGTATTAGTTGTTGGTACATCGACCTATCAAAATGTCAAACATGTCCTCGATATTAGCATATCATCCTACATTATCCATAATTTAGCTCATGGAGATAGAGGGTTCAAGGACTCTCACTCCATGGTTGGGGACTATAGTCCATCGAGAGGTCAAATTTCAGGATAACTGTATGAAGGACACCTTAACAAGGTCAACCTACACTAACGCAATGTATTAGTTGTTGGTACATCGACCTATCAAAATGTCACAATATTGGGTAGTAGACATTAGTAAGTAGGACACTAGCCACCAACAAGAAACCTTGATGTTGGCGATGAGAACCACTAGGCCAACCGTTCATCTTAGAGGCACTGGGAGGTGTTTTTGTACCATGTGCACAGTCTGTATTATTACTAAACCAACCAAAACCACTCGTATGCCCTGGGATGATAATGGTGTTTCTCCTTAGATGATGTCCAAGGCCCCAAACAAAGCCATCCTTGTCCAGGGGCAAAATTATCCTCACATTAATACCCATACAACATCTATATTCCTTTGGTTTATAATGATGGAAAATAGTGCTCCCCATCACCTAAATGTGGAAAAATCCCCAACTAACCTACATTCCATGTCAAGCTCAATGTCCTCGATATTACCATATCATCCTACATTATCCATTAGCTCATCTAGATAGGGGGTTCAAGGACTCTCACTCCATGGTTGGGGACTATAGTCCATCAAGTCTAGGTCAAATTTCGGGCTAACTGTATCAAGGACACGTCAAGGTCAACCAACACTAATGCAATGTATTAGTTGTTGGTACATCGATCTATCAAAATGTCACAATATTGGGTAGTAGACATTAGTAAGTAGGACACTAGCCACCAACAAGAAACCTTGATGTTGGCGATGAGCACCACTAGGCCAATCGTTCACCTTAGGGGCACTGGGAGGTGGTTTTGTACAATGTGCACAGTCTGTACTATTACTTAACCAATCAAAACCACTCGTATGCCCTGGGATAATAATGGTGTTTCTCCTTAGATGATGTCCAAGGCCCCAAACATACCCATCCTTGTCTAGGGGCAAAATTATCCTCATATTAACACCCATACAACATCTATATTACTTTGGTTTATAATGATGGCAAATAGTGCTCCCCATCACCTAAATGTGCAAAATGCCCCAACTAACCTATATGCCATGTCAAACATGTCCTCAATATTAGCATATTAACTAGATTTATTATTTCTTTGTGACTCAAGTTAAAAAGTGGAAATACAAAATATTTAGTAAATGAGAGAAAATATTATTTCAGGGGTGTTACCAAGCCTATTACTTGAGGTTTTATATAAGACAAGTATATATTGCTAGAAAAATAGAGATAGGGAGTAATTAATAAATTCTTAAATTCCTTATTTGAAATAAAGAAAAAACTCTACTTTTAGCTTTTTTAATAACCACTAAATTCTGTATTTGAACTAGTTCCTTATTTGAAATAAGGAAAAATCTCTAATTTTTTTCTTTTAGTAATTTCTAAATTCCTTATTTGATATTAAAAAATAAAAGATAAAAAATGGAAATTTTACTTACAATTCCATTCCAAATACCAACCTACATCTACTGTGCTATTTTGTCAGCAAATACATGCACGATTTTGTGAGTAAATGTTAGTAAGAATAAAGTTGCTCATAATAAACTAACCGTTGACCCCTCCACATCATCTGATCTGATTAGATCATCACTCAATATAAATAGAGCAGTTCTGATCTCAGGATTGATCCCGCCACAACTGCACTGTTAAACTTACTTCCATGCACGATTTTGTCTGATTTTCAGAAGAACAACTGTTGAAATTTACAAGTGCAGTTCAGAATATCCTCTTTTGGAAGCTAGAGTTCATGAAAAATACAGGTACTCCTCATTGTACTCACTTTTTTAAACAGAGAACAATTGTGCAATGACTGGCATTTTACAGACATGATGTCTTAATTTGGTTGATAAATGCTCTGCTTTTCGTATATATATATCATCAATTTGTGTAGTACATTTGATAATTTCATTGAAAATTCATTTCACATTGGTTGGTTAGTTGCAAATTTGTTTGCCTACAATAAGTTTTTTTTAGGATTGGACTGAAGTGGTCTGAATTTATTTTTTTTTGTCAGTTACCAATCCATGACCTAGAGGTGCAGCTCCACCATTGTCACGCTTTCAAGTCAATACCTTTGCTGCTAGCTATGTCCTGTGGTCTAGCCTAGCAGCAAGTCTGGCCTCTGATCTTCAGTCAACAAATACTGTCAATGCAGTAGTATAAGTTGGACAAGTACTTGACTCAATCTGAGTGTACTGATTTGAACTTTCGTCTAGGACAAATTTCATTAATATAATATGACTGTAGGTTACCAACCTTATAAACAGTCCTCAGGAATAGTTTCAATCACAATGCTGTCATCATCATGTTGCCACTGAAATACTAAGACGTGCTAGGTCTCTTTACTTGAACAACACCTAAAACACATCCTTTAGGACTGTGTATTGATTCTCTTTCTTATTGTGGATTAGAGGTTCATTTAGGCTCCCTTTGATTGCGTCTTAGCTGTGAATAGAAAACTGCAACTAGGGCTCTTTTGGAGCTTCCTTTGACAATGTATGGAAGCCTCCTTGCTGTGATGAAGAACCTTCTTTTGGGACAGCGAAGGAGCCTCTCTTCACTGTGATTTAATCCCTGTGAGTGCACCTTTTCCATGCCCCAAAATTGTCCCTCAGCATTGACTTCATGTGGATTTGTTAGAGGTTTGTTGTCTACATTTCCTTTTAAAAATCTAGTGCATGAATGATTGTCCACATGTTCAGGTAGAAGATAGATATGGGAAAACTCGCTTTAAACTTTACAAAATACATTAAGGCAATTTCTGTTCGAACTATCTGTCTATCTAGTTATATGTGTTTGTCTTTATGAGAAGCAAGAAAACCTTTTGGCCAGGAGGTAGAGGGGAAACAGGAGAATGTCTATGATAACTTACAGTCTAGAAAATAGATAGCACATGTTGTTAATGATGTCAAGAAGAGTCTACCTCTTCTACATTCGGTAGTCTCAATAAAGGAACCATGTCATCTTTCAAAGGCCTCCAAGAAGAAAATGAGAATGGAAAGGAAGTAATTCCACTACCTGGGTTTGGTATTTTGTTTCTTCCACCTTGCAGAAATTAAATGATCAGCATCGTTGTTTCATGGACTGTCAATAGGGAGTAGATCAAAGAGGAAGAGGAATTCTTTAACTATTCATGCAACTACTGCATGGGCACCTAGAATTAGCTATGATAGGAATCCATAGACTGTGCCCTTACAAGCTTGGGTGAAGATGGCTCAACTTAGTTGTCAGAAGAACAATTATTTTCTCGGCCAATGAGGTAAATTGGATTCACCTTTATGATAGCATGAATACTAGTATTATTTCAGTGATTTCTGAGGCATTTCCATTCACATCTTATGATAAATAAATGTCTTTCAACTATTTGAATCACGGTACAATCACTACCTTGACTGCTTTAAAGGAAATTCACTACTCAAATGAATTTGGTTAGCCCTCCCTAAATACGATTGTGGGAAGATTTGCTTTTGCATGAAATAATGTTAATTAATAATTCTTACATCTAGCCTTAATCATCACAGAACATGCCAAATTGCTATTGGCATAGCATATCCAATCAAGGAAAGTCCAAGCCATCAATTCTCCAAACTAGTACTGAATTGCACACAGCAGTAGTGCCATGCTGAAAACTAAATTATAACTGAAAACTGCCACAAACATATTAGATGGGTCCAATAATATGAACTAATTAGAAGGGTCTTTCTATATACGATGTTCATATAATAGAGATAAATATCGAAATAAATAGATTGCTAATTGCTTCCGAAGACAACAAAAATAATTCAGAGACCCCAATTCACCAGCCTAATTAGTTCATTGGTCCAACTTTAGGGTTTTACCAAGTTGCAGACTGTCATTCTGGGAATATAAATGATAAATTATAGTTAAGCAAATGATGGCACACATCTGACCATACTACATCAGTCCCTTTTTCTGTTCCTCCATAAATAATGCTGATATACTAGAGATAAAAATGAATATCAATAGGGTATTTATTACTTCCAAAGGCGGTGAAAAAACTTTTTAATGGTTTATTGATTCCAAATGGAAATGGATACAATAAATCTGTAGATGGATATTCAACTCTTTTCAAAGCAAAATAGCCTCCGAGCATGACCTGTACAAATATTAAATAGCCATCAATTCTCCAAACTAGTACTGAATTGCACAAGGATTATAACAATATAAACTCTGTTCAAGGAACACTAAGCAACATTGTTCATAAAATGCCATTTCTCACCTCAGCACAAGCACAAAACCAAATCATCTCTATGGTGTACGCTTGTGCTGAAGAAGCCACAAATGCACATAAAGATGCACCCTAAATAGATGTGCTAATACCTTTCCGTTCATCCAATGAAGGTAGGTTGGCCCTCAGAGTTGTTTTGAGATTGCATGAAGAGAAGGCTGGTACTTTGCCACTGAATTTAGGATCATTCAGCCTATTTGGAAAGGAGAAAAATTAAAGAGGTATAGGAATGAGTTTGGCTATTGTGTTTTGTTGTTTATAACGATCAGGTGATATGTGTTCTCCAAAACATAAGTAGAAGAAGGCCTGGCATTTAAACTTGTATTCTTGTAACTCTATTTTTTCTTCATATGACTAGATAATAAGCAACTATACAAAGTCAAACAACCTCTGCATTCCAATAAGAAGACTCTATATCCCCCTCTCCAAGTCTTGCAAGGAAAGGACATACATTGAGAAGAGTTTATATACTCTCAAAACCTTCCAAGATCACATAATCACAATTGAGACTCAACAACTTTACAGTTACGAGTCAGACTAACCCATATTCCTGTACTCTATTTTCCTACATGACAAAGTGATAAACAGAGGAAATGAAGATTTTTTGAATATTTCCACCATTGATACAACCCATATGCAGTTCTAGGCAGGTAGAAACCATGTTTCTACCCCAAAAGATCAACCATATGAAAAGGATGATCGATTACATGGAGGCAAGGCTTGACCCTACCCTCCTCCTTCAGGGCTCCTGATATTTCTCAACAAAATATGGTAGTGAAAGTTTGCCACCTGTGAACAATGAATGAAACCAATATCTAGTGGTAACAACAACCTCCAAACACGTTAGAAGGCAGTGAAGTGACAGGGATAACCTGGTCATGACAAGGGTCTCTAAGATGCATTTGGTGTGGTGAGACCCCCATAACACGTGGAGATATTTCCTTAACAGAGGCTGATCATGATGCTAGCTTGGTTCAAGGTTCATATACTTACTCTGTTTGTTCTGCTGCTATGTATGCATATATATGCTCTCAGGTATACTACTAGGGCAAATTATCCATGCTTACAAGTAGTGGAAAGACTGAACTGTAAGTCCCATAATAAGTCGTCAAAATGGCCATAGATTTTTTTCAATAGCACAATGCCTAACCTGCAAAACATAAACCCCGTTTGTTAATAACATCTGGAGCTCCTTCTATTAGGGGATCTCCCTTCTACTAATTATTTCCAAAGCTCATATTTCATCTCAAATTCTGGGCTGTTTATATATTGTGTCATCCTTTCTTGTCTTCCTCATTGCAGTGTTTTATTATCACGTGGAAATGTGCTTCTAAATTGGGTCTACATGGTCTTCTAGCATATGAATGGGACAATTTTGTTAAGAATCTTATTCTCAATGGTCTAATATTATCATAGGAGGATGGTTCAATTGCTTGTGCTTGGAACACCTCATTTGGGAAAATAACTTCTTGCCATGCCTATAATTCTATATCAGCATGTTCTTCCCTTCCCATGGTAAATTGGTGGTATAATAAGTTCCGGGACTGGCTTATTGCTCCAAAAATGAAATTATTCATATGGTTGGATTTAGAGAATTAGATATAAACATGGGACCCTCTATTGTGCAAAGGATTATCTAGGCCAAATATATGTATCCTCTATTCAAAGGACTTTGAATATGTCAATCACTTATTTTTTCTGTGTGATTTTTCCATGGAACTTTGGACTGCAACTGTCACGTTATTTAATATTTTGGACCTTGTTCCAATGTATCATATTGACCATTTCCTTTTCTTATGTGAGAAAAACATGGGCAATTATAAATCCTTTCCTATATTCATCGCTTGGGGTGTCTAGAAGGTTCAGAATAAACATATCTTTGAAAGCAGAGATCTCTGAAATCCTGCCTCATATTATGGGTTTCTTCTCTGTATGTCAAGCCTTTGAATCCTCCTCGTAGTCACTCCTTATGCTTCCCTCATAGTCCTCTATCTATAAATGTAGGTTTCTTTGATGATGCATATCATTTAGGTGTATGTGGAGGGGGTGCCATCAGTTTCCTCCCTAGAAATGGGTCTTATCATATTTGGTTGAATATTGGTTCAGAGTCTAATACCAAGGCAGAGGTTTCTGTAGTTTGGGCCCTTTTATATATTGAAACATCATTGAACATTATCTCCTGTCAGATTTATGGAGATTCCAAGTGTGTGATGGATTGGATAATGGAGAAGGGGAATTTTAAGGTTCTTTCCCTCAAGCACTAGATGTAACATATTTAAATTCTTAAGGGTCTCTTTCATAATCTATTATTCTAGCATATTTTGAGGGAATGTAACCAACATGCGGACTATATGTCCAAAAAATATCTACGGGTGGAGGAAGACCACTTTTTATTTGAAGAACCAGGAGGCTTACAATTATTGAGAAGGGGATATGTTCATATCCCCAGTGATCTTCAGTTGGCTCACTTCTTTTGATATGTCAAGAAATTCTATCCTTTTTGTCATCTTATGAACAAAATATTTTTGTTTTAACTAGTTATTCTTGTTTGTAACTAGGATTTTAATGTTCCATACTATCCGGGTTTTTATCTTTTTTAGTAATTTTATCCATGTTCTACAAAGTTTATAGATGTTCTTTTCATGTCCATTTTTGGTCCCTGTTAGTTAATTTTGTGATGGATGTTGTTGTTGGCATTGGTGATGTCCATACCTTTGAGGTTTTTTTGGGTCATATATATGTAAATGTACTCCTCTTTCTTAATGAAAAGGATGATTTCTCTTCTCTAGAAAATATTACCCTATAAAAGGGTTGGTGTTTAGGAGTTACGAGACTCAGCAACTTTACAGTTACGAGTCAGACTAACCCATATTCCTGTACTCTGTTTTCCTACATGACAAAGTGATAAACAGAGGAAATGAAGATTTTTTGAATATTTCCACCATTGATACAACCCATATGCAGTTCTAGGCAGGTAGAAACCATGTTTCTACCCCAAAAGATCAACCATATGAAAAGGATGATCGAGTACATGGAGGCAAGGCTTGACCCTACCCTCCTCCTTCAGGGCTCCTGATATTTCTCAACAAAATATGGCAGTGAAAGTTTGCTACCTATGAACAATGAATGAAACCAATATCTAGTGGTAACAACAACCTCCAAACACGTTAGAAGGCAGTGAAGTGACAGGGCTAACCTGGTCATGACAAAGGTCTCTAAGATGCGTTTGGTGTGGTCAGACCCCCACAACACATGGAGATATTTCCTTAACAGAGGCTGATCATGATGCTAGCTTGTTTCAAGGTTCATATACTGCGTTTGTTCTGCTGCTACGTATGCATATATATGCTCTTAGGTATACGACTAGGAAAATTATCCATGCTTACAAGTAGTGGAAAGACTGAACTGTAAGTCCCATCATAAGTCGTCAAAATGGCCATAGATTTTGTTCAATAACACAATGCCTGACCTGCAAAACATAAACCCCGTTTGTTAATAACATCTGGAGCTCCTTCTATTAGGGGATCTCCCTTCTACTAATTATTTTCAAAGCTCATATTTCATCTCAAATTATGGGCTGTTTATATATTGTGTCATCCTTTCTTGTCTTCCTCATTGCAGTCTTTTATTATCACGTGGAAATGTGCTTCTGAATAGGGTCTACATGGTCTTCTAGCATATGAATGGGACAATTTTGTTAAGAATCTTATTCTCAATGGTCTAATCTTATCATAGGAGGATGGTTCAATTGCTTGTGCTTGGAACACCTCATTTGGGAAAATAACTTCTTTCCATGCCTATAATTCTATATCAGCATGTTCTTCCCTTCCCATGGTAAATTGGTGGTATAATAAGTTCTGGGACTGTCTTATTGCTCCAAAAATGAAATTATTCATATGGTTGGATTTAGAGAATTAGATATAACCATGGGACCCTCTATTGTGCAAACGATTATCTAGGCCAAATATATGTATCCTCTATTCAAAGGACTTTGAATATGTCAATCACTTATCTTTTCTGTGTGATTTTTCCATGGAACTTTGGACTGCAACCATCACGTTATTTAATATTTTGTAACTTGTTCCAATGTATCATATTGACCATTTCCTTTTCTTATGTGAGAAAAACATGGGTAATTATAAATCCTTTCCTATCTTCATCGCTTGGGGTGTCTAGAAGGTTCAGAATAAACATATCTTTGAAAGCAGAGATCTCTGACATCCTGCCTCATATTATGGGTTTCTTCTCTGTATGTCAAGCCTTTGAATCCTCCTCGTAGTCACTCCTTATGCTTCCCTCATAGTCCTCTATCTATAAATGTAGGTTTCTTTGATGATGCATATCATTTAGGTGTATGTGGAGGGGGTGCCATCAGTTTCCTCCCTAGAAATGGGTCTTATCATATTTGGTTGAATATTGGTTCAGAGTCTAATACCAAGGCAGAGGTTTCTGTAGTTTGGGCCCTTTTATATATTGAAACATCATTGAACATTATCTCCTGTCAGATTTATGGAGATTCCAAGTGTGTGATGGATTGGATAATGGAGAAGGGGAATTTTAAGGTTCTTTCCCTCAAGCACTAGATGTAACATATTTAAATTCTTAAGGGTCTCTTTCATAATATATTATTCTAGCATATTTTGAGGGAATGTAACCAACATGCGGACTATATGTCCAAAAAATATCTACGGGTGGAGGAAGGCCACTTTTTATTTGAAGAACCAGGAGGCTTACAATTATTGAGAAGGGGATATGTTCATATCCCCAGTGATCTTCAGTTGGCTCACTTCTTTTGATATGTCAAGAAATTCTATCCTTTTTGTCATCTTATGAATAAAATATTTTTTTTTGAACTGGTTATTCTTGTTTGTAACTAGGATTTTAATGTTCCATACTATCCGGGTTTTTATCTTTTTTAGTAATTTTATCCATGTTCTACAAAGTTTATAGATGTTCTTTTCATGTCCATTTTTGGTCCCTGTTAGTTAATTTTGTGATGGATGTTGTTGTTGGCATTGGTGATGTGCATACCTTTGAGGTTTTTTTGGGTCATATATATGTAAATGTACTCCTCTTTCTTAATGAAAAGGATGATTTCTCTTCTCTAGAAAATATTACCCTATAAAAGGGTTGGTGTTTAGGAGTTACGAGACTCAGCAACTTTATAGTTACGAGTCAGACTAACCCATATTCCTGTACTCTGTTTTCCTACATGACAAAGTGATAAACAGAGGAAATGAAGATTTTTTAAATATTTCCACCATTGATACAACCCATAGGCAGTTCTAGGCAGGTAGAAACCATGTTTCTACCCCGAAAGATCAACCATATGAAAAGGATGATCGAGTACATGGAGGCAAGGCTTGACCCTACCCTCCTCCTTTAGGGCTCCTGATATTTCTCAACAAAATATGGCAGTGAAAGTTTGCTACCTGTGAATAATGAATGAAACCAATATCTAGTGGTAACAACAACCTCCAAACACGTTAGAAGGCAGTGAAGTTACAGGGCTAACCTAGTCATGACAAGGGTCTCTAAGATGCGTTCGGTGTGGTGAGACCCCCACAACACGTGGAGATATTTCCTTAACAGAGGCTGATCATGATGCTAGCTTGGTTCAAGGTTCATATACTTACTCTGTTTGTTCTGCTGCTACGTATGCATATATATGCTCTTAGGTATACTACTAGATATACTACTGGAACTAGAACTGCTAGTGCTGCTTCAAAACAAATTAGTGAATTAGCAATAACATAGTAGTGAGCTTGAGTGGACCCTCAGGGGGAGTCTACACTAGCTAGGATCTGTCCACCTAACTATTTTCAACATCATGCAATGCCAAAAAAAAATTACAGTCTATTCAAGAGTGATTAAAATCTATATTTATCTTTTTCCATAGATCAGACACTGACACACAAGATAGAGTTCCGAGTCATTATTGTGCCCATACAAAATAAAAATTCAACCTTTCTTACACAAAGGCACAAAAAGAGTTGACAATCGTAGGCATAGTAGAAAACATATTCACATTTAGAATCAATTTTGACAAATGACGTCCATTTTCAGAGTTTTGCGTACCACCACCTTTACACATTAAGCTTTTCTCTTAGTATCCTTCTCTACATACACGAAAAAGTTGTCTCCCATAGATTTTTCTCTCATGGATATTTACTCTCACATTTCTGACTTGATCTAACGTAATTCTCCATCTGCTGTACCCACTCCCCATGAGAGAACTGTCTTACAAAAATATATCAAATTTAGCCAATTATCAAACCATAGGTCAATTGGGTGTAGCTCCAGTTATTGAGTAAGGGTTCTTGCTTCAGAGAACTGCAACTTCCACCTTCAGATTTCCAGAAGAAGGTGATCATGTTTCTGACTCATTTACAATAAGGACTGCTTCGGAAGTCTGTCGTAATTAAGGGCTAATCGATACCATAATTCTGAGCCTCAATGTTTCAGCCATTGTCTCACCTAAGTGACATCAATAGGACCGCAGACATGTAAATGTAAGCTATTAAGAAATCTAAAGTTTTCTATTGAGGCAAATTTCCAGAATAATATCAAGCCAAGTGAATAACTCTAATATTGATTTTTATGACTTGCTTCAGAATTTGCTCACAACTGTAATGGCTTTGTCCTGGTCCAAGGATGATTCAGAGATCTGAAATGGATCCATGCTTGAAATTAGGTTCATAACTAAGGCTGAAAATATATCCCTTGGTCCTTGAAATAATCCAGTACGACAATAGCTAATGAATTCCCTTCAATTTACTTAGGATTCTGCTTTAGACTTGATGATACAAATAGTAAGTTCAGGATTTGAAGATAGCAGAGTTGAAGGATCTCGAATTATTCAAAGTATTGAGTAAGGGTTCTTGCTTCAGAGAACTGCAACTTCCACCTTCAGATTTCCAGAAGAAGGTGATCACGTTTCTGACTCCTTTACAATAAGGACTGCTTCGGAAGTCTGTCGTAATTAAGGGCTAATCGATACCATAATTCTGAGCCTCAATGTTTCAGCCATTGTCTCACCTAAGTGACATCAATAGGACCACAGGCATATAATGTAAGCTATTAAGAAATCTAAAGTTTTCTATTGAGGCAAATTTCCAGAATAATATCAAGCCAAGTGAATAACTCTAATATTGATTTTCATGACTTGCTTCAGAATTTGCTCACAGCTGTAATGGCTTTGTCCTGGTCCAAGGATGATTCAGAGATCTGAAATGGATCCATGCTTGAAATTAGGTTCATAACTAAGGCTGAAAATATATCCCTTGGTCCTTGAAATAATCCAGTATGACAATAGCTAATGAATGCCCTTCAATTTACTTAGGATTCTGCTTTAGACTTGATGATACAAATAGTAAGTTCAGGATTTGAAGACAGTAGAGTTGAAGGATCTCGAATTGTTCAAAGTATTGAGTAAGGGTTCTTGCTTTAGAGAACTGCAACTTCCACCTTCAGATTTTCAGAAGAAGGTGATCATGTTTCTGACTCATTTACAATAAGGACTACTTCGGAATTCTGTCGTAATTAAGGGCTAATCGATACCATAATTCTGAGCCTCAATGTTTCAGCCATTGTCTCACCTAAGTGACATCAATAGGACCGCAGGCATATAAATGTAAGCTATTAAGAAATCTAAATTTTTCTATTGAGGCAAATTTCCAGAATAATATCAAGCCAAGTGAATAACTCTAATATTGATTTTCATGACTTGCTTCAGAATTTGCTCACAGCTGTAATGGCTTTGTTCTAGTCCAAGGATGATTCAAAGATCTGAAATGGATCCATGCTTGAAATTAGGTTCATAACTAAGGCTGAAAATATATCCCTTGGTCCTTGAAATAATCCAGTATGACAATATCTAATGAATGCCCTTCAATTTACTTAGGATTCTGCTTTAGACTCGATGATACAAATAGTAAGTTTAGGATTTGAAGACAGCAGAGTTGAAGGATCTCGAATTGTTCAAAGTATTGAGTAAGGGTTCTTGCTTCAGAGAACTGCAACTTCCACCTTCAGATTTCCAGAAGAAGGTGATCATGAATTCTTATCAACAAACTTCTAAATGATTGTTTTTTCTCTTACTTGGGCTTGTCCTCACCTGAGCTCTGATACCATGTTAAATTTTGATTAACATGTTCTTTTCTTAGGACAGTCACTTCAATGATCTACATCAACCTATGAATTAGGCCATCTTATTTCCAAGATCTTGATGTAGATCTTATATAACCTCAGGTAGTAGATATATTGGAAAAGAGGTTTTTTGTAAAGCTAATTAATCACGTCCATCCATTTAAATTTATCAATCCATCCATGCTGCATAACAGTACTAGTTTCTTGGTGATCCAACCATACTCTGTCTTCAAATTTAACAGTCCATCCATGCTGCATAACAGTACTAGTTTCTTGGTGATCCAACCATCATGGATATCACAGCGTATGGTAATTCTATTTTTAAGTGTTCGTTAGTAGTACTTTCCAATCAGGGTATTCCTAAACCTTAATATGTTGTGTTAAATTCAAAGATACTTTCCTATCAGGGGATTCCTAAACCTTAATATGCCATGTTACGTTCAAAAAGGGAAAAAACGAACTTACTCTGGAGGCAGTTGTACTCTACAAGATTGAAAAATACAAGCTACTTGACATATCATTCTGATAGGAATAAAACAAATTTACATTTTATTGTTTCCATATCCTTGTCCTCTTTAAGATTGTTCCAGCTACTTGACATCATTTTGTCTTGCCTTGAAGTTCTTTGAAGTACATTGATAAGCAGAAAAACCTTTATCCCTTCCGAAACATCTTCACCATGCACTTTCTGGGTAGAAATGTTAGGACGTCTTATTATTTTCGATGGCATATTACCACAAGAATGCTTGAGATGAGGGATACCTAGATTACGTCCAGAACAGATACCAATTGGTGTATTTTCAATGGCATATTACCACAAGAACTATAGCATTTTTCAAGACAAGGACATTCTTATTTCTATTACTGTTGGCTCTATTATATCTAGCGCATTAAAGGTTGGAGGATATACCCACAAGGTTGCCTAAGCTATCAGTAATGATAGCTTTGGATTTTGAGTTTATTTATTTATGGTGTTAGTTAAGACCATCCCTGCATTTGTGGGGTATGTGTTGTTCTTTTTCTCATTCCTGATCACTATTTCCATATTCAATATTCTCTCGATAGAGGATCAACTAACCAAGCATAGTTTACTTCCCTAAGAAAACTTATTGAGGTTGTTATGCTTAGAGGTGTTAAGAAGTTGCAGATCATGAGTGATTCCAACCTTGTATTGATTAGGCCAATAGGAAAGCATCAATTAATAAATATAAATCTATGTCATTTGTTGGTGGACTTTTATAACTCAATTATATCTTTTGAATGAAATTCTTTCATGAACATTCTTCACGAACTCAACACTTCAACAGACTTTGACAAATATTCTTTCAGGGAAATTCTTCATGAACTCAATACTTCAACGAATGAGTTATCAAAGGGGACTTTGACTTTGTCCCCTATTTCCATTAATATTTACAAGTTCTTGATGGTGTGATGAAAGATTCTACAGACTTCTTTTTGAAGTCTTCCTATCATGTCCCTTATGTTATAAAGTAAGGATTTTTTTGAAGAAGATAAGGTTATATAACCTCAGGTATTAGATAGATTGGAAAAGGGGTTTTCTGTAAAGCTAATTAATCACGTATAGTGGAAAGGCCCATAGGGAATGAATTTTTAGTTGTGAACGGATAACATCTATGAAAACGTATATGTTATGTCTCCAATGCATGAGGATCACCTGTCTTCCATTAGTATTTTGAGTTTGTACTTGGAACATATGATCAAACTGTCCCTGTTAGCAAACTGTCTCTGTTATCAAACTGTCTGTTAGCAATGGGTCAATGTAGTGATGATTCAGACAAGTGCATAATGTGGTTTGAAGGACACCTTATCTCATTTGCAGTGAACATTGATTTAAACTAGTGCATAATGAGATTTCATGTTTCTTACTATACTCTGTCTTCAAATTTAACAATCCATCCATGCTGCATAATAGTACTAGTTTCTTGGTGATCCAACCATACTCTATCTTCAATTTTAACAGTCCATCCATGCTGCATAACAGTACTAGTTTCTTGGTGATCCAACCATCATGGATATCGCAGCGTATGGTAATTCCATTTTTAAGTGTTCGTTAGTAGTACTTTCCAATCAGGGAATTAATAAACCTTAATATGTTGTGCTAAATTCAAAGATACTTTCCTATCAGGGGATTCCTAAACCTTAATATGCCATGTTACATTCAAAAAGGGAAAAAATGAACTTACTCTGGAGGTAGTTTTCCTCTCAATTACCACACTTTGAGACTATCATTTATTTGCAATTAATCAATTAGAAATAGAGAGATTTTTGCTGTCCTACATCTCCATTGTCTTCTTCATCTTTTCCCAGTGCTTTTATCATGGTTGTGCATGTTGAAGCTGCTTCTCCTTTGAAGGTATGAAAGAACCATGGCAATAGGTATCAGAGACAAAAATGGTCCTGCTGAGACTCAAATGGTGAAGATCAATAGATATCAATGATGAGTTTATGTGAAATTCATGGAGCAAACCTTTAATCGAAACATTTTGAAAGAGAATGGATGAGGACATAAAGAGCTAAAGAAATGGGCTGGTTTCAAAGAGAAAGAAGTCAACAACAACGGAAAATGGGACAAGCAACAAACGAGGAAGAAGAATGAAAATGAGTAAGCTTTTTTTCAAATCAACAAAATATATAAACGAGAGGAGACATTTCTGTTTATCCCCTCGATCTTATTTTTCCTTTCTTTGTTTTGCGTACCACCACCTTTGCACATTAAGCCTTGCTCTTAGTATCCTTCTCTAGGAAGCAAGTAGCGAAGGACTATCAGGAGAGAGAGGAATCGAATTAGGAGATAAGCACAAGATAGAGGTTGGTCTCCTTTGTTCTTCTCTCATCTATATTTCATAAAGGAAAAACGAAAGTAGCTTTACTTTGTTTGTTTCTAAGGTAGCTACCACACCTTAGTGGGATAAGAAGTTCTGTGTAGACACTTTTCCCTGTAACAAAATGGCGACTCCGCTGGGGAGCAACTAGGTTGTTTGTTTATCTTCCTTGTTGTTTATTTTATAAACTTACAGACGGAGTCTGAAGTCGAGCCAGGTAGCTTTCGAACTGCATTTGCTATGCAAATGCAAAGTAGATAAATGCCGCTTCAGTCAATCTCCGGGATTTGTTTATGAATTAAACAACTGATTTACAAACTCTCTAATTGCCCCTGTGGTAGCTCCAATAACCTCCTTAGATCTACCCCTGATTGTTGGTTTACTGATTACCATTTGCTCGGCCAAAATCCCTGAATTGAACTGCAAACCGTGACCTGGAACCCAAGCAAAGTCTCGTCTCTGGCCCAGTGTAGGCTCTGTTCTGTGAATCTGAAATTCAGTGCACTTCCTGAGTGTAGTAGGTGCGCTGCATTTCAAGTTCACTGTGTTACAGGTGCGCTGATCAGACTAGGCATTGTTCCTCAGTTTTGGTTTCTGTGTTCATTCTTTTCAGTTCTATTCATGAGTTTTTTTGTTTGTAATTAGTATATCTCTGTTTGAAACCCCTTTCCTTGCTGATATTCCGCCTCCATTGTGCAAAATAACTGTAAATGTTTTTGTTATTTGTTGAGTCATTTTCAGTTCTCCTTTGCAAAAAGTAGCATAATTGTATTGTCATTTCTTGATTTGAAAGTGTCGCAAGTGTCGTTTTCAGTCATAGGAGAGAGTTTGGTTGCTCTTGATAGTCAATTACCCTGTTACTATTATATTTGGTATGAATTTGTAGTTTTTCTAGTGTCGAAAGCAAGTATTCATTTCCGAATCGTAAAGTGTTGTGATTGTCTTCATTTTTTATTTTGAAAAGAAACTTGTTAGTAACTGTTGCTTGAAAAGTAATTCAGATTTGTGCATTAGCTTTCTTTTTATCATTCACATACTAAGAAAGCCGAAAACAAATACATGCATGTGCATTTGCATTTAGACTGTTTGATTGGTTTGATTTGCATTTGCATTTAGAGGGGAAGTACCCAGTGGGTTTCCTCCCGGAAATTCATTATGCAGAGCAAAAAAAGGAATATCAAACCACAAATGGGACATCTGAATTCGCTATGTCTAAGTTCCTACTTTGCTGCAATTAGCAGCCTTTTCTAACTATGTTTATTTTCTTTCTTAACTGTTCCAAGCACTATGTTACAATGTCAACTATGGCATTCTAGTATCTTCTATTTTTCATTTTCAAATACTATATCTAGCTGCTGCATTGCTGTATTCTTCGTGTGCCAAATGCTTCATCGTTGTTGCACTAATAGTCGTTCCTTTTGCTGATATTAACCATGCCAATTGTGTGATGGTATTTGATAAATGTTTATAAGTCTGTTAACTCTGTTTTAATCATTATCCTATTATCCTGTTCGAGCTTATTCGTCTCTTGTGCCAAATTCTAGTGTAGTAAGTTTTAATGCTTCTCTTTATTGCATTTCAGGAAAAAAATGGTCATCTAAGTTTTATTAAGCATTGCACTCAAATGAAAATACCCTCTCCTATCACACTCTAATATTTTCTTTTGTTGCTTCTGGAGGCAGACAACATAAACATGCTTCTCTCTTTTATTCAAATCCTTTTTTGCAGTTAATATGATTGGGTTCACTTGAACAGGTGCAGTAGCTTCTGCTGAGCATCCCCTATAAAGATCTGATGCAGTCTACTCGGTTCATCTACTTTCTCCTTGGCCTTTGACTTCTGTCTTTTCTGCATATATTCTGATCCCCTCTATGTTAGCCATGTTGGGGGCACAGGGCTGCCTCCCTTCTTCCTCGTACAAAGATTGGTTTAACAACCCCTCCAAGGTTCCTTGTCTGCACCAGGAACTTGGTCATAGATTTTGATTTTATCCATCTTCCTCCCTCCAGTTAAATGCCGCCTCAAACATGTAACCCTCCAACAAAACCAAACCTGCCCACTAGATCCATCATCCACTACCCATTGTGTGAATGTGTGGCTTGAATAGATGGACCACCACCATAATGTCAACATAGGAGCAAGATTAAAAATCCCCCATGCACTAAATTCCTAGATCCAACTGAAATATGAAGTTATGAACAAAATAGACCCTTGGCCCAAAGTCCAGTATAGCCATCAACATAATTAAAACCTTGAAGGGTGAGTCACATCAACAAAACAATGAACAATAAATGATATGGCACCTGAACACCTGCACCGTAGTAGAACAGGGAGGGTCACCATTGATTAGCTTTGAAGGCCATCCCAAAACATTGGGAAACATAAATATCACTGGAAGTTCCATCCTTCATTACTATCATCCTGAGGTCACCACATATTAGATAACCCCAAGAGGATGCAGGGTACCTTTTCATCCAAAGTATGCTATACTAGATGTAGTTGTGGCAGTGGCATAGCCAAACTTAGCACCTCTCCCTTATTTCTCACACTCACTGACTTGTACTTTGACACTACTCAAAGCCTTGTCTTGAGCATTGGGATGGCACAAGTAGCAAAGTTGATGATCATCAGTCGGGACCCTACTCATTATGCAAAAGGCACCTCTTCAGTGCTCAAGTAGCTAACAAAATGCTCAAGATCCATTGCAACTTTGTCCACCTGGGCATGTATTTGTAGGGAATAATTATTCACAACTGTTGATTTGTTAGACCTACAGAAATCTCATTGATCAGACATAGTTCCTAGTTCCTAGTCGACTTGACTTCAAAGATGTATCAAACTTGTACTTTGTGTTTTGTAATGCACCTTAACGGTAGTACAGCTTGTGCTCCATTGAATTATGACATTTGCACTTCCCAGTGATAAGGGATATACATGATTGTATATATCTTCTAATGTATAACCTATGCACACCTATGATATAATGATTAATCCTAGGAGCAACCAAATATGAGAACTTAACTGCTAGTTTTGTTCCCAGGTAGGAATATCAACAAATCATTTTCTTTAAATCATTCTACTTTAGAGTGGGATGAGGTGAAATTTTAGCCTACCAAGACGTTTAGTGAGAAGATAATAATAATAAACACAAATAATTTAAAAAAGAAAAAAAATCACTGGAAGATCATAACCCAGAAGCTAGTACTCCAGAAGAATTTCCAGAGGACCCCAAGCTTGTGGAAATCTGCAAGTAAAAAGAATGCTAACGTGTTGTCAAGGAAATCTGTAATAAAAAAGAATGTCACGCTATGCTTTAGTCTCAGGCATCTCCAAGAAAACGTATATGTTATGTCTCCAATGCATGAGGATCACCTATCTTCCATTAGTATTTTGAGTTTGTACTTGGAACATATGATCAAACTGTCCCGGTTATCAAACTCTCTGTTAGCAAACTGTCCCTGTGCCTTCTTATCTGGTGAGCCAAACTCCTTTTGTTTCCATGTATCAAAATTTGGGTAGAGAGTGCCACCTTTCATGCTTCTTCTCCTTGGGACCTTTTTATTGATGATGTTATTGAGGTGTAGAGGGATTCCCCCCCCCCCCCCCCCCCCCTTGATACATACTCAGAGAGTTCCTTTGTCTTTTGAAACTGCTTGCTTAGCCATTTGATTGACTTGGGAGTTGAATCTTTTTCTAACCTGAAAATAGTGGACTTATTTAAATACATTGAGTAGCAGGACGATTTTATGATAGATGAATTCCAGGGCTTAAGAGGAAGGAGCTCTTTCCTGTTTCAGTGATCTTGTGATTGTGTTGGAGTCCTCAACTAAAATTGCTTGCTTAGCCATCTGATTGACTTGGGAGTTGAATATTTTTCTAACCTGAAAATAGTGGACTTATTTAAATGCATTGAGTAGCAGGACCATTTTATGATAGATGCATGCCAGGGCTTAGGAGGAGGGAACTGCTTCAGTGATCTTGTGATTATGTTGGAGTCCTCAACAATAACTACATCCCTTTGCACAATGTCCTTCAGGAACCTGACTCCTTGATACATTATTAGTGCTTCTGTTTGTTATTAGTTGCTTGTCCCTATCTCCAGGAAAATTTTAATTTCTAGGGACTTCTTCCACTCAGAAAAACACAACGTAAGGTCTTGATCTCCATTGAATCCATTCCCTCTAGTTCCATAGTGTTGGCATAAAAAAATTTAGCTACTGCTACTCTTTGGGTATCCTTACAATTCGTATACTGTGGCTCAATGCAGTGATGATTCAGACTAGTTTATAATGTGATTTGAAGGACACCTTATCTTATTTGCAGTGAACATTGATTTAAACTAGTGCGTAATGAGATTTTATGTTTTTTACTAAACTCTGTCTTCAAATTTAGAAAAATTCCTTCCTTCCACTTATGCCACGACACCTCTATCTTGGCACAAAATCACACATATTTCAAGATCATTGGCTTCTTAGGTTGGTTTTATTGAATTCCAACTATGGAGGCATGCGTTCTTTTAGCATGAGGAAGAATGTAAGAATGAGATATGTTCTTTCAGCATGAGGAAGAATGTAAGAATGACATGGAAAGAAACTCTCCAAGAAAACGTATATGTTATGTCTCCCATGCATGAGGATAATGTGTCTTCCATATATTATTTTGAGTTTGTACTTGGAGCATATGATCAATAGGGTAGGTGAAAGCAGTGTTGAAAATATTGGTATTGGCAAAATATCGGCAAGGGTCCAGAAAATCTTATTGGCAATATCGGCGAAAATATCAACAAAATATCGGCAAGCATAAAAAATTTTTTTTTTTTCAAAATTTTAAACATAGCTGATATTTTGGAAATATCGCGATATTTTCTCGGCGATATATCGTTTTGCCAAAAATATCACAATATTTTCGAATCGCCGATATTATCAACAGTGGGTGAAAGAGCCTTTTATACAACGGGGTCAAAAGATAGAGCCTTTGCAAGGGATACAGGGAAGCAATGAATTATTGGTTTATGAGAGGAAGCCCATCCTTTGATAAGAAAAAACATGTGATGTTTTCGTATGGAGTTTCTAGATAACTCGTGATAGATTTTTAGGTAACTCCCTTCTGCCAGCTCCATGTAGAGGACCTCTTTTCCTTATAGAGAGACTTATCCCAGACCAAATCCATCTCTTTTACCAAGCTTTCTATCCAAAGCTTGAGATGGTAGGATAGATTTTGTTTCCACTTTCGATGGTAGGATAGATTTGTGGTATACATAAATCTAGCACTTGCTAGATTTCTCACTCTACAATGTTTCTATCCGCTCGAATTTGCGCTAAAAGGAAATCTAACACATGTTAGATTTTCTTTTACATTGCAACGTTGTTAATATAGCACACATTAGACTTATTTAGTCCTACAATGTTGTTATGTTCTTGTGTTTGTGCTTGAAGGAAATATAACATGTGTTAGATTTCTTTCAAATTAAATTGTGCTTGAGTTTGTGTTGGAAGAAAATTTAACACAATCTAGAAGTCTTATACTCTACAACGTTGTTGTCGGCAACGTGCTTGTATTTGTGGTAGACATAAATGTAGCACATGTTAGATTTCTCGCTCTACAATGTTGTTGTTGGCAACGTGCTTGCATTTGTGTTAGACATAAATCTAGCAGTTGCTATATTTCTCACTCTAGAATATTTCTATGTGCTTGAGTTTGTGCTAAAAGGAAATCTAACACATGTTAGATTTTCTTATACATTGCAATGTTGTTAATCTAGCAAACGTTAGACTTATTTAGTCCTAAAATGTTGTTATGTCTTGCGTTTGTGCTAGAAGGAAATATAACATGTTTTATATTTCTTTCAAATTTAAATTTGCTTGTGTTTGTGTTGGAAGAAAATTCAACACAAGCGAGATTTCTTATACTCTACAAGGTTGTTGTTGGCAACATGCTTTTATTTGTGGTAGACATAAATTTAGCACTTGCTATATTTCTCACTCTACAATGTTTCTATGTGCTTGAGTTTGTGCTAAAAGGAAATCTAACACATGTTGGATTTTCTTTTACATTGCAATGTTGTTAATCTAGCACACATTAGACTTATTTAGTCCTAATATGTTGTTATGTTCTTGTGTTTGTGCTAGAAGGAAATATAGCATGTGTTAGAATTCTTTCAAATTTAAATGTGCTTGTGTTTGTGTTGGAAGAAAATTTAACACAAGCTAGATTTCTTATACTCTACAATGTTGTTGTTGGCAACATGCTTGTATTTGTGCTAGACAGAAATCTAGCACTTGCTAGATTTCTCACTCTGCAATGTTTCTATGTGCTCCAATTTGTGCTAAAAGGAAATCTAACACATGTTAGATTTTATTTTACATTGCAATGTTGTTAATCTAGCACACATTATAGACTTATTTAGTCCTACAATGTTGTTATGTTCTTGTGTTTGTGCTAGAAGGAAATATAGCATGTGTTAGATTTCTTTCAAATTTAAATGTCCTTGTGTTTGTGTTGGAAGAACATTTAACACAAGCTAGATTTCTTATACTCTACAATGTTGTTGTCAGCAATGTGCTTTTATTTGTGGTAGACATAAATCTAGCACTTGCTAGATTTATCACTCTACAATGTTTCTATGTGCTCAAGTTTGCGCTAAAAGAAAATCTAACACATGTTAGATTTTATTTTAAATTGCAATGTTGTTAATCTAGCACACAATAAACTTGTTTAGTCTTACAATGTTGTTATGTTCTTGTGTTTGTGTTTAAAGGAAACTCTACAATGTTTCTATGTGTTCAAGTTTGCGCTAAATGAAAATCTAACACATGTTAGATTTTATTTTAAATTGCAATGTTGTTAATCTAGCACACAATAAACTTGTTTAGTCTTACAATGTTGTTATGTTCTTGTGTTTTCGTTTAAAGGAAATATAACATGTGTTAAATTTCTTTCAAATTAAAATGTGTTTGTGTTTGTGTTGGAAGAAAATTTAACACAATCTAGAATTCTTATACTCTACCACGTTGTTGTTGGCAACGTGCTTGTATTTGTGGTAGACATAAATCTAGCACTTGATAGACTTCTCACTCTACAATGTTTCTATGTGCTCGAGTTTGCACTAAAATGAAATCTAACACATGTTAGATTTTATTTTACATTGCAATGTTGTTAATGCTAACATGTTTTTGTTTAGGCTAAAAGAAAATCTAGCTTGTGCTAGATTTTTTTTGTCGTGTAGTGTTGTCATTGGAGATATTTATATGTTTGTTATAAGTAAATGTAATTTTGAGTAAATTTTTCTCACCCTACAATGTTGTTATGTGATTAATTTCACATTAGAAGGAATTATAGTATGAATTATATTTCTTTCACCTTGTAATGTTGTTATTTGCAACGTTCTTGTATTTTTTATAGGAGGAAATCTTTGTACACTATCCCATTCTTAGACCACATATTCCATATGAAGGGCCTTCTAATCGTTTCAAGGTTTAAATTTTTTTATATTGTAACAATAGTCTACGTAGGCATGGACTAAAACTTCATAGTCTCTAAAAGGCAAGGTCAAATGTCCCAAGAAATATTATTATTCCAATGACTTTATTGACATTGTGTTTATGTTTTTGCTTTACAATACAATGTTGTTGTTGGCAATCTTCTTGTATGCGATAGAATATAGTCTAGCATGGGTTTCATTTCCTTTGCCTTGCAATATTTTAATGACAATATGTTTGTGGTTTGTGGTATAAGGAAATCTAGCTTGTGCTATATTTATTTTGTTTTGCAATGTTTTTCTTGGAAATATGAATGTGTTCGTGCTAAAAATAATTCTAGCACATGCTAGATTTCTTTCACCTTACAATGTTTTTTTTTGACAATATCCATGCGTTTGTAATAGAAATAAATCTAGGATGCAAATGCAATATGCTTTTGTTCATGTTAGAAGTAATTATATCACATTCTAAATTTATTTCACCTTGCAAAGTTGGTATGTGTTTGTCTTTGTGCTAGACAAAGATCTAGAAGAAAATATAATGATTGCCATAGTTAATGTTCTTTCATTGTGTTTTGCTATTATTTCATCTAAAGCAAACTAAGAATATACATGACTATAAGAGATAAATTTTGTGTATATATGTTGTTATTTTGGTCTATACAATTTTTTTTGTTTATTCACAATGTAATGTCTTTTGGAAATGTTCTTATGCTTGTGCTGGAAGGAAACCTAGTAGATATTTGCTTTCCTATATTCACGATTAAAATAATATAAAAAATTATTTCGAGGTGCCCTTTTTCTAACCTTGATTAGCTATTATTGTGAGTTATACAATTGTTATTGTTCTTGTTCATTTTGTTACACATATAATTATGCGAATAGTTGTAGTATTTATAAATTCATATTTTCTTCAATAATTCGAAATTGTGATAACAATTTTTTTACTTTATTTTCAGATACCATGGACTATGAAGCTAGTGAGAATTCAAAGGAAGCATCCAAGGAAAAAGGAAGTTCAAGAAACACGACACCAAATTCTTTAATTGGTATGACAATTTTAATTTATACTTTGTTAAAATTGTTAGACATTGTGTTAATAACTGGTTGTTGATTAATAAAACCCATGGAAATAGCCTTAGGATTGGGGTTTTAATGGGGACAACCCATACTAACATGGGTATTTTTTTCCAAGAAATTTTAAATATGTGATAACTTTTGGTGTCATATACTAAACTTGCATAACATATGTACTCATTTATTATTGTGCGTGTAAATGAAAATCGTGTATTATAAGGTTGTTTAATACTATTTGTTATTTCATGTCTTCCATTAAATTTTTCTTTCTAGAAACCGTGGAAACTGGTGGGCTTGAAATTCGAAGTATAGCGAAGACAAAAAGAAAAACAAGTGACCTACAAATGATGCCCCCTTCAACTGGTATGGTGGTTTTATATTTTTTGTACTCTTTTTGAAATGGTTGGATTATGTGGTTTCTTTTCTTATCAGTTTTACCTAGGTGATAACTTTTGGTGTCATATAGTAAACTTGCATAGCATATGTACTCGTTTATTATTGTGCATGTAAATGGAAATCATATATTATAAGGTTGTTTAATAATATTTAGTATTTCATGTATTCCATAATTTTTTTTTCTAGAAACTGCGGAATCTGGTGTGCCTGAAATTCAAAGTAAAGTAGTGAAGAAAAGACAAAAAAAAAGTGATGTACAAACATTGCCTCCTTCAACTGGTATGGTGGTTTTATATTTTATGTACACTATCTTGGAAATGGTTAGATTAGGTGGTTTTTCAGTATTTATAAGAACATTATGTGACAATATTTGAAATTATATTTTCATTTTGATTAATGCAAATATTTTTTTTGCTATTATTTGCAGAATTGGTTGGCCTAAAAGCAAATGAAATGTTACAACAATCACTGAAGAAAAAGAAAAGTTATTCAACTCAAAAGGCAATATCAATAACACCTTCAACTTCTACTTTTGAAATGATTAAAAAATACAATACAAATAATAAATATGAATTCGTGCAAGATTGGTACATCCAAATAGAAACTCCCATGAATATGTTTCCTGATATGTACCTATTTGGATCAATAGACGGAAATGAACCAGAGATATTAGGAATAATAATTAATTGCTATGCTTGCAATGAAAATGACATTGACTTTCAAGTGGAAATGATTAAAGAAAATGAGGTAAAATTAATTTCATGTCAAGTGGAGTATACAAATTTTAGACCAGATTTGATTGAAGCTTCAAGTATTGATTCAACAAATACGATAAAAAATTCAATGTTCAAGTTGGATAGCTTTGAGAGCTTCTCTAAATCTGGACTAAATAGTTGTGCAGATCTTTTAAAACACATCACCACTGTTCTGAGATATCGTTATGTAAGAAGTAAAAAAACATCATCTGTACTTCTTCATTTACAACAAAAGGGTAAATTTTTTGATAAAATACCAGATGATAAAATTGATTCTCAATTACTTGCTTTGAGAAGAGTATATTTATCAGATTTGGAGGAGAATATAAAAGAAAGTGATTTCAAGCCCACTACAGAATTTCAAAAAACTAGGAAAGTTGAATTTGAGACAACTAACCTTGCAAACCAATGTGATGAGATTCATGAAGCTTTCAAGCATTGCTATCTATTTTCAAACTCCTTTAATAGAAAAGTGTCTGTTGAAAGATGTAAAGAAGCTCCTAAGGTGTTCAAATTAAGATCACGAGATGATTTAAATGTTCAAGTATTAGTGAAATCATTCCTAGAAAAATTTCAAACCTCATTACCTTATGCTGTTCTGATTCCATTTGACATCAATGAGACTGATCCTTTGGTCAACTCTATCAAAATTATAAATGAGACAGATCTAAATTCTATGAATATCAATTTTTGGATAGTTGATGGTCAACATACCATTCAAGCAGCGAAAGAAATTTTAACAAATCCTAAATATAATGTATCAACAGAAGCGAAAAAAAAATATAAAAAACGTAATGCTCGATTCTTGCATCCATCAGTTGAACCCACTGAGGTGATCCGCATTTGTTGTCAATTAAATTCTGCAAATAAGGTATTTTATAAAACTCCATTCATTGATTGTGTGCACTCGGCAAGGCATCTCTTAATTGCCAATGACAAATTAAAGAAAAGGAGGATTGGATGCTCTAAGACGGCTGAAGACAAGGTATGTAATTTTAATTATTTTTACATTTAAATTTTATTATTGTATCTAATTTTATTGTAGATAAATTACTAAAGTCGATAATATAAGTCATATTTTCTGATATTTATAATGATTTCAAATTAGATTATAACACGTTATTTAGTTTCATTTTTACATTGGATTCTTATTAGTTTATATTTATTATTTTATCAGGTTGATGATGAAATGTTGTGCTCATTCTTCGATTGTCCAATTACAAATTTTTCTGATAAAAAAATTCTCTTATATCTTGATGAACCTATTTGGGATAAATGGGACACTGTTTTTAACTGTTACCAACTAGGCACATTAAAGTGTTCTCCAAGCCAGCCTGATTAAGAGAACTACAAGAAAAATAGTCTACACAGTTTGACAGCAGCTACTTTTCGGCCCCTTCAGGGATTAACCATGGAAGAAATTGCTTCAGTAGCAGATAAGCTATTGGATGGAACCATTTGGTTTTCTATTCCAATTAATCATCCAACAAATGCCATAAAAATAAAAGATTATTGTTCTAAATTGAAAACCAACAGAACAATATTGGATGCAATGGTTACATATTGTCAAAGTCATGATCAGAACTTGAATGAGATGACTCTTACCACATTCAACATTCTTGAGCATTATGAAATTAATGATATCATATTCACCAATTTTTGCAACACGGTGGAGGGGTATACTTATGTCAAAGGAACGCGTAATACAAAGATAGAGTCCCTTTCTCAGCAAGCATGTGGAGTCCTTGACAGAATGATAAATGGATCAACAAGTGTTCAACAGCTTGATAACAATTTTGAATTTGGTTGTCATTTTGGAGGCCTTGATCTTTTGTCAACACTTTTGCACTCTTTTCCATGTCAGTTGCAACCAGTTTTACACACTGACCTTGTTGTTTTGGACACACTAGCTTTGAAAAAAGAAAAATTCAACAAGGGGTATTACATTGAATTTTTTCGATTTCTTATCGAAAAAAATGAGTTGAATGACTTTACTACAGTTCTCTTAGTAGAACTTTGGTTTTGTAATGATATACGCCAGTCCTTGGAAATTTCGATAAAGAACTCCAAGTTCAATTATAAAATTACTAGTGGCATTTATGAATATAATTGCCAAAACAATTATAGTTATGATATAGTTCTTACTATACATTTCTATACTTTAGAATTAAAAAATTTCGAGGCTATAAAATACTCTCACACATTTGAAGACACATTTGATGAAAATGAGAGAGGTTATGATTTTTGGATGGATTTAGTGGAAAAGCACCAACAATGTAGTGATGCAAAAGTGGTTATTTCTCTTTATGCATGGAAAATTTTTATCAAGACCTGTTGTACATATGGAAGAAGAATTTCATGTGTTGTGCAAACAGAGTCACAAAGAACAATCATGTTAAATCATTACAAATCTTTTCAACTATCGAATCCAGTACCCATTAACTTCTTGGAAAATTCAGGTACTACAATTCATCTCTTTATTTTCTTATAATACATTGGATACTATTTTTTTCATATTTCTTAATTGTCAAAGTGTTTACTAAAATGACTAGTAATGGAGATTCTAAAACAGAGAATGATGAAAGTGGGAAGAAACAAATTAACCAACATAGTGCTTATATTGTTGAAAAAAGTATGGAGATGGAAATAGGAGGAGAAGGAGGAGAGGAAGAAGTTATCAACACAGGTACATAATTTGTTTAGTTTTTTCTCTTGATAATTTTTCAATTTATTTAATTTCCATATTCATAATATTTTTGGATGACTATTATAGGGAATTATGAGATGAATGAAATTAATCAAGACAATGACCATGGAACGATGGAGATAGAAATGGGTATTAATCATTGTATCTCTATCTTTTTTTATTTTATTATTATTCTATTTTTATTTTTTTTTGTGATTCATATCCATTTCATATGTTGATTATAGTTGGAAATAAAGAGAATGAATATAATGACCAAGGTATTGTCCCACAAAACTACAACCAAGAACCAAATATAACATCAGGTACTTATAATTTGTCCACTTGTTTTCCTTGTTATTTAATGATTCTATTCATTTTCACAATTCAAAATATTTTATATGTTTAATTTGGAAACAAATAAAGCTAACCAAGATGATGATGAGGTCCAACGTTACAAATATGAAGATAATGTCATATCAGATACTTATAACTTTTCTTCTTGTTTATCTTATTATTCTTCAAACTCAAATACTTGTAACTACCATAATGTTGTATATTTTTATTATAGGAACAAATAAAAAGGGTAAAATTAACAATCAAAATAATGTTTAAGGTGTGTGTGTGTGTGTGTGTTCTTTTTTGAAGGTTGCATTACTAATGTTTTTCTTGGTATTGGTATTTGATTGAAGGTTTAAATAGAAGTACAATCGGTATTTGATTGAAGGTTTAATATGTTTACTCCAGGTCCTATCCAGATGATAAAAGAACTTATTGTTTCATCTATAAATATTGAAAAAACCACTCAAGGTAAGTGTATTGTTTCAACAATTTTTTTAGTAATTTTTGTAACATGAATAAAATGGTTTGACCATATTATTTTCCATTGTGTTGCAGCTAAAATAACTAAAAAGAAACTAGTTATTTTTGAACTAAAGGACATTTTTTATCATAGCATTGATGATGAAGCAACAAACAAAGGGCATATTGAGAAAATGGGAGATGATGCTGATTACACAATAGAGAAAAAAACTATTTTGGATTCATCCACATGCAAAATCATTTTTTGAAATGTGTTTCAAAAATGAATCTCTTGACATTGAAATTTGGACGACAGCTTTGAAACAAAGCACAATAAGATTTCTAAAAAAGTTGGTTTCAGAAACATTACAAGATAAATTTCTGTTTAAGTGGACTGCTTCAGACTGTAAGCCACAAAAGGGACATAAGGTCATTGACAATTCAATGAAATTTATACACACTAAATCATTGAAAAAAGTGTGGGAAATGCATACCCAATATGATGCAACCAATACTATTATAGTTGATTGTTTAATTGAGAGAGTAAAAGAGAATCCAAAAGAAAATGTGATTCTTGCCCCTCCATTCATTGGAGCAAATCAAGGGGATAATTGGTTGATCCATGAGCTATGGAGAATATTGCATAAACTCAACAAGGCTACGAATGTGCGAGCTATTTTGAAGGATGTCCAATTATATTTAGAAGTACCTTAAGATTACATATATCTATATCATGATGTTATATGTATGACATCATGATTGATTACTTTTATTTCACAACACTAATAAAAGAATTGTTGATTTGGTTTGTCATTTCTAAAAATCAAATATTTTTATTTTATTTATTTTTGGTGAGATGAATGGTCATTTAATGTTTTCATATCAAAATTTCCCAGTCTATATTTTTTGTTTTACAATGGATTACATTGTATGTAAAATTAATAGGTAATTGTTCTATTTGTTTTAATTAGATCATTACAATTATTTGCTTTAAATGCGATTTAAGTTATTGTTATACCTCTTAGAAATTATTAATTTGAAGGATGACCCATTGCATTCTTATAACCCTATTTATTCCATATAAGTTGAAAAATTATATTAAGTTGTATGTAACACCAACAATAAACATACAATTTGCACTAAAAGAAGTACAAAAAAAAACTAAGGTAGAAACTCTATAAATTAACATATAATTAATCAGGTTTGAAATTTAAAAATTGTGTTATATTGTATGTGAAAATTAATAAAAAAATTAGTTTGTTTAGTTGCGCTAGAACATTATAATTATATTTTTCAATTGCAATTATATAAATCATTATAAGTCTTAAAATTAATGATCTAAATGCTGGGTCAATGCTTTCTTATAATACTTTTGTTCCATACAAATTAAATAAAGGTATTAGGTTGTATGTATAAAGTAAACATATTATTTGTTTGTTCATTTTAATGCAGCAATTGTATTTGTATTTTGTGATACTTTGAACTCATTGTAAAATTTCCTTTGCATACAAATGGAAATTGTTCATAATAAATATTAAAATCATTTTTAAAATGATAGGTTTTTATGTCCTTAAGCAATGAAGTGTTGAAGTGGAGATATGTTAATATCATACATGTGGTTGCAGTGCAAATGCAGATGGGAATTACTACAAGTCAAAAGATGTTGTTGATATTCGAAATGGAAGGAGTATTCTTCCAATCATACACCAAAGATGAACAAGATTTTCATATTCAAAGAGAACCAGACTGGTAGTTTGGTGATAGGTCCTACTTTTTAAGGCCTTTTTATTCAAAAGTATTAAAATATTGCTTAAGAAATTATGATGTCGCAATATGGACATTAAATTTCACTGACAAGTACATCCGAAAAGTACTTGAAAAATCAAATATTGATATAGAGGACTTTAAATTTGCATGGGACAGATCTCATTGTCATTTGCAAACAAAATTGGAAGTAGGGAGAACAAGACAATTTTATGAGAAAAAGTTGATTGATGTGTGGTGCCAATATGGAGATAATTATGAAGAATCAAATGTATTGCTAATAGATACAGAAAAGAATACTTCGCAATTCATGGGATATCGATCAAACCACATCTTGATAAAATCGTATACAGGAAAAGAGAAAGATACGTGGCTTATGCAAGTTTTATTCCCCTTTCTTAAGACACTTCATCGTATCAAACAAAAACATGAGTACATTCGAATGTTCAATAGAACATGTACTTCATTGTAGTTCATGGAGATAATTTATTTTATAAATTTGTTGAAAAGTACATTCCAAATTTTCAATACATTTTGGACATAGTTTTTGTTGAATCAATTTGTATGATTTTATATTTTTTGAAATAGATGGAAATTGCCAATTATATTAATATGTTTATTTCTTATTATTTATAAATGTTTTTGCAATGACTACTGTATCGATTTTTTTCTAAGACGTGTGTGTGCGCACGCGTGTTCTTAAATGAATTGTTTGCCATTCAAATTATCTTATATGAACCATCTTATAATGATTTTTTTGATGACTTATGTTTAATTATATGTATCAATAATCATATATAAATGTGAAATATAAGTTTTCAAATAGAACTCCTTGCAAACAAAGGTGCTATTCTTACTAAAGAAATTATAACAATTTACTTGATAAATGTTATGTGCATTATTCACTATTCACAATGCATTATTCACTATTAAGGTTAATGAGAAATGTGCCATAGGTAAATGATTTGATCTTTTTGAATCATAAGATATGTGATTTCTCAATTGATAGTTTTCATAAATTTATATGCTTAAATCAATTAATGGTTGTAACTGCAATCATATCATATTGAAAATCAATAAGGCACAAAGTTAGTTATTCATTGTTTACATATAAAATGCACTAATATGAGTGCATAAATGTGATGTGTAATTCTTTAGATAAAATTATATTGTAAATAATTTTTCATTTCTTAAAAAAACATATATATGAGGATAACGATTGATAAGTGGCTTATCAAGGTTTGATTAGATACTATCATGGATTAATTATGTCATTGAAAATTTTGAACCATAAGGCATCTAATTTCATTATTTAAAGTCATTTTTTTTGTAAATTTGTCTTTTAAATAAACTGAAATTATATCACTTGAGCTATAATTATATTATTGACTTGTACTTAGTTATGTCCATTAATATGAGTGAATAAATGTGATTATAATAGCCATATACTATGATGCATTTTTTCGAAAAAGAAGTCTTTTAATTTCTTGATAATAAGTATTAAGTGGACTATTTAGGCTAACGAGTTATGACTCATAAGTGAATACTACTCGTTAAATTGCAGGGCATTCAATTTTTAACCCATATTTTTTTTCTTCATATATTCTTGAATCAACTATTTGTATATGCAATCATCTCATCTCATTTAATTTAATAAGGAATCCGTTTATTGACTTTTATTTGTCTATCACGTAATCTATTAAGACTGTATTAATCTCATATTGTATTTTTTGATACAAAACTCTATGAAAAACAAAATTCTCTTCTTAATAAAACATGGAATAATTAATTAACAATGTGTTAAGTGGACCATCTCGACTCATTAAATAGATGGGTAAAAAATGGTTGTATTTAAACTTTTTGCACCATAAGACATTGATTTTTCAATCCATATTAGCATTTTGTCATTTTGAATTCATAAATAGTTTCTTTATGGTTTAAATAATTTCATAGAATCCAATATGACTTGAAGAATTCTATTTGGCTATATGCATTGATAGAAGTTCATAAATGTGATGCAATTTTTAAATGTAACTCTTAATGTAAGTAATATATATATATATATATATCTTTCACAAAACAAATTATAATTAATTGATAATGAGTTTTAAGTGGTCTATATAAAGCCATCTATTGACTTTTATTTTCATATCATGAGGTTTAATCTAAGTGCGTAAATGTGACACTTTTTTTTAAAATAAAACTCCATGTAATATGAAATGTTTTTCCTCACAACACATGGAATAATTAATTGGTAATGAATGTTAAGTAGATTGTTAAAGTTATTTCAAGGTACAGGTCATAAATAACTGTATTTAAACTTTATGCAACATATGGCATTTGATTTTCCCACCTTTATTAACATTTGGTAAATTTCAATTCTTAAATAAATTATTTGTAATTGAAATAATCTCATAGAAACCAACAAGACAAGTATGTATTAAATTATATTTAGAATGTATGTATGTATAAATGGAATTTATTTTTGAAATAAAGATCTCAATGTAAGTAAAAAATATATATTTTTAGAAAATTAATAATTTAAAACCAATTATTTATGAGTTCTAATTGGTTTATTCTATTTTGAATTGAAAGTTTGACTAACTATGCATTATTAAATCAGTTATTCTTATATGTAATCATGTCATATAAGTCAATAAGTCAAGAAAGCATTAATAAATTTCTATTTAACTATCATGTGGTTTAATATGAATGTACAAATGTGAAATTGTTATTTCTAGAATAAAAACCATGTAAAGAAAATGAATTTTCTAATAAAACATGGATTAATGAATTCACCATGAGCATTAAGTAGACTATTTAAACTCATTCAAGAGATGGGCCATAAATGGATGCCTTTAAACTTTTTACACCATATGACATGCTTTCACCATCAATATTAACATTTTGTAAATTTCAAATCTTAAATAAACTATTTGTACTTAAAATAATCTCATAGAATCCAACAAGACTCGGAAGTTATTTATTGAATTTTATTTAGTTATATGTATTCATACAAGTTTAAAAATGTAATTTATTTTTGAAATAAATCTATTAATGCAAGTAAAGATATATCTTATACAAAACTATTTAAGATTAATTGATAATTAGCTTTAAGTGGTTTATTCATGCTACATGAAAAATCCAATGTCATAAATGAATGCCTTTTAATACACATTTAATCTTCAAAATCAATATCTTAATGATAATTTAGAAGTATTTACATTAAGTATTTAATAATTAAAGAACACGAGGACTTATATAAATTTCAACTAAAATACATGAGTTACGTTTCACATTTATTTCTTCCCCATTAAAAATGCTTATCATTTTCTCTTCTTAGTGAAAGTAATGGTCAATCATGGTTTTCCATACTATTGGTTGACACTAAATTTACATCGAGACTATTATTGGTTTTGACAATGTTTACAAGGAGAGATCAATATCCACACGACCATCAATTGTGCTAATATTTGAAAACCCCTGCCTCCACTACTTACAAGAATTCACCACTAAAGTTTCTTGTTTACTTCATTTTGTGACACTGTCCATCATAATGGAATGACCTGAATACCAATTTAAGAAATCTCATTTGATGTACTTGGATTTGAGTGGAGATAGACCAATGGTGCCTAACCTTCTTGAAATACGTAGATCAACAATGTATAACCTTTGTAGTATATGCCTGCATTCTATGAAGATGAATGATGACCCCCTCATTAGTGCTTCATAAATGCACAAAGGGGCCGTAGGAAATTGAGCACAAGAACATTTTACTAAGGTTTTAATAGACTAGTTTCAATGCAATGCAAGGGACACCTATCCTTGTCATTTACAGGAAGATCCTCACATCACCATCATTCAATCAACAAATCCCTTGTAGGTTGGGGGAAACGGGGTTAGAGTTGCGAGACATAAAATTTAAACATCGATAAATCTAGCATGTTATCCATAACTATAATATCTTGATTGGATGTTTGACATATGAATATGATTTAACTTAAATCAATTTCTTCTAAGAGTTTGATTTCGCACTCCTATTGTGTATTGATACTATTATACATAACAACCCCATGTTTGACCTATTCATGATCTCTAATTGGTTAGAAATTACTTGCAAATTATTTTAATGTTGAATCAATTTAATATGGAAATTTACAAAAAAAATGAATGTTGTTGAGGCCTTGTAATAGAATACTTCCAAATTTAATGAAATATGTGTTCTACCACATTGCGCTCGTGGTTCAATGATCCACTTTTGTAAATAGGAGGAAAAGCAATCATTGTAGGGGCTATCTTTAGAAAATTATAGGTTCTAAGCATGTTTTTAAAGTTAGTTGACTTTATTCACACCTCATTTGCATCATATTTCGCAGCAAAGTCAGTGAAATACCCTCTCTCAGGGTTTTGCTTTGCTTTTGGTTTCTAAATATTCTTTATTCATTGCAAAGGAAAAACCCTTTAATTTCTTGCTCAAAGCCCCTCCCTTACACTCCATCTACCTCCATTAACCTTTTCCCATGACCATTCCCCTAATTTCCCTCACTTTCCCACAAACCCTAGCCTATTGTTACACCTTTGGTGCTTTCCTAGGCTAGGACCGTGTTTTGCACTTTTCTACCCCTTCCCCTCTCTCATTCCTAGAAATTCCACTTCCCTACACTCCCTAACACCTATCTCTACCATCCAAAATTTCCTCATAAATTTAAAAAACCCCTAACCCCTTCATTCCATTCCCTCTACAAAACAGTCTCAAATCCCCTCTTTTCCCAAAATCAAAACCTAACCTTCTTGCTAGTGAGATATCTTTTTACCATCCAGACTGAAACCATGGCCAGTGAAAATAAGAAATAAGATAATTGAGGGAATGTCTCAAGATTTGAGCCATATAACATCAAAGAGATCAATGCCAAAGAGACTCATCAAGAGGTCATTTTCTTCACACAGGGACAATCTTCCTTCAAAAACTATATTTGAAGTAATGAAGATGAATTTTAAAAAAGAGAAAGAGGTTTTTGTCAATCATAGACCAAAGGAAAAAGAACTCTTTCAGTTTCTACACAAGTATCATATATTGGGATATATTCAACTTTATTGGAAGCCTATTGTAAAAAATCAAATTTTTCCAATTTAATTGCCTATTTTAGTCATGATGTTGTGGCATGGATTACATGAAAATGAAAATTAATTTTTGAATACTAGAGGAAATTTGTGTTCACAAAACACATAAGAACAGAAACCTCCCTCATTTTTGCAAAAAAATTTTATGGTTATAGAGATATTGATCCATCTTTGAGGCCTACTTCTGTAGAAAGCCCAGCAATTTTGAGACACTCGGAGAAGCGCAACGAAAATTTGTTGCATTTTTTCCATGTGTCACGAAATGACAAAAATATTATATGGTTGGATAGCCTATGAATTTTACATATCAAATATATACTTGGGTTACCATGTCAGCTTGCTATTTCAGAGAAACATTCAAAATACATGCTAAAACTTGTGTTAATGCCACTGTTTTGGCCCCTCGCTCCGCTTCTGGAGCAGTGTTGAGAAAACCCATTTTTCTCAGCCTTGGAGAGGTCATTTTTCATGCTTGAAAGTTCTACATACAACTAGACATCCAAATATTTCCAAATTTACCTTCAGATCAAAAAATGGATATGGAAAAGTCCCTCAAAAATTCCCTCAAACAACTTGCTACACTTCTAGAAAATTTGTTGCGCTTATGAGGCAATTTGTTCCACTTCTGTCAGCAAGTGAAAATTTCAACTTTATTTGATCAAAGTTAACATTATGAGATATAATTACTCCTATAGGGTATTTTTGTGATGTAATAAAATGTAAAAGAGGTGGTTAATGCTAATTTGAAGTCGATTCTTACTCAGTTAAGCTTGAAACATCTAAGTGAATCAGTTAGGTCTAAATAGGGAGTTGGACCTTAACTTCCCTAATTTTAGGTATGGTTGGAGATATTCTTGTAAACATTTCCTATGATGGTGGATTCGACCCTTGAGAGGGGGAAATTTGTTCTTGATCTATATGTAGCCTGATCTAACTCATAGAGAGGGTTCGATGTTTGAGAATCATAGCTTGGAGCCAGTGTATACTCTTTTGCAGTAAATAGGCAATTCCAATTATTATCTTGGGATTCTTGTGGTAGGCATCTATGACATTGTTTTTCTCTCTTTATAATTAAATTGAATATGTATATATTTCTCTTTCGTACCATATTTATGCTTTCTTGTGATCATCTCATAGGTGTTTAAATAGAATTCATAATTTATACGCTCTGTTTTGATGAGATTTTCATGCTAGTGTTCTTTCTTTTGATGAATGAATTCATGGTTACATGCTCATTCTGATTCTCTACCTTTCCATCACCGCACCACCATGACAACCTACTTATGTCACTGAACATACCTACCTTTCCCCATTATATCTCTCTGCAATTGATCATTAGAAAACCTAGCCTAGTTCTTAGACCATTGAGCTTCATCCAGCAAACCATAAATTCAATCATCATTGAGCTTAATATCTAGCCTAACATCTAATTCCCTCTCCAGTCACTTCATTAGATGTGAGATCCTTGAGAGAGCCCTCTCTGATTTGGTAGGGCTAGCTACTAGATTCAAATTTCTTTTGGGGTTACCTCCATCGGTCTCATTTCTCAAATTTGGGACACTGAGGAGTGCTAACATTTTTGGAGACCATGCTAGTGAAAGCGAACAATTTCATATTCCCCAGGAAAGATCATCAAAGTTTAGATGTTATATTTTGATGGCTGATAGTAGTCAGACACATATGAAAGCTGAACCATTCACCTGGTGACTCCAAACAACTTTCAAGTTGATTTGAAAACTCCACTAAAGGATGAACCTTACCAACATAAACATGAAAAGACAATATGAAAAGATCACGTATTCAACTTAGAATATAATCCATGACTTCATGTTATTTTTCCTAAATTATTTCTTCTCTTTTCTTGAGAATGTCAAGGAGGTTTTCCAAAGTATACTATTTTTGAGAAAATACCCCAGACCTTCATTTGATTCCTTTCCTTTGAAGATTGTGAATACAAATTCTCCTTACAGTTTTGATCTTGATCAAGACCCTTCTTTTGAATCTTATGTTAATCATATTCAACTTGATGAGCCTCAAGAGATCAAGACTAATCTTACAACTTCTGTACATACTCCTATACCTTGTAAATTTCCAGATAGATACAAGCCTCTCATGTTACATCCTATTCTCCATGGTTTCCTGGAAAATTATTATGAATATCTTCCCTGGTTGATTGGAGAATATGGTAACATCACTATTGAGAAACACATTAGAGTTTTGAAAATTTCTTGACCTTTTCGAGGTTGAAGAAAATGATGTCAATATTAGTTTTTTTGCTCTATCTTTGCAAGGCAAAGCCAAGAAATGGTTCAAAAACTTGCCAGCTGCAAGAATTTTCGATTTCCATTAGTTTGTGAAAGTATTCCTTGATAAATGGGTAATCAAGAAAACTAATTTTTTGATTTTAGAAGAATATAATCATTTTAAAAGACAACCAGGAGAAACAGTGCAACACTTTTCAGCTAGGTTCAATCAGGTATACTATTCAATCCCTGCTGATATAAAATTGCCTCTCGGTTTAGCTCTCTTACACTATTCAGATCCATTTGATCTAGAAATGGAGTTTCAATTGATTGAAAGGAACATTACAACACTCGCAGAATTGTAGGATAATGCAATAGTTGTGGAAGCTAATCTGCTGGTCAAAAGGTCAAAGTTGAAGGCAGAAGGGAAGGAGAGTATAGAGGCATACCTACCATCTTCAGAAATGAAACCTGACATTTTGGTAAGCATAATGGAATAAATGATGCAAAATATGATCATGAGAGATGAATTTGTTGTTAAAAAACACCATGTCCCACTTATTGTAAAAGAAGAAGAGGTTATTGACCCTAACCATTTTCCTGGTAATCCTTGATACCATAGATAAAAAATTGGTTATTTTTTGTATTCGTTTATGGACAGTAATGAAATGTTCTTCTAGATCTACCTATGGAGAAGAAATATTATGATCTAATGTGTATGTTTGATGTCATTCCTTATAATGATGAGTTACCCAAGTATGATGAATATGACGATGATTATGTTGTTGAAATAGAGGCTAACTCTTCAAAGCAATCAATGACATGTTTTTGGGAGGAGAAAGCTCAATTATAATATGTTTTAGAACCTAAAACATATTATAAATTGATGTAGCATAATTATCTACCATTAAGTTTTTATTAATTTTTGTTTTTGAATAGAAATGTTGACAATATTTCTGAAGCAAACAATGACAAGCCTATAGAAAATGATGTAGTCTCATTGCAACCAATGTATAACAAGTTGGAGTAGTATTCTCCACTTCTCCATGATCCAATAGTTGATGTTTTTGATGATATCTGTAGTCAATGTCCTTCTCCATTAGCTAACTATGAGCTTAAAAATAGAGATGATAAAAGATTGATTAGATAACTAGCTTCATTGCCTTGTTTAGCAGGTGTCTCATTACTAATATCATCTGAAAATGTGCAGTCATATTCGGACAATTACAAGTTATAACTACACGAGAGTAAGGATGAAAATGAAAGTTTATATTCATGGTATAAACACCACCTAGAATAGAATTGCAATCTGTTGGATCAGCTAAAACTCAATTGTCATTCGTTTGAAGGTCTCTTTTCCAATTTTTTGCAATCATAAAGGGAGATGAATCTTCTTGTATTTATGGATCATGATCACATGTTCAGTGGACAATTTGAGTTGCATATCTTTTGTTTTTTATGTCTGTTGAAGGAAAGTATCAGCAAGATTCAAGTAAGTATCCATTTCCTAGATTGGTTACACTGGAGGAATCATATTGCATGGTTGCATATATATCTTCAACAGGTTGGTGGTTATCATCAAGATTTGAAGCCTGAGGCGAAGGCCCTAAGATCTCGATGGTTTGCTGCTATAAGTAAGTTCAGTCAGTAGTCTATTTTTTGAGTCAAAGTCAGTTTTTATTCAATTTTTCGTTTGAGTGTCTGGTGTTTTATTTTGACTCCATTGGCCAATGGATGAGGCTACCTAGTATATGGTGTTCTTGACACCTCCTAAAGGAGTTTTCATACCCATATGGAGTCAATGTTAGTGTTTTCAATCCTTTCGGTCACCAGTGATCAAATGTATTCTTTCAAATTCTTTGCTAGGGTCCTAGGCCAAATTTTTATAGTTTCAATAGGTTTTCAAATAAAAATTCAGTCATTGGTTAGTATTTATAGGTCTATTACTACTCCCATCAAATTCATGGTCACAAATTTTCATTTTGGTCAAGTCATCACTCCCTGTTATGGGTCATTAATGAGGTGTCTTGGTCACCATTTAGTCATCAAAATCATCATTATAGATACTGCAAGGTTCAAAGGTCCAAATCATTAGTTTATCAATGAATTTGATGTTATCATTAGGTCAAGTGATCAAAAAGGGGTCATAAAGAGTAATGTCATCACCTAGGTCACCATAATGGGAGTTAGTAATAAGGGAAAAGGGTGTTCTAATGATAGGTATGGTACATTTTGTTCCTTATGAAGATTTAAGTATACGCACTAAATAATTAAAGATGCAGTACACTCTCTTATCATTTCAGTTTTCAAAGACAAGTGGCGTCACATCATGACGCAATGCAAAAATTGACCTCCAACCTATAAAAAGACCATCCAAGAACATTAATTCCTCACTTCACTTTCATTGATAATCTCTCCACAATCAACTCCATTCCAGCCACCAGGGTTGTTGGCTTGGTGGGGCCTGACCCAGGTTCGGTGTTAGTTTTCCAAACAAATCCCTACACGACTAGGCCTTTGGGCATCAGCCCACGGAGTGCAGACCGAAGTCTCACCCAAAGTAGTATGCGGGCATGCTAGAACAAGTTTTCGCACCCTGAGATGGTCGTCATGTCGGCTTATTCCTTCTATTCCTACTTTCACACGTGTCGTTGAGTTCTAAGGCTCTATCTTTCTAACCCGTTATTTCACTGTTCGGTACCTCCACGAAGGGATCAATCGGCATTCGCGCAGCCCTAACCTATGGTTCAGGTACTTTCATGCTGCTAGGGTAGTGTACCGTGTAGTTTTCCAAACTTTCTTAAGTGTATTACTTATGTTATTAAATAGTCACAGTTAGCACTGTGTAAATATATATCCTTATTTGCATTCAATTATCTAACGTAATTAGCTACATTCGCGCATCACAAAAAATTATAAATGAAATTCATACACAATATGACAAGATGCATTAACAGGAAACAAAGAAAATGAATGTGTAAAATGGTTCTCTTCATTGATATACCTAGATGATTATAGACTTTATCCACCCTACGCACACAGATGCAGGGGTCTATGCACTCAGCTACAGACTTCTACCCTAGGCCTCTGCACACTCAGCTGCAGAGCCCCTACCTACATTACAACCTAAAAATTAGACTTTTCTCCTTATTCTCAAGACTTCATACTTCTTAGAACTTATTGATGACTCATAACTACTTAGAGCTTACTTACTTAGCTTTTTTTATACAATTACATGGTTTTCGGACCATGGGTAGATCCTTACAGCCAACTTTACTTTACAAAAATAAGGGCAGAAAACCCTTTATAGCTCATGACACCTTCATGCTTTGAGACCACAAAATGCGGAGGCTTTACAACTTTATAACAAAATTCAACCTTAAACATGGGATTTTAGCCCCAAAACTGTCATTAGGATATCTCGTTCCCAACAGGGCCCCAACACAAACATCATGACTCACCCTTGAGTCACTTGGAAGGCAGAAAGATCTTAGCATGAATACCTCCCAACTCGACCTGTATGACTAGAACCTCAGCAGTGCACTGTTTGGCCGCCTATTTTGCGTCATCAACCATCTGCTCGATCACTACTCTTGAATGGTCAACCTAGAGATTTTGCTGAGTTGCTTACAGAGTTGTAAGATTTCCTTCAATAGAGGTTGACACCGTGTAAGCCTCATCTAGCCAGGTCTTCAGTCGTGCCTTCAACACTGCTTCCTTGTGTAGGACCGCATCCACCTGTTCCTTCAGTTTCTTGGCCTCCTGCAGCTTTTCTAGTCTCTTTGTGAGCACACTGGTTTGCATTGTGCCTTTGACTTAATCATAGTGCTGCTACAACTCACATGCTTCTATCCTCAGTTGTTGTACATTAGGGTCCTTCTCCAAGCTTGTCAGGACCTCGAATGACTACTTAAAAAGTTACGTACAGTCTGCTACTACACTGTCAACTGCCGCTACTGCTTCTGTGACAGAGGTCCACTGCTGCTCCTTTACTTCTAGTAGAGTTGAAGGCTTGGCCAGGAACTGTAACTCTGTGATCTGTAGGTTCAATTCCAATTGAACCCTCACCATTTCTATACGAGCGTCAAGTACCCCCATATCCAGCTTGTGGACATGCACCTCTATTGGTTCCTCCTCAAGAATGGCCAACTCTGGGAGCATTCGACATGCCTCCTCGATGACCTAAATTATACGCTTGTTCTAGTTGGCCACCTCGGTCACATTCGTGATGGAAAAGTCTCATTGTAGTACCATCTACTCATTGTTAATCTACTGCTCACTAATCACCTAGAGGATAGGGTGCTCATGGGCCCTTAGCTCTGCAATCACTCCATCCTGCAAAAGGTGGAGTGCTTCACTAAGTAGCACTAGAAGATTCAACCCTACTACCTTTAAGGCACTAACAGTGGGCTTGTCATCTTTATTCTCCGTGGTCAGTGCTTCATTAGGCAACACTATCACACTGTAGGCCTTCGTGCACAGCATTTCGACAGCTTCTGAAGTGCCGATAGCAAGGCTTGTAGACACCATGCCATCCTATGACGTGTGGGTCTACAGCTCCTGTGAACCTGTCTGGATAGCCCTGAATATTATTTGTTGTTGCTGCTCAAACTGTTGTAGGGCCTCTACGGTGATACCCCACACAGTGTCACCGCTGTCGTGCAAATCACACTCTGTGAGGGTGATTGGGTCCAATAATGTGTTAGTAGCATTTGATTTCTTCCTAGACCCTTCCTTCTTTTGCTCCCTTGGATGCTTGATGCAAGTGGATGTTGCCTGTGGGTCTCTGCCATGTTGTTCTATCTGCTTGTCCGTCTCCTCCACTGTCTCATGTAAAGGCGACCTCATGCCTTTTTCAGGGCCTCGCTCTGTTCCACCTATTCGCTTCTCTATCTTCTGAGCAGCATTGCACTGTGCCTGGGCCTTGTAAGTGACCTCCTTCTTTCTCTTTTCGGCCAGCTGCATCATGTTGAGCTTGGTCTCCTCCTTCTTTTTTTGCATGATGGACTTGCTCCCTCCCACCAACAAGTCTATTGTGGTGCGCCACTCCACTGGCCATCGATCAAGTATTGCATCAATAGCATCATTTTTTGCTAGGTAAGGAAAGTCATACAATTTCTGCATAGGGTCCTTCTTTGCCCTGATGGACACATGGTGAAAATCTGTTTTAAACTCTGCATATCCCTGTAGGTTGGAAAACACTATAGGTGACAACTACGGTTTGCGATTGATGGCCATGCGGATGTTCATCTCCATTAATGTCCAAAAGATCTTGTTGTCCTTGATGCATTGCACATCCTTGGTCATGCACAATGAAGTGTACTCGCTGCTTCTGGTAGGTATGGCGCAACCAAAGGGAATTGGCTGTCCTCTGGCAGCTTCCATGTTACCAGCACAATCAACAGCAAGAGCCACGCATAGTGGAATGTCTTGCTGAGCTCCTCAACTTCACAGCAGTTCGCAATGAACTCACCACAGAGATAGTCTGCCCAACTAAACTGAACTCCTTTGGTGCACTAGGATGCTAGTGCGATGACAGGCGGGACACTTCCTCATCACCTTCCCTGCTAGAATCTGCATAGCCACCTTTATAGCAGGGTCACAGATGCTGGATATGGCATATCCATGCGGCTTCTTTACCAACTCAAACTTCTCTTTCATGGCCTCCATGAGGGCCTTCTCATCACCTTTTCTGCCAAATATCATGGCCTGATTTTCTCCTGTGTCAGGCAATCGCATGATCCTATGGATCAATCTATCACTGATGGGTATTGGCTCTTCCAACCATAGACACTAATCATCCACCAAGCATAGCAGCTACTCGATGTTAAGTATTGTAACCGTGGTGCGGTTGTAGTGCGACACCCATAGCAGGTTGAGCAAACCTGCCTTGTCTACTCCTCTGAGCCACCTCCACGGCTCCAATGTGGTCATTCTAGTGGTTGTATCAATGATGCAGTGCATCAGCTGCTTGGTCACTAGGTGTGGGAACTTCTCATGATCGGCCAAGTCCCAACCTTCGAGCTTTAACACAGGAACCCGCCCCAAGCGCGGCCCTTCAGAAACAATTTCATTCAGCAGTAGAGGGGCTTGCAAGGGGACCTTTCTCTCATCAATATCTTTCGAGACATTGGTCTTGCCTTTGCAAGGAGGCATGTACTTAGGCAACTGAGTGATAGGATCAGAACCCTGGGATTCAACTCCCTCCACATCTACTCCCACATCCTCATCATCCATTGAGATATCTTCGATTTCTTCCTCCTCCATCTCTATATTGATGGATTTTCCCTTCTTGTGTGTAGTAGGCTTCAGTGGGTTTTTTCTTGGTGATCTGTGCACTAGTATCGCCGATTGCTTGCCCTTCTTATCATTCACGCTCTCCTTAGTTGGGGTCGGCTTTGGTCTCGGCATCCTTGGTGATTTGGGGACTTCTGCTAATACCTCAACAACCTCGGTAGCAACTTCTATGGCCTCCATCTCAATTTTCAGCACCAACTCCTCCCCTTCAGTATCTATAGTTGTGGAAGGTGTCAACATAATGTTCTGCAAGAACTCCTGTGTCTCCTTCAATAATGTCTCAAATACTGAATTTGTTATCAGAACTTCAAACTACTTGTGGTTCGTGTGTACTTGATAGCTCAACAACTCAATTCTCAAAATGCCAAGTGTTTTTTATGGATAGCCACTTGTAACTTATAGGGCATTTTGAATTCGAATCTGACTGTTCCCCAAAAATTTGGTTCATTAATGCTAGATTGGTGGTAGATTTTCAAGAATTTTATCCATAAATTCTATCTTAAATGCCAACTGCCCACTCTATTTCACCGCATTTCTACCGTCAAATCATGAACAATGACTTTAACGGTCACTTTCCGGTAGACCTATGTGATTTCTCCCTAGCTAGAACAACTCCCTTCGTGCTACCGCAAACCCTGTGACAATTCCTTCCTTCACACAACCATCCAATCATGCGGCTCCCCAACTCAGGTAGTGTAGTTTATAGTCCCGCACCTCCTTTCAGCTGCATGGAGCATTAAGACTATGCTACCTTCATACAGTCACATGGTTGGACCACCAGTGTATGGCTTCAAGCGACTACCATTCACCTTTCCTAGGAAGGGATCTCCATTTAGTTTGACCAACTAAACTGCTCCTCCGTCGGTAATCTCCTTAATGGCATAGGGCCCTAACCAGTGCATTTTGAACTTTCCTAGAAATTTATCAAACATGTTGTGATATAAAAAAACTAGGTCATTTACCTTAAAGGTGCGCAACTTAATGTGTTGATCATGCCATGCTTTTTTGCGCTACTTTTGGACCTGTTGGTGAAATCCAACTAGAAATCTTTCTTCCTCAAGCTTAGCCTGCTACGCCATCCTCTCTTACAAGACTCTGTGATCCGTCATACCAATGAGTTCCGCTATGCGTAGACTAGGGACAATTTATTCCATGGGCATCACTGCTTTGACACCATATACAAGCCTAAAGGGTGTTTGTCCAATCAACTTCATGCATGTCGTCCGATAGGCCCATATTATTGCGGGTGTGTGTAGGTCCCAATCACTTTGTTGAGCATTACAAACCTTTGTTAGCGCATTCTCCAACACTTTATTGAATGCTTCCACCATCCCGTTAGCCTATGGGTGATAAGGCGTGGTCTTCTTGTGATATACCTGAAATTCCTCTGTGAGCGCGGTAATCGTCTCATCCAGAAAGAGCGTACCACGATCACTTATCAGAATCTTTAGACACCTAAATTGTGTCAGTACATACTCAAAGAGGAACTTTGCAACAGTCAGACATGTACAATCCTTTACAGGCTATGTCTCTACCTATCGAGTCAAATACTCCATCGCGGTGATAATGTACCTTGCTCCTGTCTTTCTTTGGGGCTGAATGGGTCGCACAAAATCTATCGCCCATTTCTCAAAGGGTTGCAATGTCATCTGTGGATTCAAAGGCATCTCATCCCTCTACAATTGCTTACTAGCCCTTTCACACACATCACACACTTTTCAGTAAGCTTTTGAATCTTGATGGAGTGTTGGCCACAACAACCTTGCACATAGAATCTTCTACGCAGTCACTCTCCCTACATAATGTCCTCCTGCGATGCCCCCATGAGTGTCCGTGAGGATGCTACTCCTTTCAAACTTTGGTACATATCATCACAACGTTTCATCAGACCCCATTCTGTATAGATGCCCAGAAATGATAGAAAATTCCGCCGCGTGTACCACTATCTCATTCTTCTGCTGGATGGTGTATCCTACCGGTGCAGTTCTTGCCATTAGGAAGTGTATGATATCTTCAAAATGACCATTCGCAATTCACACTACAAATAGTTGCACGTCAGGTAATCCTTCTTCCAAATTAGTGGGCTCCCCTCGTGTTTTGGTGCACGACAGATGGTTTGGTCCTGCTTTCAGTCATCTAGGTTTCACAATAACTTCAAAATCATACTCCTGGAACAATAATAACCACCTACAGATTCTCCCCCCCAACACAGGCTTATTGACTAGATACCTCAACACAGAATGATCCATATGCATCTTAAAATGAACACCCAGCAAGTACTATCTAAACTTCTAGAGTGCATATACCATGGCTAACCCTTCATGCTCGGTGGTGGAATAGTTCTTCTCCTCCTTGGATAACCTTCTGCTTGCAAACGCTATAAGATTGCCCAACTCTCCTCTGCTAGCCTGTGTCAGTACTACTCCCAGCGCTATACATGATGCATTGACGTGTACATGAAGCTCCTTCAAATCCAGGAAGACTAGAATTGGCACAGTGACCATCTTTTCTTTCAATACATCCAAGCTTCTCTTACTGTCCTCATTCTCAGAGAATGTGACATCCTTACTCAACAACTTCTCCATAGGTGCAGTTATCTGGGCATAGCCTTTGATAAACTTTCTCTAATATCATGTATGTCATAGGGTAGTGTGCAACTATTTCACAATCCATGGTGCTTCTAAGTTAAGTATCACTGCTATCCTCATGGGATCTACCATCATTGTCTATCTACAAACCACATGACCCAGTAGGGTCCCAAAAGGAACACAAAATAGGCACTTCTTCAGATTGAGCATGATCTAGTATCTTCAATAGGTATCTAGCATAAGGCAAAAACTTGCGACGTGGTGTTTTACAAGCCCAAACACAATCCAGTCATCAAAGTAAACTTCCAGGAACTTATGAATAAATTCCTTGAATTCCGCAATGACTATGCGTGAAAAAATCGTAGGTGCATTCTTCAATCCAAAAGGCATTATATTATACTCAAAACACCCCCACTGAGTCATGAAGGTTGTCTTTATCCTATCCTCCAACACAATTTTGATCTGATGGTACCCAGAGAACCCATCAATGAAGGAATAAGCCTCCTGGCCACCTACATTGTCCAACTCTTCATTAGTGAATGGAATCGGGAAAGGATCATGTATACAAGCATCATTTAACTTCTTGAGATCTACATATATCCTTATTTCATCCTCCTACTTCTTCTCCTGTACCACCATTGGGCTTATCCAATCAGATTCTTCCGCAAGCTCAATGATGCCTACCGTGAGCATCTTCTCTAGCTCTAAGTGGACCTTCTCCTTATACTTTGGATTGAGATGGTAAGGTCTTTGCTTAACCGGCTTCGCATCGGGATTCAACGTGAACTTCATAACACCTAGGTCCCCGATTATCCCTTTTTGATATGTAAACTTGGTAGGGAACAAATCCTGGTATTCACGGAGCAATTCAGTGACATTATCCATCGTCACGTTGTCCCAGTAATCTCCAATCTTCACAAATTTGGGTTCTACCTCCATACCAATATTTACCTAGTTTGTTTTCAGTTGCATGGTTATATCAGGATTCCCAATCTACGGTCCTTCAATGTTACAATGACCTTCTATTTCAAGGATGTTAACCTTTCATGTATCATCATCCTCTTCTTTAGTGGTTACATATGTATCATATTCCAATGCGTGACTTAGTTGAGTAGTCCAATAAGGCTGAATTAGTTCCAAAGGATCCTGCAGTATCCTAAAGATTGTTGCTTTTACTTCTTGTAGTGCCTCATTGATACAGTCAAACCCATCTTCAAATCCAAATGTCATTATGAATCCCTCGTGTAGAATATCCCATTCACCTATACCATGGCAGAGCTCCATTTCTAAGTACCAGTTCACCGAGATGACATCTAGGGTGTGACAAAACAAGTGCACCCATTTAGGTTGGGGCTTCTCCCGATAAGCCTGAGTCCATTTGGCCAAGTGCGTGTGTGGGTCATCCTGCCCATCATATTTTTCCTTGATTTGTACCTTCGACTTACCAAAGTGGGTTCTCATCATCCTTCTACACTCGCACCAATCATAAAAGCTACCATTGTGCATACCCTACCATCCTGTAGGCGTAGCACGCAGTGCCCAGTCCAAAGCTTGGAAGTGCTACTTCTTTGTTACCTCCCTCTCAAAAGCATCCAAAAATATATGTACATCATTGAGGCCATCATAAGTGGGAAAATTTCTTACCTCTAACAACACATAGCACAGTGATCGGATCATCATGTTACAGCTCAGTGTGGTTACTTCATGTAACTGATTCTACCATTGCTCTATCTCTTCATCAGAGTTCGAGGTGCACGAACTCTCATGATCCCATGTAATTCGTCCATCCATTGTTGGATTCACCCAATCTTGGTCTCATGTTGTTATCTTATAGATACATTCCATATTGTCATCACTCTCATAATCACGGACTGGTTTAGTATAGCACGATCCTTCAGCAGGATCTAGGGGTACTATTAAACGGAGTGATTTATTCTCAAAGATCATATTTTGCATGTTTATATTGATTACCGAATTCATGTCTGTAACCCAATCAATGCCAAGGACCATAGTGTAGGTGTTGCTATCATCCATAATTTCTATTACTTCAAATTCAAACAGTGTGCTCGCGCCTTCAATATCTACAGTTACCCCTTACAACCACCCCATGGGGATGATCTTCTATTGATTTGCAATCCTTAACTGAATTGATGACCACTTCAACGCAGGTCTTCCCATCCGCTCCCAATTCTACTTTGGTAGGACGTTTGTGTCTAACCCTAGATCCAAAATAACCTGATTCATTGCGTACTCTCCTATATGCACAGTTAGCCTCATCTCCTTCCCTGTCCTTGTTTTATGCTTATCGATCTTTTATTCCATGCGTGGTTCAGCCGGAGTGTTTTTGGGGCATCTATTTATAAGCTCCTATAATCCCTTCATAGCCTTGCTATCGCATACCAACTTCATGCAAGTCTCTAGAAGGGTCCATCTCTTGATCCAGCTTATTCTTGGTCCCTTAGGTGGAGGCCACAGAAAAGCTCTTCTTTGCTTCCATGAAATTTTCGCGTGCACGCTCCAAATCGAATTCAGCCTCCTTCATCGGAGCTTTGCGAACCCATGCGATGTTGTCAGGCTACTTCTCCTTATCATCTCCTATTAAAATTCCACTTCAGAGCACTATATTCACATTTGGATCCTCTTCGCGAGGCTCAGACCTCATTATCTGTAGTTTCTGAATCGACTGAGGTGGTAGCACCCCTTTGTCTCGTATCCTCGCTATCAGCGTAGGATAGTCTTCCATCTCATGATAAAAAAGATTCTAATACTTGCACGATGGACGCATTGGGTTAGTGCAATCACGGGAATAGTATCCTAGTCCTTTGTAATTGTAGTAGATTAGTTGTCCCTGGCCTCTGCTAGGTCCTTCTCCACCTCAGCCTCATCTACACCCCTAAAAGCCTATTCGCCTGAAGCCTATAGGCGGGTGCTCTATCCATCATCAACTCATAGTTTCTTCAGTTGCACTCATCATGCCCTACCGACCTACATAAGTTGTAGAATAGTTGTCGTAGTGTCTCTACAAACTTCTGTAGCAAATGACAATTATTCGTGGAATGTTTTCTTACTACTTGACATATAGCGCACCACAACACAAGTCCCACGCTTTGTCCTACTTGAGCTTCCAGTATTAAGGGCATCGGTCCCCCTCCTATAATGTAGTTTGTGAAGACCAGGAAATGGTCTTTATCATGCCCCTGACCCTTGCATATCAGGCACTGTACCTCTTTTCACACCTCCGGTCAAACTATTATGTCTTGCATCAAACTTTGCATCCCCAGGCAAAGATTTCGCAACTGTGCATGGATCTGCAAAACCCCAGGATTCGGATCCTGTATCGGTGTTTCATCTAGTCTCATTGTGATCTCCAAGGCTTCTACATGAGTCGTTATCTTTTCTTGTGATAGCGTAACCCTTAGGTGTGGCAGAAGAAAAGCCACAAACCACTCGTGGTGTTGTCCGTATGTTAAGTTAATGTTAGCTTCATGGATTTTAGACTTAAAACTATTATCTAATTCCCAAGGTGTCTCACTTGGTTTCATCACGATTTCCTTGAACACCACAATCAGCTGTGCTTCATATTTAGCCCTACTAAATTCTTTATTCAGTGCGGTCTGGGTGTCTGCCACTCCACCGTTTGGGTTATCTATAAGGCATTTAATGTACCAGGTTGGCACGCGATCTTGCAGAGCACTAACTAGTGTTGCCTTCTTCAGGTGATCATCTATAACACCTTGAGCTTCCCAGACAACTTTCACAATGAACCAGAACTGGTCCGGGTCCTCATTTCCCAAGCCTTTAAACAAAGGAAGCTCCATTGAATTTTCCATGCTAAACTATGGTGGAGGTGGAGGTGGTATGGGTGAAGTTGCAGGTGATGGAGGTGAAGTTGGAGGTGGTGTGGCTGGAGGTGGTAGTCACAAGAATCATTGTCTTATTAACTTAACAACACTTCACGGAGAAGCCTGCGCTACTCCCTCTTCATCACCCAATGGAGGTCAAATCAATGGACTATATTCATTACCCTTTCTTCCTTCGTTCCTATAAGTTTTTCTGCTTTGCGTAGCTCCGAACATAAAGGTAGCTACATAACTTGTTTTTCACACAATAACATCTTAATCCAGGTATTCAAAGATTTCAATCACTTACCTCATGGTCCTTTGGAAAAGGGCCGCTCTACCTCATTGTAGCTGATTGAGGTGTCAACTACGAATTCAGTCACAAATCCTCCTATGATATGATCGAGCCAATGATTAACAATGTGGGCGATCTTATCTTGAGAGGCTTCCAGTCTCTGTACTAACTCTGGGGTACAAACAGTAGGACCGTCAAGTCTCCACCTTCCTTGACTATCTGCTAGCTTTGTGATCCACTTGTATAGCTCAACCAGAAAAGAAAAAAAAAAGATCTTGTGTATTTCTATATATAGGTACCTATCCAACCACTTTTCCTTTGCCATTCACGGATTTCTATTCTCCTGCACTGTGAATTTGTGGATCTTCCTATCCAACCAATCTTCGATTTCTTTCTTATTTGGATTCCAGCGATAGGACATCACACATCTCTTATGCAGATTTTGGTCCTGACAACGGAACCATTTATTTTCTTGGTGGGGCCTGACCCAGCTTCAACGTTAGTTAGCCAAACAAATCCCTGGCCCTTTCGGGATCAACCCATGGAGTGCATACTGAAGCCTCACTCGAAGCAGTATGGTGGGATGATAGAACCAAGTTTTTGCACCTTATGATCTGAAATGGAGCACTAAAGGCTTCTTGTCAAGCTTACAAGAACCTCTCCCACTCCAAAGCTTATATATTTCCAAGATCTTATGATTAACCAATTGCGGAATTGATAATTCTTGAAATAGGTGTATGACAGTGTTTGTTTTTAACTATTTATTTGCTTTAAGTCAATTTTCATAAACTAATATATAACATATAACAGTGAAACAATGTAGCAATAGACATCATACACATAGCAATAAGATGCAACAAATAAACAAACCACAAGAGACAACAATTTAACTAGGAGTTCACCTAAACCTCTTGGGCTACATCTCCGTGAGCTCTAGTCAACTCAACTAGGCTCTCTAGGATTATGGCTTAATTATTTTACAACCTCCGCGCTCAACTCCATTGGTTTACAACTAAAATAGTGTGCTTAGAATACCATCTTATACCTGACTTTGAAGCTCTCAGGCTTTCTGACTTTGGCTCTCACTCTGGCTCTAGCTCTTGGCTCTGGCTCTAGCTCTAGCTCTGGCTCTTGGCTTTGGCTCTGGCTCTTGTCTCTTGCTTTGGCACTAGCTCTCGGCTCTAGCTTTGGCTTTGACTCTGGCTCTAGCTCCTGGCTCCCGCTTTGGCTCTAGCTCTTGGCTCTGGCTCTAGCTCTTGGCTCTGGCTCTAACTCTGGCTCTTAGCTCTGGCTCTCGTTTTGGCTCTGCCTCTCTGCTCTGGCTCTAGCTTTGGCTATAGCTCTAGCTCTGGCTCTAGCTCTGGCTCTGGCTCTTGGCTCTGACTCTCGCTCTGGCTCTAGCTCTGGCTTTGGCTCTGGCTCTAGCTCTCACTCTGGCTCTAGATCTGGCTTTGGCTCTGGCTCTGGATGTCGCTCTCGCTCTCCACTCTAGCTTTGGATCTCGCTCTTGGCTCTCACTCTCACTCTCACTCTATCTCTCGGCTCCGACTCTGACTCTCAGCTCTGGCTCTTGGCTCTCAGCTCTGGCTCTGGCTCCAGCTCTTTGTTCTGGCTCTGGCTCTGACTCCTGGCTCTCATGAGCTTCTGGCTTCGTTCGACCTCCAACCAACCCTCTGTCAATGATGCTCTCTGTGTTATCCCTCGGTCTTTGTCCATCCCTATTAACTGTGTTCTAAGTGTATTTGTAACACATCGGTTACAGTCCTCCATCATGGAAAACCTGACTGTTCATGACAAGAATCCATTTACAATGGAAAGGAACTTGCAGGCACAGGCAACACGGTCATTTGCCTTCCTCTGGCCGAAATAGCCAAATAATCAAAATACCCAACAAACACATGCAAAACACATCATGGGCATTTACCCAAAATTCAAATATTATGGAATCACGTCCATAAACCCATCAAGTCCACCTTTTCATCGCATATCGCAATCACTTTGTGTTATGGCCAAAATGCCAATTAGATGGAAATACAAAGAAAATCCGCATAAACCAGATTTCAAATATTGTGGAATTGGCTCTATAAAATTATCAATTCTGGCACTTATCGCTAGTCGCAATCGCATTGGCATTGGCCCTTGTATCGGGGATTCGTCAATCATCGATATCGTCGATCGTCGATATGGCCGATCCACCGATTCAGTCACAACTGTTGATCTCTTTTCCGAAATGACGGTTGATATCACACATCGCATATCACTATCACATTTGAAACGGTCGGGGGGTTCTTCCCTTTGACTATGCCGATCACCGATCTGCCAATCCGCCGATCATTGCAATCGCTTCATCGCATTGATCGCATATCACATATTACTCTTCCTGGGGTCCCGATATTGGGCAAAGGCCTACCTTCGATGCGATAAGTTAGAGGTCACAATCTGGGTTCCTTCCACCTTTTCCTTAAGTCCTTCCCTTTGGCACATTTACGATGTGATTTCTTCAATGAGCCTTTAAGTCCCTTTTCATAATAATTTTCCTCCTTTTCAAAGGACAATGACAATCTTCTCTCTGTGATAACTTCTTCATCTAAAGTCCGTTTTAGCCCATTCAAATTGCTTAGATTTAGAATGAAGAGATCTCTTCAATGAGACTATTTCCAAGAGCATCCTTTGACTTTGATTTTCCCTTGTGAGGAACATTTTAGACTTAGAAGTCTATTGTAAATCCATTTTGGATCACACCTTCCCACTAAAGAGAACTTTGGGTCTCCAAAAGACTGATATACTGATATGAATTGTAAATGAGAGTACCTCACCCTCTTCTTTCATCCTCCATATTCTTTCCTTGCATAGTGCCTCTGAACCAAAGCCTTTAAGCACTTTCCTTCCTAGATGTGCTTTTCCTCCTAGGAAGAACTGTCTTCCTCCTTGAATTCATGCAGAACTCCTGCTGAGAAGGTCACAAAAGGTAGTTTTGAACTTCTTTGCCTTGATCATTGATCCAAGGTGGCTCAAACCAATGTGAAGTTACATCTGCTTCACAAGATTTTCATTTGTACTTGTTTGACATATTGTGAACAACAACTATTAACAACAACTGGATGGCCTAAACTCTACTTCAACAAAAAAAAAATAGATTTCACATATTGTGAACACCTCCATGTCTTTACATCTACATACAAATGATTGACTAGATAACAAGCCAACAAAACATGTCTTTAAAACAATTTACCCTTCAATTCAAGCATCTTAGAAAGAGAAACTTTAAAATTCTTTTTCAATGATGAAACACTTCATCATCATATCCATCTTGGAGACCAACTCAACTTTTCCTAAGTCAATATTGCATCACATGCATGTCAAATCAATCAACCCTGCAAGTTAATTACACATACATGTTAAAATACAAGGAAATCATCAACATCCATGTGTTCATGCATATCATGCTTATGCAAGCATTTCATCCTTCAACTTTCGCTTAAGTACAGTATACTTTCAAAGCTGAAATGGACATATAATGTTGCAGCAATAAAGTGAGTCTCCTACTCAACTTTTCCATTCACCTTCATAAAAACCTACAACTTGCATCTCATTAACAAATAAATGCAAATATATGCATTATATCAATAGACATGCAATCTTAATTAGATAAGAACTCTAACCATTTCTTACCAAGCCATTTCAAAGGTAGGACCTTGGTCTGCACATCAGCATCAACATGTGAATCATCCTAAAACACATCAATCATGGAAACTTTCTTTCCATTCCTACCATTTTCTCTTTCCACCTTCTTCAAGTTTCGTGCAAGCATTGTTGGATTCAGTGTCCAACATTTTGCAACAATACGTCCTTGCTTATGGAAGTAAGTGCAACACATGTGCATCTTCTTGACAGCATGATTTGCCTTGTCCAATGAACCTTTGGCTTCTTGCTTCTTTCCCTTCAAAAGTTTCCTGCATGTGGCCATTCTCTTCCAACATCTAGAAACACTATGGTTATTCAATGACACAAGGAACGAGTAATTCTTTTCCAATGCTTATATGGAAATTTATCATGCTTCACATGATCAAAAGGAGTGTGTTTAGAACCAAATTTATACCTTTCCTTTTCACCTTTATTTCCTTCATGAGGAGGTGAATTGAATGAAGAAGTGGCTCCCTTTGGAACACCATCAATCTCTTCAAGGCTTTTAGAGTTTCCATAATTCTCTGGTTCAAGTGCATGCTTATGAATACCAGCATCCTACAAATGATGTTTCAAGCTATTTCATTCTCCATGAATACAATCTTTACACTCTTCAGGTAGAAGACCTAACATCAAACTCCTTCTTGGAACTGTTTCGATGGCATTCTTGCCATCTTTAGAACTTTCTCCATAAGACTGTCCATAGCTAAGACCCAAATACTTAGGCCTTTCCTATACCATTATTGGCTCAACAATACCTTGTGCATGTTTGCCCAAGCCTTCTCCTTCATAGCACATCTTGGACATTAACTTGGAACCTATGCCTCTGGTATGTTTTACAAAAGAACCAATATAACCATTCTTAGACGAAATTGAAGACAAACTGGAATTATTTACCTCTTATTCAACCTGATACTTGACCAAGGCCTCTTTGGCAACAAAGAGCTATGTCTCCAACTCATGCATCCTTTCCATATTCATTTTTTCAATATAAAGTTTCCCTTCCACTTCTTGTAATTCTTTAGAAAGCAACTGCTTCTCTTCCTTCATGGAATTCAACTGCTCTCTACGGGTGATGCTCTTCCTTCCATCCTCATACATTTCTTACCATGTCCATCATGATGAGCAAGTGTTGCTTCATGTCTTCATCAAAGAATCTTGTGATGAAGAAGGAATTTGAGGATTCACTTGTAGAAGTTGTCATTATCAAAATGAACAAAAGAACTTCAAACAAGATTAACAAAGAGCTTATTCAAGCAACCTTTTGAAACAAACCTCTTGTGCTTCAAGGATTGCCTTGATATCCTTTGGGATAAGAAGAATGCCTTCAACCATTCTCCTTCTTGTCCTCTCCTAGACATAGCTAACAATAGCTTTGATCTCTGCAAACTCACACAATAATTAGTCTACAAACGAGCATACAATCAATCCCTGATTGCTTAAACACCTTTCAGACAACCAAGAAAATAGATTGCTCTGTCAATCAAGCATTCTGATCTGATACCACTTGCTCTGGTAACTTAAGCTTTGATATCACCTTCTTTGAAGGTGGGATTAATCAACCTGATGCTATGGTACCACCTTCTTTGAGGGGGGTTAATCAACTTGATGCTCTGATACCACCTGATCTGAAATGGGGCACTAATGGCTTCTTGTCAAGCTTACAAGAATCTCTCCCACTCCAAAGCTTATATATTTCTAAGATCTTATGATTAACCAATTGCAAAATTGATAATGCTTGAAATAGGTTTATGTTGGTGTTTTTTTTAACTGTTTATTTTCTTTTAAGTCCATTTGCATAAACTGATATATAGCATATAACAGTGAAACAATGCAGCAATAGACATCATACACGTAGCAACAAGATGCAACAAATAAACAAGCCATAGGAGACAACAATTTAATTAGGAGTTCACCCAAACCTCTTGGGCTACGTCTCCATGAGCTCTAGTCAACTCAACTAGGCTGTCTGGGATTATGGCTAAATTCTTTTACAAGCTCCACGCTCAACTCCACTAGTTTACAACTGAAACAATGGGCTTAGAATACCATCTTATCCCTGGCTCTAAAGCTCTCAGGCTTTCTGGCTCTGGCTCTAGCTCTAGCTCTGGCTCTTGGCTCTTGCTCTGGCTCTAGATCTGGCTCTGGATCTTGGCTTTGGCTCTGGCTCTAGCTCTGGCTCTTGGCTCTCACTTTGGCTCTCACTTTGGCTCTGGCTCTCAGCTCTAGCTCTGGCTCTGGCTCTAGCTCTGGCTCTTGGCTCTAGCTCTGGCTCTGCCTCTTGGCTCTGGCTCTGGCTCTTGGCTCTGGCTCTCGCTCTTGGCTCTGGCTCTAGCTCTAGCTCTTAGCTCTGGCTCTTCCTCTGGCTCTGGCTCTCGACTCTAGCTCTGGCTCTCGACTCTAGCTCTTGCTCTCGCTCTCACTCTGGCTCTAGCTCTCACTTTAGCTCTAGCTCTCAGCTCTGGCTCTAGCTCTTGGCTCTGGCTCTCGCTCTAGCTCTGGCTCTGGCTCTGGCTCTGGCTTTGGCTTTGGCTCTGGCTCTGGCTTTGGCTCCGGCTCTGGCTCTGGCTCTGGCTCTAGCTCTCGGCTCTGGCTCTGACTCTAGCTCTTGGCTCTAGCTATGGCTCTTGCTCTAACTCTTAGCTCTATCTCTTGTCTCTCGGCTCTGGCTCTGGCTCTTGGCTCTCACTCTGGCTCTAGCTTTTGGCTCTCACGAGCTTCTGGGCTCACTCAACCTCCAAGCGACCCTCTATCAATGATGCTCTCTATGTTATCCCTTGGCCTCTGCACATCCATGTTAACCATGTTCTCTGTGTATTTGTAACAGATCGGTTACAGTCCTCCATCATGGAAAACCTAACTCTTCACCACAAGAATCTGTTTACAATGGAAAGAAACCGGTGGGCACTGGCAACCCGGTCGTTTTGCCTTCCTCTGGCCGAAATAGCCAAATAACGAAAATACACGGGAAACACACACAAAAAACATCATGGGAGTTTACCTAGACTGCAAATATCATGGAATCGCTTCCATAAACCCATCGGGTCTGCCTTTTCATCGGATATCACAATCGCTTTGCGTTATGGACAAAAACCCAGTTACATGGAAATACAAAGAAAATATGCATAAACCGGATTTCAAATATTATGACATCGGCTCTATAAACTTATCGGGTCTGGCCTTTATCGCTAGTCGAAATCACATTGGCATTGGCCCTTGAATCGAGGATTCGCCAATCTCCAATCGCTGATATCACCGATCGCTGATATGGCTGATCTGTTGATTCAATCACAACTATTGATCTCTTTTCCGATTCAATGGTTGATATCACACATCGCATATCACTATCGCATTTGTAACGACCCAGGGTTTCTTCCCTTTGACTATGCCGATCGCCGATCCGTTGATCCACTGATCATCACAATCGCTTCATCGCATTGATAACATACCACATACCGCTCTGCCTGGGGTCCCAATATTGGGAAAAGGCCTACCTCTGATGCGATAAGTTGGAGGTCACAATCGGGGTTCTTTCTGCCTTTGCCTTAAGTCCTTCCCTTTGGCACATTTGCGATGTGATTTCTTGAATGATCCTTTAAGTCCATTTTCATAAGAATTTGCCTCCTTTCCAAAGGACAGGTGAAATCCTCTTTCTGCGGTAACTTCTTCATCTTAAGTCCATTTTAGCCCATTCAAATTGCATTATATTTAGAATGAAGAGATCTTTGCAATGAGACTATTTCCAAGAGCATCGTTTGACTTTAATTTTCCTATGTGAGGAACATTTTAGACTTAGAAATCTATTCTAGATCCATTTTGGATCACGCTGAGATGGTCGTGAATTCAGTTTATTCCTTCTATTCCTACTTTCATACAAGTCGTTGAGTTCTAAGGCTCTGTTTGTCTAACCCTTTATTCTTCCCTTCAGTATCTCTGTGAAGGGGTACGATCAGCCTTCGCACAACCCTAACCTACGGTTTGGGTACTTTCACGCTAATAGGGCAGCGTACCGTGCAGATTTCCAAACTAGCTTAAGCATCTTACCTATCTTATTAAACAGTCACAGTTAGCATCGCATAAACAAATATTCTTATTCGAATTCAATTATCTAACATAATTACATACATTCACGCATCACATAAACATTATAAAGGAAATTCATACACAATATGACAAGATGAATTAATAGGAAACAAAGACACCAAATGTGTAAAATGCTTCTCTTTATTGATATCTCTAGATTATTACAGACTTTATCCACCTTGCGCACACAATCGTGGGTTTCTACACACTCAGTTGTGGATTTCTATGCTAGGCCTCTACGCACTCAGTTGCAAAGCCTCTACCCACGCTACGACCTGAAACTTAGACTCTTCTCCTATCCACAATACTTCATACTTCTTAGAACTTATCAATGACTCCTAACTACCCAGATCTTATTTACTTAGCTCTTTTTATACAATTCCATGGTCCGTGGACCATGGGTAGATCTTTACAGCTAACTTTACTTTACAAAAATAAGGGTAGACAACCCTTTATGACTCATGACACCTTCACGCTCCGTGAGCACAAAATGTAAATACTTTACAACTTTATTACAAAATTCGACCCAAAACATGGGATTTTAGCCCCAAAACTATCGTTGGGGGATCTCATTTTCAAAAAGGGCATCGAAATTTCCCATCAAAAATTAATGATTTCTCTCCTTCTTTGTGCTTTTATCTGCCATGCTATGCTTCTCGCTCAATGTTGCACTTTCATAAATAGGAGGAAAAGAAATAAATTCATGGCTTCTCTTCACAAAATTACTGGTTCTAAACATCTTCTGAAAGTAAGTGAACTTTATTCACACCTCCTTAGCATCATATTTATCAGAAAAGTCAATGAAATACCCTCTCCTAGGGTTTCGCTATGCTTTTGGTTTCTAGAGCTTGTTTCTTCATTGTAGTGGTGAGAACCTCCTATTTATTTATTAAACACCCTCACCTAAACTCCATCTACCTCCCCTAACCTTTCCCATTCCCACTCCCATGATTTCCCTCACTTTCCCGCAAACCCTAGCTTATTGCTACACCTTTGGCACTTTCCTAGGCTAGGACTATGTTTTGCACTTTTATACCTATTCCCCTCACTCATTCCTAGAAATTACACTTCCTAACACCTATCCCTACCCCCCAAAATTTCCTCATAAATTTAGAAATCCCCTAACCCCTTCGTTCCCTTCCGTCTACAAAACAATCTCAAATCCCTTGTTTTCCCAAAATCAAACCCTAACCTTCCTCCTAGTGAGCTAGGGGTTTACCATGTAGAAAAAAACCATGGCTAATGAAAAGAAGAAATACATAATGGAAAACATGTCTCAAGAGTTGAGCCATCTAACATCAAAGATATCAATGCCTCACAAACTCATCAAGCAGTCATTTGTTGCACACAAGGACAGTCTTACTTCAAAATAAGTTTATGAAGTAATGAAGATGAATTTTACAAACATGAAACAGGTTTTTTCGAATAATAGACCAGATATGAAAATCATCCTTATGTTTCTATACAGGTATCATACATTGGGAGATATTCAACATTCTTGGAGACCTATTGCAGAAAATCAATTTTTTCCAATCTAATTGCCTGTTTTAGTCATGATATTATGGCACGGATTACGAGGAAATGAAAATGAATTTTTAAAAAAGGGAGGTTGTTTTTGTTCAGAAAATACCTAAGAAAAAATGACTCTCACCATTTGACACAAATGTTTATGGTTGGAGAGATATTTCTCCATATTTAAGGCTTAGTTTTGCAAAAAACCCAACAATTTTAACACACTGTCGGAAGCACAACGAAAATTTGTTGTGCTTTTTCCCTATGTCACAAAGTGACAAAAATATTATATGTTTGGATAGATTACGACCTATACATATCAAATATATACTCAGGTTACCATGTCAACTTGCATTTTTAGAGAAAAACTCAAAATACATGCTAAAAATCATGTTTCTGCCATTGTTTGGATCCCCTCGTTGCGCTTCTCGAGCAGTGTTGGGAAAACTCATTTCCCTCAGCCTTGGAGAGGTAATTTTTCATTCTTAAAAGTCCTACAGACAACTATACATCCCAATATTTCCAAATATACCTTCAAATTATAAAATGGATCAGGAAAATTCACTCAAAAACTCCCTCAAACAATTCGCTACGCTTTTGTAAAATTTGTTGCGCTTCTGTCAGCAAGTGAAAATATTGATTTTCTTTGGCCAAAGTCAACATTTTGAGATATAATTACTCCTCTAGGGTATTTTTATGATGTAATAAAATGTGAAAGAGATGTTTAATGTTAATTTCATGTACATTCATGCTAAGTTAAGCTTGCAAAGCTAAAGTGAATCAGTTGGGTCTAAATAGGGAGTTGGTTCCTAACTTCTGTAATCTTAATATGGTTGGAAATATTCTAGTAAATAGTTCCTATGATGGTGGATTTGAATCCTGAGAGTGGGGGAGTGGTTTTTGATCTATATGTAGCCTGATCTAACTCATAGAGAGGCTTGCATGTTTGAGAATCATAGCTTGGAGCTAGTGTATAATGTTTTGCAATAATATACTAGCCAATTTTAGTTATTATCTTGGGATTCTTGTGGTATGCTTCCGTGACAATGTTTTTCTTTGTTTATCATTAAATTGAATATATATTTTTCTTTCCTACCATATCTATTATTTCTTGTGATCATCTCATATGTTTTTAAACAGAATTCATAAGATATCTGCTCTATTTTGATGAGATTTTCATGCTAGTATTCTTTCTTCTGATGAATGAATTCATGATTACATGCTCATTATGATCCTCTGCATTTTCCTCCATGAACCAACATGACAATCTACTTCTGTCACTGAGAAAACCTATATTTCCCCATTATATATCTACAATTGAGCATTAGAAACCCTAGCCTAGTTCCTAGACCTTTGAGCTTCATCCAACAAACCATAAAATCAAACACCATTGAGCTTAATATCTAGCCTAATAGTTGATTTCCTCTCTAGTCACTTCATTGGCTGTGAGATCCTTGAGAGATCCCTATCTGATTTGGTAGGGCTAGCTACCAAATCCAAAGTTGGTTTGAGGTTACCTTCTTCGGTCTCCTTTCTTGGCCTTGCTACACATAGTGCTAACAGAGGGAAATGTTCCCTTTTTGTGGATTTGTTCAGCTCTCAGTAATACACACAGATCCTCCACTTTCCAATTTTCTTTCGAACTAGAACTAGAGGAGACACCCTCTCACTATCTGAGATGGGGTAAATGAGCCCTACATCCAACAACTTCTGTGGTTCTTCTTTGACTATATCCTTGACGGTTGGTTCATTCTTCTCTGAGTTTGGTGGACTGGCTTGTTTCCTTCCTTGATGTAAATGTGGTGAGTACACAATGAAGGGTTCACTCCATTCATTTTCCTTGCAACTCCAGGCAAAGGAATCCAAATTCTTTCTTAGCATGTCACATAACTCCTCTTCCTGAGGTAGAGAGAGAGGGGTTGATTTTCAATGTTCTTTCTAGGCTGAATTCTATCATCTTGACATGAGTAGGGCTTGAGTCAACTAAGCATAGATTAGTCCAAGGGATATACTTGTCTTCCTTCAGAAACGCCTCAAGAGACATGGTGTTGACGGGTTGATTTTGGAGGATTTTCTCAATTAGGTCATCTTCATCAGGTTGTCCCCATCCTATAGTATCATATAGGATACAGATTGGGGAAGAGTAGACTTCATCTTCTTCCTCCTCTTATAACCATAAAGGTAAGTCATGCTCTAGAGATGGTTGAGCAGGAGGGTATAAGACCAATTTCTTGGACAAATGCCCTTTTTAATGGTCATATTCCCGACCCTGCAACTTATGTAGGCTTCAACAATGGCTAACCATGGCCTCCCAAGGATGAGAGGATAACCATTGAAATTAGTCTTAGGTTGGAGAACTAATAAGTCTAGAGGGTATTCCCAAGAATCAATGGAGACTATCACATCCTCAAAAACTCCCAGAGGAGCTAATGTGGACTTGTTCATAAGCTACAGGATTGTTGTGGTCTTTCTTAATGATCCCTGGAGATTCAGTTTAAACATAGTCACCTTAGTCATCACATTCATGGTAGCCCCAAGATGGATCAAGGTATGGGGAACAATGGTTCCATCAATGTGTACGTCTACAATAGGACTTCTAGGATCTAGATAATTTGGGCAAATCACCAACCCCAGTATTAAGTCAGATAACTTTCCAATGACATTAATGGTAGGGGTGTCTTTATTTCACCTTTTCGGATGTTTCAAACACTTATCCTTGGTTAACTTGTTGTATATGGGGACATCTTTGATAGCTTGGAGAAGCGGGATTTTAACACAGATCATTCAGCTCACCCAAAAGTTCAGTCTCTTCTCAGGTGTGCTGGATAGGATGGGTTAATCTCTCAGGAAAAGGAGGGGGATTTTCTTGACGGGCACTCTAATCATTTTCCTCTTCATGCTCCTCAAGTGGAGATGGAGGTTGATTATCCAGAAGCACTCTTTTGGACCTGAGGGTAATTTCTTGAATTTCCACATCATAAGGAGGGTAGGATGTTTCTTCACTAAAGACCTATTGTGCATGTCTGTTGTTCGGGTTCAAATTTGGCTGGGAAAACATTTGAGGTTGTTTAGGTGAAGCAAGGTGTAGGAGATGTGGTTGAGATGGAGGTGGAGGCAATAAAGTTGGAGCTTGGTTGTATGGGGGCCTCCACCCTTGAGATGGTGCATTCCACTAAGGTTGTGGAGGAGCATATGGTTTAAATGGTTGGCTGGCAGGTTGGCAATGGTATTGAGGTTAAAAGTACCAGGGAGAAGGTGTGGACCATGAAGGATGAGAAGGAGGGAACCAAGGGGGAATGGATGTATCCTAGTTAGGGTTGTAATATGAATAGGATGCCCCTTGCATGCCTTCCCGGTATTGTCAATGTCTTTGAGGCCTTCTTTGGTTTATGTAGCAAAGTTGTTCTATCACCTCTTCAGTTCCTTGATACACAACTTTTTATCTGTGTAGATAAGGGCACCTGTCTATTGAGTGGTTTTCCTCACAGGCCGAGCAGATTTCTATAAGATTTAATGGACATTCATTCCTAGGGTGCCTCCTAGTGCATTTAGGGCAAAAGATAGCTAAGGCTCTCTCTGCTTCCTCTTGCTTCCTCTTGATATGCATGGCTTCCATTCGAAAAATCAAGGGTATGCAACATTTCACTCTTAAAATCTTCCAACATGTTCCCAGTTTCACTTTTTAAGGATGTGTTGGAGGAGGATGAGCTAGCCAAAGCTTGACTAGCCCTACCTTTCTTTCTAGCTGCCCTAGAATGATTTCTAGAAACTATCTTGATATCATCATATGGTAACTGATAGATGTCCCCTCCTAACAATAGGTTTAGGGTTTCAAGGAGATCTTCCCTGATCCACCTAAGACGAATTAGCTTAAGCAATTTAGGATCAAGGATGCACATGGCCCTTTTGTAGCTTAGTTGGAACCTTTCCTCATAATCTTCTAAATATTTATCATGTCCAATGTCATTCTAAAAATTTCCTCTTTGGTATCTTTGGACCTGCAGTAGTCCCTATACTTATTGTTGAAGGCTTGTTGCATATGAATCAAAGTGGTGATACTATCCCCAGGAAAACATATGAACCAATGCAAGGCTACATCTTTGAGAGTGGATGGGATCAATTTCAACTTTGATAATCATAGGTGTAATCATAAGTTTTGCATATGACAACAAAATCGAAAAAAAATAATACGAGTCTTCTAAGTTCAAGCCATGGAAGTGCGGAAGAGAATATGGGCTTATGTATTTCATCCTACCATCCCCATTAGATTCTCTAATGGGAAAAGCATGCTCAACTCTATTCTTAGCTCCATATCTATCTCTAATCCATTTCTATTTTCAGCCATGGTGTAAGTTAGTGGAATGGTCTCTTCTTCTTCCCTGATAGGCTCTTCAAAAATCTATGGTTGTTCACCTAATGGGTCCTCTAACTCATAGCCATCGAAGAAGAGGGAAGGTTAGTTGTTTGATGTGGTGGGGGTATTTGGAGAAAATTTCCCTAAATTGTCTCTACTCCTACAAGGCAAGAAAGGATTTTGTTTTTTTCTTTAGTTTTCCTTTTTATAGCTTCTTGAAAAATGGAAAGGAAGGAAAACCAAATTGCAACTACTTGTTGAATGGAACTAATTGTAGAATTGGAAAGAAGGAAAAATGAGATTGCAATTGTCTACTGAATGGAACTATTTTCAGAATGAGAAAGAAATAAGTAAAAAAAGAAAGAAATAAGAAATCACATATACTCAGAAACCTCCTCGGAAATGGTGCCAAAAAGTGATGAGTTCTAGTATTGTAGCAAGAATGTTGCAACTTCTGGGGTTACCAACTTTACTTCATCAACCTAGGGCTCATACAAACTTGGAGGTGACAGTGTTGTATACACAAATAGAAGTAATGGTATACTCTTTATCACTTTTCAACTGGGGCAATAGACCCCTACGGTTTCTCAAACTAGTATTCTATTGACTAGAAGAAGTCTGACTATGAAATGGAGAAGGGAAAATTATCCTTAATGAAATAAAATGAATGTTTCCTACTTTAAGGAATGAAAGACTGAATTGGAAGACCCTTGTGAAGTGACATGAAATCCTTTACCTACTCATTGACACCTTTTTCTTGCAAAATAAACCTAGCTTATCGTTATTTATAACATGTGATGATCTAAACTAACTGAGCATGGAATTTGATCTCGGGAGTATTATAACTGCTACATGCATGTGTTAATTTAGAAATTGTAGAAAACACTATTTTTTGATAAAATCATTTTATGAATGCAAATGATAATCTTTACTTGTTCTTTGGTAGGGGAGACAAGTATGGAGGAAGAGGTCTAGAATGATCTTCAGGGTATGGAAGCCAAGTGGAGGCCTAATCCAAGCTTAAACGACAATTTTGTAAAATTCAGGCTCAAAACAAGCTACTGTATGGTTTCCTATAGTACTACTATAGGATTTCCTAGTTGTACTACAGGATGTCGTGTTTTACTACAAGAAACCGACTGAACTCTTAGGAGCTGGTAGGGAAGGTGAAATGAAGTGTGGGAAAATTACATGATGGGGGAATAAGATACGGAGGAGGTGAACACTATCTAGGGTTCGATCAAATGCTTTAAGATGTGTTATCACTTGGATTTGAACCTCAGGCTGAAGGAAGGCAATGCCAAGGTTACCACAAACGACGCTTAGCCAAGTAGCTAGCCCTACTAGGCCAGGAGAGGGCTCTCTCTTTAAGGATCTTAGCCAAGATGAATGGATCAATAAAATGATATTAGGTTAGGTATAGTAGCACAAGACTCGATTTGATTTTGAAGGTTTTTGCTGGATGAGGAAGAGCCAAATAGTTAGGGCAAGGAAATTAGGTCAAAGTTGCAGCGTGTTCGATGGGGCAAGGTAGGCACAAGGCTCAGCAACTTAGGGTTCGATGGATGAGGTGAAAGGAAAAGTGAGGAGTTAGGAAGAGCATGTAAACCTTATGAATTCTTCCTAAACTGAAGAAAACACAGACTGTGAAATGTCTACCCAAAACAGAGCATAAAGATATGGATTCTGCCTCTCATACTTATATACATTCACATAAAGGAAATGAAATGATGAAATGGAGTCAAAATACATTCTAACACATGAAAACATAAGAAAAACTAAAATGAACATCATACCACATGGATCCCAAGGAAATAGATGCAAATTTTCATTAATCTCCTGCAAAAATTGATACAAAATGGTCTCTTCAAAGCATAAGCATCCGGATAAGTCCAACCCTTTACAATGAGAAAGAAGAAGAAGATATAGACATTGATTCAACCTCCTCCCATCTTTAGGGGTTGAATCCCTAAGATGAGGAGCTAGTCTAACCAAAACTGAACAAGAAACTGGAATCTAGGCATCCTAACAACTTGCCTCTAAAAGTGAGGAAACTGATTCATTTGTCCTCAAGATTACTGTTAATCTAATGAATCTACCTTCTAGTACTTATTATCCATCATATTTACATGAATAGTCATCATTTAAATCAGTAAAACACCATCTATGAGAGAAAACCCAAAATTACAGTCAAGGCACAGTGAAATGGACACTCACCGCAATTTTTGTCCTATGTGCAGTGGCAAAGCCCTATGCGTAGTGCTTTTTGCAGCTCCCATTTGGAGCCCTTCCTGGTGTCCAAATTGAGCTCATGACAACTCAGTGGAAATATATTCAAGTCATTTTTCCAGAACATCTTGAATTTATAAATTTGAAGCTCATTTGACCCCTCAAAAGCGGATTCTCCGAAGACTTCTTGTGTGTCCAAAAAAGGGCAGAAAGGTCATTGTTTGGGTTTTTTTGACCTTTTCGTTGACCAGTTCTACTCTAAAATCTTAGAAAATACTTAGGGTGCATGTACTCATCATTATGAATCATAAAATTTTGACCATTCCTTCATGGATGTCCCTAGGAAAAGTGCAGTGCCAATGTTGTTGTGCATAAAGCCAAAATTTCTTTGTCAAAAATTGCCAAATTCTTCAAAAGGAAAAAAATTCTTCAAAAATTGCTCAAAATTTGTGGAAAATACCACCATTAAGTATATTGGCCAGCCAATTAAGCTTCAGCAAGAAACCTAAGCCTATCATCCTCCTTTTTTCCTTTGAGTGCTTGTTTTAGCCTTGTTTTCAGTTACTTGACCCTTATGTTGCAAATATTGTTCTAGGTCCTGTAATGGTGAGCCATGTGCCTGATGATTTGATTGTCACTATTAGCCTTTTGTAGCAGCTTCTCCAAATGCAAATTGACCCTGTCAAGCCAAGTTTCTCTATCCTCCTCAATTTCCTTCTCAATTCTTTATTTTGCAGTCAAGGTAGCCAATGTTTCTTCCTCTTCCATTACTGACTTACCCTTATCACTTTGCCTCTTTGCCTTGAGAAGTTCTAGCTCCATGAGGACATGTTTGTCACTTAGCTACTTGTTTTCTTGCTCAAGGTATGAGATGACATACTTATCTCTTGCCAAGTCTTCCATCAGTTCTTGGATCTGTGCATTCTTTTCCCTTATGTTTATGCTTTCATTTATTGCCTCACCTTGCACCTCCAAGTCAACTCTCTCAATGCCATGATGGATGTGTGGCTGTTATAGTTCATCATATTCCATCAAATCAAAATCCATTTCCTCCTCATCAAGGCTTTCCTCTAGCACCTTTTCCTTCCCTGTATGCAGCTGATGCACCTGTTGTACCTATTGTGTGGATGAAGAAGGCAAAGCCCCTTCTACATTTTGTGGAGCAAGCATTTTCCTATGAGTTGATGAAGAAGGCAAGGCCCCTTCCACACCAAGTGGAGTAAACACTTTCCTATCCACTACAAACAACTTTCTAGCCCCTCTCTGATAAATCTTATGGGTTTCTGGCTCCTCAACAGCTTTAGTCTCTTTAACCTTCTCATCTTTCTTTACTTTGGCACTGTTGGAAGGTCTTTTTGCTTCTTGAGCCACCGGTGGAGGAATCTAAGGACCCCTGAAGATGTCATTGGCACTGAATGTCTCCCAGGAGATGTTAAGGAGGTTGAGATGATGTAGAACAATCATCTTGATCAAGTAATAGTGGTAGAGGCTACTCATCTGCTGGGGGTATGGCTTTTTCTGCATAATGTAGACCATCTTCTCAATGTTTCTAAATAAGAAATAAGGGATGCTCAACATTTTCACTCTTGTAAAATACATAAGAAGCCTAATGTGATATGTGTACAGTCTAGAAAATCTTCCCTCACATGTGAAATATTTCATAATGATCCTCATCATAGGGGCATATTTGTCTTCAAGGAATTTGAAAGGAAAGGTCCTCTTCTTTTCATTTTTGTACCTAGATTTGATGTATGGCTCATAATAGTGCTCATCCAAATATTGTGCCTTATACCATTTCTCCTCGACATTTTGAATCCTTGTAGCATCAACAATGATGGAGGATGAAACTGTAAATGTCACTCCAGCAAGAGTTACCTTTTCATCATGGAGATTGGCTACAAAAAGCCTAGTCAGCTCAGGATGATGTTGAACTCTTTCCACCTCCTCACAAAACTCATAACAAACTAGATGCTTGAAACAAGTGACAATCATATGAGAATCCTGTAGCTCTCAGATGTTCGATGGTTCCTCCCTGATAATTCTTCCTCCCTTGTGTGGTTTTCTCTAATGCTGAGGTTCATCTCCCAAACTCTCACTGCCACTGTTTTCCTTATCCTCATAATATCTATCCTATTTGTCCATGTTTGTCAGATTTTGAAGCTGTGTAACCTTGTTTATAGGCTATAGAAGGCAAACAACACATTTTGAGTGGCTGACAAAGTGTTTTGGCACTTGCTGGCCCTATGTGCAGCGCCACCTACAAGTGCGCAGTGCCGTTCAAATCTGCACTAGAGAAACTGCCCTATGCGTAGTGCACCACTCCTATACGGTGTGCTCTAACCTCTATGCATAGCATATCCTTCAACTGCTCTATGCGCAGCGCTATGTCTCCTATGCATAGTGCCTCTTCACCTTAGCCGCCAATTGGCCTCAATTCCCCTCTCTCCTTCAATGATTTTCTTTTTCTCTGTCAAATTATATTGATGAGTTTGGAAAAGGAGTGTGACATATTATATAGAGATTGATTTTGATTTTTCATTAGAAAAACCCACTTTCTAATGTTTTGGAAACTTTTCTTCTTCCCTCCGAATCTTTGTTTAATACCTTTCTCTCATTGTCTCTTTTTCGGTGGGATGATGCTTGCATTAAACTAATTTTTTCAGTGGTTTCATTTTCTTACAACAAGGAGAAATGTTTGGGGCAACTAGAAACACTTATTACACAAAATGGATTGAGTTTCATCAAAAGAATATAAGTCAACTAAAAATACTCTATTTTCATCTCAAAAACATGTTTTTGAGATGAAAATTACATTAATGACAAAAAATCTTTATACAATAATCATGACTTATTGGCAAATACTCTTTGTTTATTGGTCATCCTCATGCCTTTGCTACCCTTTATTCACACTTTAAATCATGCTTTTTGACCTTACCCTAATACCTAATGGAAATACCTTGGAAATGAACCCTAAAACCTAATGGAAAGACAACTTCCTTGACACCTAAAGCATCATATTTGAAACCTTAACTGAATACAACATGGAAATGGGTTAGCAAATGTACCTCGTGTTTAATTATTAATTAAAATTGAAATAATTATTAATGATTAATTTTATATTTTATTTTATCAAACAAATGAAATATTAGCTTATAGAAGTAAGAAACAGACATAGATATATTTAATGATTTAAAATGGATTAATATATATTTGAACATATGGGGCCTCTAGTCGACGGTGATTTGTGCCTTCGCGGTTTGTGATCTGAAACCTCTGCTGTCTGCGCTCACCTGAATCTCTGTGGCCTGCGGTGATATCAACCTATCTAGTGACCTGAAGGTCTACCAAAGCCTTCGCAGTATATTGGCATTCCACTATTTTCATAAAAGATAAGTAAAGGAAACCGGTTTGACTCCTTTCAAGCATTTTTAGGGTTGTATTGGACACTATAAGCGCGAACTATTTCAATCTTTTTAAGGTTGAAGCGGAACTATACAGGGTTTGAAAGGGCACTATTTCAATCTTTTAAATGTTAGAAGCAAAACTGTACACGGTTTGAAGCGGCACTATTGCAAGCATTTGTTCCTTGAGTGCAAAGATGATGGAGGGTTTCCGCCCGTGCGCAGATATGTTTCGCTCCAAAATTCACCTAATTATTGGAATGGAATTGAACTGGAACCATATATCAATTGAAGCGGAAATCAAACTTGATAGAACTATTTCAAGCACCTTTTAGTAAATGATTATTAATACAAGGACGATCTGCAACATATGAAATGTGCGGGCTTGAGTTCATTTTAGGGCTGTCTCTACGATGACTCATGCATACATAACGAGCAGGGCCCGCATATGAGCGATTAACTCTATGGACCTTGTACGCGCTTTATTTGGGTTGATTTTAGGGTTGTCTCTATGTATTCCACCCATGCACAGATATATTTCGCTATGCAAATTTACCTCACCACAGTAATGGAATTAAACTAGAACGATATATTGATTGAAGCGGAAATGAGAAGTATTGCAAGATCGTTTTAGCAAATGAGAAGTATTGCAAGAACGATTTGGCAAAGGATTCTTGGTACAAGGATGATCTGCAGCATATCAAATGTGCGGGCAGCATATTTGAGTTGATTTTAGGCCTGTCTCTGCGGTGATTCATCCATACATAATGAACACAGCGATATAAGCGCTTACCTCTAGAGACCCTGGACCCTGTGCGCGGCATATTTGGGTTGATTTTAGGGTTATCTCTTCGTAAACGTGTGCTATCTGGAACTGGGCCTGATCTTGCTGGCAAGTTAGTCTATAATGAAGTATTTGATATCTAATCTATGTTAATTCTGGATGGATTTAGGAGATGTGATTTTTTTTTGGACATTTGGTAGATGAGCAAGATGGATGTAGTTTGATTTGATTTCTTTTTAAATAGATTATATTTCATATGAATATCATTTATCATTTTTATTTTATTTTTATAGGGCTATTTTTATTTTGTTTTATTTTTATATTTTTTTTTTATTAATTTAAAATATTTACATTATATTACTTTATAACATCTTTACCACATAGTTACTTTACAACATCTCTAGCACAAAGGGCTGTACTAAGTCATTTTCTTTTATACTATCAAACGATGGGATACATTTAATCCCTCTTTAAGTAATTTTGCATGTACCACTTTTAATAAACATAAATGTGAGATATCGTTACAAATGAAAAACTATAAAAAATCATATAAATACTAAATCCTTAGTTGGACGAGATGTAGATTAATTGGATTATGTGGTGTTTAATTGTTACGAAGTCAAAGGTTCAAATCTCATACAAGGGGTTGATGATGGGAGCCACCTTTGGGGGGAATTAAATTACCCCACCTTTAATGTTCACATTAAATCCAATTCAACTTGCGGCCTAACCTAAGCTTCGCAAACTTTAAATGCATTACAATTATATTGGAGTTAGGCTTCCGCGTAGAACACTGCATTCGACGTCAAGGTGCTACTTCTAATCATGAATGGTCAACCAAAAACCATTGTTCACATCCTCATCTCGCTTACATCAATATTTTTTAAAATGAAGACCGTGTTCAACATTGAAATACTTCTTCTAAGTTCGACTAGTCAGCTGGAAAACTTAGTTCACATCCAAGTGATGCTCTGTTGATAATGTTGGACCTTCCAACATTCAAAGGGGTTTCCCTGATCTAAGGTCCCCATTAGACCTCACATCGTTTGGTGTAGGAGCCTCATCCGGAATACAACGTTGTTGCCATTTACATAAAGATTTTCCTTGGCTTTAGCTGTTAGCAAGAGAGAGAATCACATATGTGCCTTAAAAAGCATGTGACTGTGCCTTGTGAACATTCGATTGCAACTACATCAAGGTTCTTCTACTACGAAGGAGAGGGGAATTGATCCTATGAAAGAGAAGTAGTAGTACCACTCTAGCATAACTACACACGTAGAAAAGGTTCATCTAACATATGACAGAATAGTCCAAAAGATGCAACGATAATTACAACCATTACAACAAATTATCAATTTGATAAGCACTAAAATAATCGAAATAGTTCAACTACTTTAGTACAAGTGAAAAGAAGACATGAACCATAAACATTTATAGAACACTCTTGTAAATATTCATAATCCATGCATGGAAATGTGTTGGCCATAAGGCTTCAAATATTAAGTAAAATTCCCAAGATGCATGTATACAATGAACATCACTTGCTCCAATAGTGAAGCAATGGAGCCACTACTTTCTCCTCAAAAGAACTAACTCTATCTCTATGATGCCTTATGAGAGAAGATAAGGTGAAAAGCCATTTGCTTCTACAATGAGGGTGTATATATAAAAGATGGGGTAATCCTTCACCTTCCTCATAACTCTTGTTCTACCCACATGACTGGTTGAATTCCCTATGACTTTTCAACTCTCACATGACTTACATCTTTTACATGTCCTTTGGACTTCAAATTTACAATAAATTTCAAATAACAATTTACATAATCGACAAAATCATGTGGCATGTGATGAATGATGACATGACATGACACTCATGACATGGACTACTTAATGACATGGCAATGTCAAGCCATTATTTGTTGTTGTTTTATTTGTGTCTCTGTGAAGATATAACATGATATCACTTTCCACATCCATACGGATGAAGATGCGGAGTCTTTAGTGTTATTAGATCTTGAGTTGTTGTCACAAACTCATGTCCCTTTTCTTCCTCCTGATTGATCAACTTATATTTGCAGCTTCAGATTTGTCTTATAGCATAGTCTTCTTCTCCATCTCCTTTATCATCCCATCATAGCATGATAGAATATCTACATCCGCGATTCACCCATTACAAGATGACATCAGTAGGATAAATCCCCTAATCATAGATATTGCATGATGATTCATTGGATGAGCTTAACTTAGTGGAATGCTGAGGGAGAGACTTAGGGACTTTGTAATTGTGTAGCTCAAGCAGTCTAGGGTTAGGTCTGAACCTTGGCGTTGTGCAATGCATAGTTCAGTCTCGACTAGGCTTGCGGATTGCACAGTCGAGGGACTCAAGCATCCAAGCTGAGGGCTTAAGCACTGAAATTTCCCATTGCACTGTGGTGGAAAGATAGGCAGGCCAAGTGATTATGAAATTGCACAAATTAGGAGCTCAAGTCTATGGCTTGAGGACTGAGACTCGACAATGTAGAGTTCAAGGCTAACTCGAGAGGAAAATTATGTAGTTTTGGAGCTTATTGGTTGGGCTTGAGAAGTGAGATTTCACAATGCATAGTTCTCGGAGCTAGGAACTATGCATTGTGCAATACAAAGAGAGAAGGCTATAGATTGATGGCTAATACTATGTAGTATGCAGTTCAATCTGGCTGAAATATGTTGAGTGGCTCTGTTGGGAACTTTTCCAAATTTGACTAAGTGTCAGATCAATGAATGGAAGGTAGGAAAAAGGATGACTCTAAACATGATCACAGACTTGGATCATTTGAAAACACACCATGGAACAGTCAAAACACATGAAAAACATCCTTTGCTCAATTCGACAACTTTACGACGACCTACGCCACGTGCGATACCAAATATACAGTTTGTGACGACCATGACGACACTTGTGCGATTGAAACATTAAGAATGAGTGTGATACATGTTTACATGGTAAGGCTAACTAATTTACATAAAGGTAACCCCTTGAAACCACGAAAACTAAGTTTTTTGGATTATGCGACACTCCACATGCTAATCGAGGACACTTTGATTTTCTTTCAAATGGGACAAGGACACTTAGGGAAAGAAAATCCAATAATTCTTAATTATTGTGTTGAAAACATGCAAAGTCAAAGTAGGCTTCAAAATTTATATGTAGGCCAAAATTTTGGAGGGCGTTGTAGCAGCGCTAATAGTTCGAAGCACACTAATTGAATTCGAGCTTCTCTGCCTTGGTCAATTCTTTCATCGAGGGTCTAGTTCTTCAAGGAGTATTGATTCATCATGTACATCACTTTGGTTTCCCCACTTACCCCGTGAATAAACATAATCCCATCTGTCCCTTCTTAGTTGAGAAAAAACATAGGACCAGTAATATCGCAAAGTTTCGAATTAGGAAAGGGTAGTATAGTTTGCGAGCTTTAGATTTTACGAGTATAGTTTTTCATCTCTAATGTTTCTTTGTTACAAACAGGCATCGACACTAACTCTAAAGAGTCACTACAGGAACAAAAACCTTTCTCTCCTACCAATTAGCCTGGATAATACCCTGGTGGAGTTACTTGTTTCACCACTCTACAGAGGAAGCCTTTCTCTTATTTCACCCTTTATTTATATTTTTTATATAGGACTATGCATAGGAACTTACTCATTTCATGGGCAGAAGAGGGATCCCAAATTATTAAGAGTAGAAGAGGTAGTTCCTTAAGAGAAGCATATAAAGACCTCTCATTTAGGTTTTTTCCCCTTTTCCTTCTCTACTTAATTCGATAAGCTTGGAAGAACTGAAACATAAAGAATCAAGTATGGGCATAACGTTTCCAAAATAGACATAGGTACCATGGTTCAACACAAAACTCTCCTTATGGAAGGATCATATTTTCTGTCAAAACATCATCAATCAAAAGGTGTAGCCAAAATAAAGAGGAAGGACCAAAGGTTAGCAAAATGTTGTAGTGTCAGAAGACTCTCTTCAATTCAGCCACTCATAACCAAGCGAGAAAACACGTTTACACACTATGCTTATTTATATAAATGGAAAATGAAAATGCAAGACCAAACAAAATAAACAACCAAACGAATAAACTATGTGCATAGGGCAGGATACATCCCTAGATCATCATTGAGAGCAATGTTTTAAATATTTTCCTGTTACAGGAAGAGATTCAATCTTCTCATCTATGGATTGGAGAAGATATGGGTGTTGGCTAAGATTCTCGTGCATAGTATACATTCTAATCCATAGGGACTGGAACTTAATTTGTTTACCCTTGTCTTTGTGGGCTTTATCTGACTTTAATACCAGGTCACACACATAGAATTCATTTTTCCCTACACACTTATTGTCAAATCATCTCTTGATATTACTCTGATGGAGGGAAAAATTTTCTTTAGCTTTTTTTCTATCTTCATGTAACTTGCGAAGGGTGTCTATTCTACTCTAAAACAATAGGCAGGGCTTACCCTGGGACTCTTCTGAAAGATGAAGTTCAGAAAAATAGATGTTCAGGGGTAGGATGGATTATTTTGCATCCACCAGGGAGTAAGAATATGTATTCATAGAAGGCTTAGTCATGACTCGATCAACCCATAGGGTATTGACCAAAGAAGAGTGCTAGTTCCTCTGTTCAGAGAAATCGGTCTTCTTAATCATGAAGATAAGGTTCTTAATAGTGGAATCAACAAGACCATTTACCTGTGCATAGTAATTAGTAGAATGTTTCAATATAATACCATTTTTGAATGCAAAATCATATAATCTCAACGACAAAAAGTACATTTCATTGTAAAAAATAGTGAAGTCAGAATACCAAACATGGGGATGATATTCTATTTGAGGAAGTTGATGACTTCCTGATTGTTCGCTTTCTTGTTTGGAACGACTTCTGTCTGCCATGTAATGTAATCTATGGTAGTAAGAATGTAGCGGTGCTACTTCGATAAGTGCGGGAAAATCTCACCGATAACATCCAAACCCCAATATTTAAATGGTTCTTCAGCAATGATAGGCTGCAATTTATTAAAACAACAAGAGTTTCTATTGTGGAATATAAAAAATTAATAGGTGGATGGTAGGATTTAACCTCCATGGAATATTTTATAATATTGTCAGTAGTAGTCGATTTATCTCAAAAGTAGTTTTGTCATTTATGCACTTTTAATTAAAATTAGTTAATTTTTATAATTTTATTTATTTATTTTGGCAATGTGAGATATATCATGAAGTGTTTTGATACTTATAATGGATTGATGCCTATTTTTGTTTATCAACTATTTAATTTATATGGATGCATCACTTTAAAATATAATTGAGAAATATAATTATTCTATATCATGTTATAAAATAAGCTCTTGGTTGAATTATAAGGTGATTATAAGTCACCCCCACTTGTTTTAAGTGTGATCATATGTTTGGTTGTATGATTATGTCATCATTATCACATAGAATTTATCTATATATGTTTACATAATATACACTATTTCTTATTCTGCAAGTAGTTGTTGTAACTAATGTATGTGTGAGATTATATCCAACTACATGATTCCTAAAATGGTGTGGAGTTGATATATTTGCTCAATTGGGTAGATTACATGATCAATATAGCTTGCCTATGTTAAGATATATATCTATATCGATATATATATATATATATATATATATATATATATATATAATATATATATATATATATATATATATATATATATATATATATATATATATATATATATATATATATAAACTGACTATTTTATTAAATTATTAAGATATTGTACATATTATTTACTTCGTATAAAGGAGTGTACTCTCCCATATTTATAATATGGTATCATTGTTTTATAATACACATATTCTTTAATGTGTGTAACTAATTGTTTACTCTTTCACATTTATAAGAGTAAAATTGGGGATAACTCCCTCAGGAGAAAGCTGAAGAACATGCATAAAAGAAAGTATATTGTCATGTGATTTAACCTACATTTTGTTAATGTGATATACCCATCATTTAATAAGAGTTGAAGCACATATTTATGATAACATTAAAAATGAGTAATTGAAAAGATAAGAAATGATTTATATATATATATATATATATATATATATATATATATATATATATATATATATATATATATATATATATATATATATTTCTTGATGGATTCCATCATGTTAATTTAGAAAGTAAATATTGTTACCCACACAATCAAATGCATTAAGAGTTGTATATTAATCAAATTATGTTACACGTATAAATATAATGAGTTTCATCTTAACATAGGAAAACTAGCTTGGAAACTTAATCTCTTAGTTGAGGGAATATCTCAAACTCACACCAAACTAGGAAGGAAATTAATTGAAGAGAATTTCTCAAACCAATTAGGCATCAACAACCTCCTAACCAATATGAAAAAACTCCTCTTAGAGACTATAACTCTACCTAGAAATGACCAATAAAATTAATAATAAAATATGATCACACATGCATACTAAAAGTAGAGGTTATATACTCCAACACCCCCCTTAATGAAAACTTATCTTAATCTTTATTCTTTTAGTCTCTTCAACTACATCTTAACCATAGTACATGCTCCAATATAAATGGAAGAACCCTTGCAATATCAAAGTCTACTTTTATTTTATCTTGGCACTTTCACCTTGTCCTTGATCATGCAAACGTCACCAAATTATTGACATCAATATAAGAAAACAACTATCCATTGGAATGCATGTGTGCCTAACCATTACACCCATTAGTCTAGTAGAATGTCCCTTTGTGTACAATGTTCTTTCAATCGATTGATGAAGTCCCCCTGAATTTAAAAATTCACCCCCATACTATACAACCAACAATATGGTCCACTCAAAGAGTATCCAATGAACACATGGCCTACTCCTGTAAGTCTTAAAGAAGTATCTAACAAAGGTTGTTGAACCAAACTAAACAAACTATCAAGTCATTATTAGGGGGACATGATAAAGGGGTATGCATGATTCTCTAGGTCTTAGAATAATATTATATTTCCATCTAACATAGATATAAGTACATACAACACACTCCAACTAATAGAGATACTAGGTACTACAAATTTTCAAGGACCATGACATTAAGTTAAACATGGCATATACTTGATTACAAGTACATGGTGTGAATCGCATAACACCATGGCCATGAGTCAATTTTATTCAACTCACATAATTATACCTATTTTTTTACTCCATCATCCAACCCCTATCATTACTACTCCATATGATATCCACTACTACTATAGTGCTTCTACATGCACTATCTCTGTTGTTACCATCATAGGTACAATCACATGCTCACTTTGTAATAAAATCTAAATACATATTTTTTGTCTCTAATACTTCTCAAACTTACGTACTAGAAACTCATCATTTAACTCCACAAATTTGTCTTTCAAGAAATACCCGGTTTTCCCAAGAAAGAACAATGTAATGGCACTTCCATCTGAAGAAGTGTCCAATTTCCTTCCTTCACCTAAACTATTGTCATGTACTAGCTTGAAATTAGTTATACCACTAATACCTCATATTGGCTAGGAACCTATTGTAATCCAAGGCCTAACATCAATCTAATCATAAAGAATGATTAATTGGTCATCTTATGGACTTACTTCTATCTAGTAAAATACACGTCTTTCATATGTTGTAGTCGATAATTATTTGGGAAAGTAGAATTGTTATAGGATGTATCCAACTCAATATTACATTTACTATGAACATGTCAAAGTGGACTTATAGTGCACCACATGACACAATGGGGAAAATCACGTAGCTAGTGTTGGAAATACCGGGGGGGGGGGGGGGTGAATCAATATTTCATTATTTGTAGCTATTCTTATCTTTAAAAGATTTAATGCAAAGAAATAATGAAAATCAAATATTTACATACATAACACTTATACAATTTTCCTTTGAAAATATTTTGTAAACTTCATTCTAAAAAGTAGATTTCATTCCCCTGGTTGAGCACCAACCTACATGAGATACCAATACCCCCAGCTTAGCACCAATGTAGGCACAAACCTATGTCTTCAAGTTGTTCCTTGGATATATCATCAATAACTTCTAGTCCTCAACAAATTATTCAATGAGTTCTCATTTAACTATGCAACACTCATGTTTGCACATTGAAGCTCAATCATAGCCACTTGACCTATACACCTTATGTTTCTACTCTTCAACTAAACTTATTGACATGGATCTTTAGACTTGATCTCCTACATTTTAGCTCTCTATATATGATCAAAAATAGGTATGCTCTTCTACAACTTAAACCTCCTCAAATCTTGTCATTGATTGTTCAATTGTCACTACTTTGGCTTATTATCTGTTCAAAGAGAAGGTCTTCCCACCTAGAAACTTGTACGCAATGCTATAGATTTATTTCTGCTACTTACATTTTCTTAACGCACTTCGAATAAAGTAGGCCTTTACAACCTTAAAGGTATGCTTCATATGGCCTCTCAAACTTTGTATTAAACCCTCACCTTATGCATCCCATTAACCTACCAACATGACGTCCTCCATATCATTTTTATTACTGCATCTCTGTCCACAATAGGGCTGAGTAATGTCATCACCTTAACATCACATCTACTTTAGATAATAGCTCGCTTAACACTGCCTTAGTCAACTAGACTTGACCTCTAAAGATCCCTACAATAGCTCTATAACAGATCTCATCCACATCAAACACCATAAATTGGTCTATAATAGGATTACATCTTTGACCACAAACTAGACTTGAATTCATCCTTCACAACACTATAAGTAAGCCTTCAAACTAGATACGAAATTGACCTTTAATGCACCAAAAATTGGCCCTTAAAATAGAATTGAGTTTATCTTTCAAAATTATAGGACTCAAACTTCGGACTAGGGTTGAACTCATCCTTCTAACACTAGAATTCAACACCTTGAATAAAGTTGAAACCCAACTTCAACAAGATTAAAGTTTTGCCTTCAAAAGGGATAAAAATTTCCTTCAATAGACCTTAAACTTGCCCCATATAATAGATTTTAAAATTTCCTTCTAACAAGGGTGGGAAGAAACCTTCCAAAAGAGTTTGAAAATCCCTTCGAGAATTATGCCAAAAACACTTCCCACAAAGACCTCTCCAACTCAACTTCACTTCAAGTGGTTAATGAGGTATGGACCTTGGAACTACTTCTTAAATTTTTTAGAAAAAACTTGAATTTTATAGAGAGAGTCTATAGAAATTCTCCTTATCATGACTATTTATAGTGATTTTAGAGTCTAAACTGAGTGGACTTCTCCATTAGCTGGGTTGACTTATTCACTAGTTGGTATGACTTGTGCAGTTGGAACAATGTATAATGAACATTCAAAAATCATTTCTCATCAACTATGAAGAGTTAGAGGGAATTCCATATATTGTTTGAAAGGTATCACAATAATATTTGTAACCATATACATTATTATTTGATTTGAGATCAATAATTGCATTAAAGATGCATTCAAAGAGAGGTAATTTAAGCGGGGTATCAAAAATCCAAAAACAGTATTTATAGAAGGTGTTCCATATATTATTAAAAGGGTATTAGGATATTCCATTTTACTATATAACTTTACATTTGATTTGAAATCCTTTCACATCAATAACAACCATCTTTAACAATCTTCCCCTTTGTTATTGATGGTAATACTTTTATATCTACTTCGTCTGATAAATACTCACCATGTTTGCATTCTCTCCATACCTCTTGTCAGTGGCTTCCCCTATGTGCGTTCTCCATCCCTTTCAGATGAATAGAAAAAGGTTCTCCCCTATTTTTATTCTCCTATATTCATCTTCATATGAGGAAAATTCAACAAAAATTTACTATGGAGGTCTTTCTCCATACCTCGTATTATTATATTAGGGAAAATAATAGGGGTTAATATTCATAGGTGGGTTATTTTTCCATGCTTAAAAAAAAAAATTCACCACTTTTCATTTATTCTAAAGATGATTCACCCAACATTTATTGTATCAAATTATTTTACCTTAAGAATTGCAAAAATTTTATATATACAAATATAAAATCATTATAAATCTAAATATTTTTACAAAAATATCTCCAAATATTTTGTAATTTTTATATTAGGGACTAGTATAATTTTCCAAGGTTCCTCCACTTTAAGATAAACTTCCATCCTTAAAATTTGGCCTAGATTATATGTATATAAGTCATGTAAGATACAATTGTGGTACATGAAGTTGAACAATGTATATATATATATATATATATATATATATATATATATATAGCAAGAGAGAGAGAGAGAGAGTTTCTTCATCGGTGGAAAAACCTAACACCACCACGTAGCATGGAAAACATTCAAATATATAAATAAAAATAGATCAAGGTGGAACATTTTATGCAAAGTGTAACCTTTTAACCAATTCTCACTTCAGAAGTGAGTCAAGCCTAATAATATAGTATTTAAATAGTGCAACAACTAAAAATTCACCATGATCAAGAGTATCACTAGAAGGATTTATATCAAGGAAAAATACATCAAACTCGGTTTCCAAATGTTTGATTTGTTCTAGTAGTTCATATTCTGTGGTTACTAGTAGTAGCATATTCTCATCATTTTGGTTTCTCTCCTAAATTGACTCCTCGACATATTCAGATGGAACCTTTATTCTTTAGTTCATATAAAAGTCATCTTGATCATAGTATATATACTTCTGATTTTTCATTTACACAATATCTTTGCTACTCACATCACGATCCAAAAATTCATTATTAAATTCATTTATTGTTTTCTTAGCCTGCATGAAATGGGTAGTTGAACCAATCTTCCCATGATGTGATTTTATCCCAAATAATTTAAAAACATTCCTAGCTACAATTTAGTCTCAATAGTTTGTATGGTTGCAAATGAGCTCATAGGTTTTTTAGCAATGTTACTACACTCAATGCTAGAGTCATTTTCTAGATTATTAAGAATATAGTTTTTATCCTCCAATAAAACATCATGAGGGTAATTGAATCATATCAAAACAAGATCCTTGAGCCATTTTTTTCTCTTTAAAATAATTATCAATTCCGATTGTCCTTCAAAAGGTGTCATAAAGTGTTTGAATAAAACAATTATCTAAACAAATTTCATCATTAACAATGCTAGAAATTGGCTTTGCAATGGATTCCGCTTGTGGGATATTTTATGGAGATAAATTTAGTTCTTCACTATTGTGTTTCACTCCCATTGCTTCATTTTTGGCTTTGTTCGAATTGAGCTGCTTTGTTCTATTTAATAAATTTTCAAAGTCTTCAAAGCTATATGCATTGAACTTCTCTGTTTGGCAGCAGAAACTCATTATGCATATTATTCACTAACAAAACTAACAAAATCATCTTCATTTGGGTTGCAACAATAGGATTGAACTATGTTGTTTATTCTTGTACAAGTTACATAACCGTGTTTATTTAACTCAATACCCTCACTTGCATGCACACCTTGGATTTCTAGTCTTAATGGGCGTAACTTTCTTATTTTGCAACTACATGTTTCCTCTTTATTATTTGTTTCAAATTTTTTAGCTACATCTTGGTTGCATGAAAGAGTGAAGTACCATTGAGATGTGAAAACTTATCTCTTGTAAACAAAAAGGGAGGTCCAAATGTAGTGGGTAGAATATAAAGATATCTTTCATCAACATCTCCTTCAAACGGCTTTCCATTTTATGGTCCTAAATAATGCTCTTCTACTATTTCCAATAGAGATATAGCCAAACTAAGTGGAGCCATATGAAGTACACTTATACAATAATTGGTTTCAAAATATAAACCAAATGATGTTATATGTCTATTTTTTCTACCCCATGGCTGGATACCATTTAAATGTAACCATTGTACAAAAATATCCAAAAATCCCTTTCTTCCTTTTATTCAGCTACCTTAGAACATTTAACATTGCATGTACTTAAAGAATATTTCATCAATAATTTAGACATGTGCCTTAAGCATTCAGATATATTGTTTGGCTCTTCATGTTTTATTCTACAAGCCTTGGTGTATATTTCCTTATTTTTGGTAGAAATATCTTCTTCCTTTGATTTGTTAGGAAACTATTTCATGTTACTTATTTAGTCACATGATATATGCCCAAAATTTTGTCTTTTGTAGCATTTTTTACTATGCTTAAATATGGGAGGGAATTAATTATGATTTATACTGCTATATCCATTAGGATCTCTAATTTGGTTTCTTCTAATTTCGTTTTTAGAGGTCTAATACGAGTCTCTAAAATCATCCCTAACATAATATCTAAAATCACTTATTTTATGTCCAAAGTTTGTACATGGAAAACAATGACTAAGAAATATAACTTTATACGTAGATGAGAAGGATTGTGTTGATGAAGCAAATCTTATGAAGTTTTTCTACTTTGGTGAAGATTCAACTCTTTATTCATCCTTGTCTCTTATTTCGTTGTTTTTTGTATTGTGTAGGAATCCCTCAGGGTATCAACATAGCTTCTAGGTGTTATAGCTCTTCCAAACTCATCCTAATTTATTTCGTCTCTTCCACACTAATTCGGTATTTGAACAATATAAGAATGACCTTTGGGATTTTCATTAATTTTTTTTTTGGTGACTTAAGCCTTGCATCTTATTTTTATGAAATCTCACCCAGGAAACTAAGACATGTTTTGTTTTATGGTTATATTTGATTGCTTAAAGAATCATCCAATATTTGTGAAATCTACAATTTCTTGTTGAGTTTTTCTACTTCATCCCTTAATGACACAATTTCAAATTCAATCTTCTCATAATTTTCTTCTTTTTCCTTCCACTAGGTTTTCATCACTTTTGTCTATTCCCTTATCTTCTTCTAGCTTCTCGTAATCCTAAACTTTTTTCTTTAGCTGACTTGACAACATTTCTTCTCTCTTTTATGCTTCCTTTTCTTGACATATTAAGATAATAACTTATGTTTCATCTATTTTATGACTCTTCCCTTCAATGATTTTCAACTAGTATTTATGCCTTATATTTTATTTTCTTAGCCTCACTATTTGCTCATGAGAATCCGCCAATTTTGTTTGAAAAACAAAGGTGTACCATTCTTATAGATCTGTCTACCACTTTTAATGATGCTCATCTTCTTTAAAATATTATGTGTTCATGACTATGGAGGATACTTCTTTCAAGGGTTTGGAATAAAACCTTTTTAGCTTTTCCATCAATTTTTCTAAGGTATATCGTTTAGGTATTAGGTTGTGTCTAAAGGAACTGCTCTCAGGCCAACTATTGCAGATACCAAGAGGGGGGATGAGTTAATATTTAATCATTTTTAACTATTTTTATCTTCTAAAATATTTAATGCACATAAATCATGAAACACAAATCTTTTCATATGAAACACTTACACAATTTTTCTTTGCAAATATTTTGGAAACTTCCATATACAAAGTAACCACCAAATTATAACTTTTACACGAACAACCTACATTATATTTCATTCCCATATCCAAGCACCAACTTAGAATATGTAGGAATCACACTATAGGAGACACAAATCCCCCTAGCTAAGCAAGAACTCCACCAGCTCTAGGCACCAGACAATATGAGACATAAATACCCCCAGCTTAACAACAACTCAACAAATTATAGGCACCAAGCTATGTCTTTAAGTTGTTCCTTGGATCTCTCATCAACAATGTCTTGTCCTCAACAAATTATTGAGTGAGTTTTCGTCTAACTATGTAATGTTATGCTTTACACCTTCAACCTTGACCACAACCACTTGAACAACAAACCTTAACTTTATGCTCTTCAACTACACTTCTTGAATTGGCTCTTTAGAATTTATATCCTACATGTCATTTATTTGTATTTGATCAAAAGGAGATCTGCCCATCTAGCACTTCAAATTCCTCAACTCTTGTTGTTCATTGTTTAATTGTCAATTCTTAGGTAGATTGTATGTTCAAATAGAAGGTTTTCCCACATGGATGGTTGTACTAAACATTGTATATTTATTTTCTCTACATAAGTATTTTCAAAAAGTTGGAACCAAACAGGCCTTTACAACGTTGAAGGTCTTCTTCTTGTGGTCTATTAGCCTTTTCACTAAACACTCACCTTATGTAACCCACAATCCTATCATAAAGTTTTCCTTAATAGCCCTGTTGTTACTAAACCTCTTTCCATAATAGCGATCAATCCTATCATCACCATAACACCAAAATTACTTCTTCTAATATGTCCCTTAACACTACCTTAATCAATAGACTTAGCCTCCAAATATCCTTCCAAAATTTGTCCAACAGAGCGTAACCATCTCAAAGTTCTAACCAATACTTAGTCTATAATAGGACTAATACTTCAGCGACAAACTAAAATTGACCTCAACCTTAAAAACAATAAAAGCTATCCTTCAAACTAGAATTGAAATTATCCTTCAATGCACAAAAACTTGGCCCTCAAATAAAACTTTAGTCTAGTGTTCGAAACTATGATACATGAATTTTAAACTAGGGCTAGACTTGGCCTTTAAACACCAGAATTTGGGCACCAAAGTGGTCATAAAAATCATCCCTAACAAGACTAAAGTTTAGAATTCAATAGGGCATAACTTACCTTTAATAGGGCTGAAAATTTCGCATTAGAGAGAATATGGAACTCACCTTCTAACTAGGACCCAAAAACATCCCAAACAATGCCAAAAACCCTTCCAAAAATGTGTCAAAAAAATTCCCAAAGAAAACCTCTCCAAGTGAGAGTCATTTCACTTGGTTCATGAGGTATGAACCTTGGAACTACTCCTTCACTTGTTAAGAGACAAAAATTTCCTTGAGCAAGTGGCTAGAAATTCTCCTTCTCATGCTGATTTATAGGGCATTTGGGGTCTATACTAGGTCGAATCATTCATTGGATAAGATGACTTGCACAGCTGTTATAATGTATATTGAATTTTGAAAAGGTTATTTCTCTTCAGTTATGAACTATTAGAGGAAGTTCCATATACCATTTAACTGGTCTCAGAATAATATTTCTAACCATATGTATTATTCCCCTATTTGAGTTGGGTAATGGGTGTAGAAATGAATTAAAACATAAGGTATAAAAATAGGGCATCGAAATATGTTGTTTGACTATGTAACTATCTCTTTGATTTGGATAACCTTTGAGATAAATAACAACCATTTTCAATACTTAGAACTCATTTCTAGCTACAACACTTCTCACTATGCATACTCATGAAAGATGATTACATCATAAAATGTATTGCAACACTAAATTTATCAACAAGAGATACGTGAAACAACGATGATAATATTTTCTTCTTCCCTAGTCAGTCACATATTGGGCATTGTCATATACCATCTGCCATATGCCCTGATCTTTTTCTTTCTTAATATAATATAAGAGTTTTATTACATCAATATGGTGACCGCTCATACCTTATATAATTTCCACCTCTTGATTTTAAGGTTGTTATTCCAACTACTATTACATTGGGGATAAGTCTTTGATACCTTTTAGATTAGTAATGTATAGTTTATGGTTGTGTCATTGTTAACATACTTACAATAGTGATACATGATCGTTTAGCATCCAACACTATAGAGGTTCTTATCATACGAGTGATTCGACCCCCCATAGTAACCTTATGCGCACTTAGTTGGAAACATTTCATTTTTAGACTATATTGATTAGATGTTAATTATTTCAAACCCTATATAATTTTTTCATCGGCTCTCTGAACTTTGGTTAAGAGAAATATATTAACTCGAGGAGCATGTATATTCCAAGGGCATGTATTAATTCAAGGAGCATATGATCAATGCTGGTTTGAATTTAATTTTTTTTCTTAGAACAGGGTGCCCAACCTTTTTATGCTAGCTCACCTCATTCATGTGAATGGCCTTATGCCTCCACTTGGGAAATCAGACGATGTGGCACAAGGGTTGTAGGGATGGTTCTGATGTTCCTTACGTGATATAATGAGCCAAGTGGTTTGGTGTAGCCATAATCACCCTTTTACGATTCATTCTCCTCATTCGGATAGAAGGAACTGAGGTATTGGCTCACACTTCTTTCAGAGAGACAATACCCACCGACTCACACCTAGATCATGCCATGGAAACCATGCATCATGGAGTTAAGCTACTCCCTAATTGGTGTTGTTTCCTCATTCACACTATGATTATGATTTAATATACTAATCATTACTCCTAACTCGCTATTTCATTTTCCCCATTAATATCTTTTAGTTTTCTAGCGTGAATCAAATGTTTATCATCACATTTTGTGGGTATTTTCATTGTTTTTGGGGGTGTAGCCACTCAATGGTCCCTCTGATCCCTAGTCGACGATTTTTTGCTTTCTCATGTAATCCACAAATATTTTATTAAGTATTCTTTAATGAGTTTACAGGTATCTTCACAGCTCCTGCATTTTTCTTAACTTTTACTTCGGTATTGCTTGCACATTATGTTTTAGTGTGGATACCAAGTGGGATAATAGCTGAGTTTCTTTTTTTTATCTTTGTTCCTTGGCATTTCGCCTGACCACCATAGTTTTTCATCTTTTGGAGCATTTCCACAATTCTTCTATCCTTTGAGTTTCATTGGGAGTTTCTGGGTTATGAACCCCAACAATGGTTTCGATTTTGGGTGTGGTGCCTTTCAACTCACACAGGTAATTCAACTTTCCCCCAATAATGTTTATTTAAGTTTTTTGAGTAAAAGGTATTTTAATCGTTGTTTAAGTTCTGCAACTTACATTGTTTTTTTTCTTTGGTTCTTCTTGCTTTTGCAGGGCTTAGCCCTACACTATTTATCATTTGGGTGTGGGCATGACTCTGAAAGTAACAAGTAATACATACCCTATCTCACAGAAACACCCAGGTATGGTTACTCGCTGCTTTAGCTTTTTTTACCTATTCTTTCATGGTTCTATGTGGTTTAGTTTTTTTCCCAAAAGGTTGGTCCCAAATACCCTCATATGGCAGGTGTGCCTTGGTACTTTGCCTACACTACACGGTCAATTTGAATTGCTTTAGCTAAAATTACCATACTCCTTTTGTGCTCAGGCTGGTTTGCCTTTCTACATAGGCTCATGTTGTTCTTGATTCTTGTTTGATAGGAGCATATTGTTAGAGCATGCTTAATTGGCTTGTAATTTATTCTTGAGAGCCGTAGTGGTGAATGAAAGAGATTTTTCAAAGATTATAACTATGCCTCTCTCCTCATATGTTCCTTCTAGTTCATTTTAAACTATCCAATGTACTTATGTTGTCTATCAGGTTATTCAAGGAATTCCTCATGGTTATGGAGGCTAATCTTGACCAATGTGTTTATTCAACGAGGTTCTCACAAAATGAAGGGACTCATAAGTTCTTCAATGTTATGAACAATTTTCTCTTTGAATGTTAATCAACATATGTTGTATTCAGGATTTTATTTATACATTGGGCCTTTTGAGATTGTTTTCATTTTCACTTTTGTAGCATGGCGAGCGTATATTTGGTGTTTATTAAAGTTTTATTTTTCTTGCACTCTATACTCTATGTCCTTCCAATTGTGGTTCTGTTAGTTCAATATACAAAGTGATATTAGGTATAGAAATTTTTTTTTTCCTTCATGTCTAATATTTGTGTAACAATCTCTAAATTGTTTTATAATATGTTTATGCATATGACTTCTTATTAGTTTCTCCTTCATGAAATAAATTTCTCCTCTACTTGCTTTCCACTTATTTGATATTTACTAGAAGAAACCCCTTTTTTTGTGCCCGTCGAACTATTGAATCGTGGAATTTCTTATGTGTACATTCTTGTTATTCAATTAATGCGCTGGTATTTAACATGCTACCTGTATAATATTGGTTCTAAAGAAAATAATTATTGTTAGCAAAAGTATAGCACACTCAATGAAATATTCATTGTAATATTAAACAATTAGTGAGACTACATCTGACTGAATGTCTATCTTATCCCCAATTATCCATTTTGATTATTGTTCACAATTCGTACTATGGTTATCCACATATATTACACAATGTCGTTAGTTTAGTTTTACAGTACTTTGATATATGTGAACAGGTCAAACCTCTGTAATTCATATTTCTGAATGATCATTGTACATGATCCTCTCCAACCACCCCCCCCCCCCCAACTAATTCCCTTTGTATCTTTTATTTTTGTCTCCTTCCAGTATTAACAATTTTCTATTAGACATGCTTTGTACCAAGAGGTGGAGTACAATATTGTAGATTTAAACATTTCATATTATACTTAACAACTTTTCTCCCCCCCCCCCCGATTCTATGTTTACAATACCTAATCTTAGTAACTTCTATTCCATTTGCATGGGTTTCAATTTCTACCATCGATAATTGCATACATATGAATTTAACGCTCTCTATTGAACTTCAAACATTCTCATGCATACAGTTCCTTAATGTACAATATATATATATTGAACTTTGAACATTCTCATGCATGCAAATCCTTATATTATAGTGTATATTTTTTACCTGGATAAAAATATACATTTATTCATAGAAATTAGAATACATACACAATATCTAGGCATCAGAGTTGGTCACAAAATCTATATACATTAAAAGGATAATTCTAAAGATCCACGGGTCTCAACAATAACTATCGAACTATATGCGTTTGAATAATTTCAATAAAAATATGCACTAGAACTAGTTACAAAATTCATATGCATAAAAAATAATTTCAGAATGATTCTCGGAAAGTATTATGCACAGATTCTCTAACCAGAACTCATAGTAGCAAATCATACTAAGTGAGCACACTCGCCACTAAACGATGAACTGCACCTCTAGTTCCCCATGAGATGAGAGTACCTTCCAAATAATCAACAACCACTATTGATTCTTTCTTAGTTATTTCATACCTTTCTTTCATGCTCGATGTTTCCCTTAGTGGCGTCCCTCTTTTGTGGTATTCCACAACCACTTTCCTAGGCTTTTCCTTAAAAGCTCGCCTTTACCTTCTGCGATGATTTATGGTTATCCTCAACTTATCATCTTCTCCCAACTAAAAATCTTAATGGATTTTTCTCTCCCATCAATTATGTTCATCTAGAATGTTATATAGAAATTTTCCATGGAAGCATTATTTTAAAGAATCTCCTCTTCAAGTTTCTCATTCTTCAACACTTTTATGTCATATTTTTATTAATAAAAATTATTTATTTACATAGATTTTTTCATGTACCTAATGGATTTTCTACCATTATTTCCAGTGTTATTTGGTCTTTAATAAATAAAACAATTACAGAATAATTATAAAGATAAAGGGGTATTACATTCTTCCCTCTGTTTTATTTGCACCGTTATTTTATAGTTTTCTAATTTTTGAAATAATGCTCGATAACTTTTCTGTGTTTCATCTTCTCGCCACATGTAGCATCTTCAGGAGTAAAATGCTTCCATTGCACTTTAACACAAGTGAAGGCTCGATTCTGGAGCCAAGTCTCTTTTCGATCTAGGATATAGAGAGGTTCTACAAAAAGTCTCCTTCAGGTTCCACTTGTAGCATTTTCCAATTAATACTTTGAGAACTATCATGTACATATTTCATGAGTAATGACACATGAAAAAAATTATGAACTTTAATGTGACTATATAATTCTAATTGATAACAAACAGGTCCAATTCTGTCTAGAATTTCAAACAGTCCACAAAACCGGGGTGTTAGTTTTGGATAGGTTCTCGTTCTTAATGTAATTTTCCTTGGTTTCACCCTTAAATAAACATGATCTCCAGATTTGAACTCCCTATGCCCTGATTTCTTATTTGCATAGCTTTTATGCATGTCTTGTGTGATTTTAATGTTCTGTTGAATCCTCCACACTATTTGTTTCATTGTCTACAAGGAATCCAGTCCTAGTAGCATTATATCCTCTCCATAACTCCAATTGAGAGGTCTATGGAATTTTCTACCATACAAGGCTCCAAAAGGGATCATTTTTATTGATGTTTTGTAACTATTATTGTAGAAAAACTCAGCAAAATGTAGGAAATCCTCCCATTTTGTAGGTTTTTCCATAAAATACATTCTTACCATATCTTCCAAGGTTTGTTTGGTCCTGTCAGTTTTCCCATTTATCTAAGGATGGTATGTTGTACAAAAATTTAGTTGAGTTCCCATGGCTCCAAAGAATGCCCTTCTAAAGTTTGAAGTGAATTTGGAATTCTTGTCTGATACTATCATCTTGGGTATGCCACGTAACTGGAAAATATCTCTCATGAATATGTTAGCCATTTGTTCCATGCCAAAGGTAGATTTCACTAGTATGAAATGGGTTTCTTTACTCAGGGTATCCACCACCACCATGATGGATTCATATTGTCTCTTTGTTCAAGGTAAACCTGTGATAAAATATAAATAAATTATTTCCCACTTCTATTTAGGGATAAGTAGTGAATTTAGTAACCCGACAGGGTGCTAATGTTCCACCTTTACCTATTGGCATTCCAAACACTTCGATAAATATTCAACCACCTCTTTCTTCGTACCTAGCCAATTTTTTTTTCTCAACGTTGTGATCATCTCTTGATACCCAGGATGTCCTGCGTATGGTTTCTTATGATATTCATCAAGAATAACCTATTTCAATGTAGGTGCATTAAGAATTTACAATCTTTTCCTATAAATTAACCACTTTTCAGGATTTTCAGCATACCGAGGAATATTAATTTGCAGTATTTTTTGTTAAATTTCCAATAATTTTGGGTCACTAGTTATGGAATTTATAATCTCTTATGGGAAATATATATTAGTACTTCTAACAACCACTTCCATCAGACTATAAGCATGTCTTCTCAAAGCATCTGTTATCTTGTTTTCTTCCTTTTTTGTGTTTCATGTCGAACTCAAATTCACTGAGGAACGACATCCATCTAGCTTGTCTACCATGTAGTTCTAGTTGGCTAAAAATTTATTTCAAGTTGATATAATTGATTACCAAAGTGAATTTCTTCCCTAAAATATAATGCCTCCACATATTTAAGGCATGTATGAAAAAAACTAGTGCTAAATCATATAAAACATAATTTATTTCATGGTTTTCAACTTGCGAGACTCGTAAGCTATCACTGAATTATCTTGTAATAAACCCCACCCCCCCAACCCTTCCGTACAAGAATTAGTGAAAATTGTAAATTGTTTATTTGTGTCTGCAAATTTTAGGATGGGAGCCATTATGAGTAGATTTTTATGCTTATCAAAAAAAAATTGACATTATGTGCTCCATTCAAATTTTACTCCTTTTTTTGTGAAGTTGTGATAGGATATGCTATTCTTGAAAATCTCTCTATAAATCTGTGGTAATATCCTTCAAGCCCCATAAATGATCGAACAATAGACACATCCTTTGGTATGGGCCAATTAACCATGGCTTTGACCCTGTCATGATCAACTAATTGTCCTTCCTTAGAAATGACATGACCCAAGTATTGTCTACTAGTTTTATAAAACTTGCATTTGCTATATTTAGCATAAAACTCATTTTCCCTTTAAGCTTGCAACACCACTTTTAAGTGTCCTTTATGCTCTTCTTCATCTGTGGAATAGACCAGAATTTCATTAATAAATACCATCACAAATTTATCCAAATATTTGATGAGTATATTGTTCATCCAGCACATAAAGATTGTTGGGGCATTAGTAAGACCAAATTGTAACGCTAGAAATTCGTAGTGTCAATATTTGGTTCTAAAGGTTGTTTTATGAATATCTTCATTTTTTATTTTTAATTGATTATATCATGTCCTTAAGTCAATTTTTGAAAAACATTTTCCCACTTTACCTTGCCAAACAGTTCATCAATACGAGGCAATGTGTACTTATTTTTTATAGTTAACGTATTTAGTTCTCGATAATCAATGCACATTCTGAATGTGCCATCCATATTTTTAACAAATAACATGAGTGCCCCCCATTGTGACACACTAGGTATAATGTAACCTTTATCCAACAAATCTTGTAGTTGCATTTTCAGCTCCAATAGTTCAGGTGGACTCATCCACTAAGGTGCTCTAGAAACTGAGGTTGCACCAGCTGCCAAATCAATGGAAAAGTCTATATCTTTTTGGGGTGGAAAATTTAGTATTTCCTCATGAAATACATCCTGGAATTCATTAATAATAGGCCAAGTATCTAAGCTTGGATCCTCACTTTGTTGTTTACTCTCTTCCACATGAATCATAAACAACTGATACCCCTTCTATGCCTTTTTTTTTCATTTGTATAGCTGAAATTTTCCTAACATATATAGGTTTTGATATGCCTTGAATTGTTTGAGTTTGTCCTTGCTGATTTACACAAGTCACTGTTGTTTCTAAATAATTTATAGTGGCCCCTTGTCTTTCCATCCAATCCATTCCAATTAATATGTCATAGCATCGTACGGGAAGTAAATTTAGGTTTACTATTGTGGTATAACCCTTTAAATCCATCCGAAATTGCCTTATCTGGTTGGTCACTCTTCTCTTGGTACCAATGGTTAATTGTTCCAGCGAGGCAATGTTATATTTTTGAGTTTTAAATTTACATTTCTCTACCTCTTTTGGTCCAATGTAACTTAAACTATCCCTTCAATCTATTAAACAAAAATAGTTTGGTTTGAAAGAGTACCTTCAATATCAACAATTGTTGATTGATGTTCTTCATGTATATCCTCCTAATTGTACTTATCCGAGGAATATTCCTAGAAATATCATTCACTATGGTGGCTTCATGGGTATCTTGAATATTTTGGATAGATCTGGGATGAGGTTCACCACAACCCCAACACTTTAGTGGTTCTCTCTATTTTCCCCATTATTCCTTTTAGCATTCAGGTCCATGGGTTTTGATCCCACTTAGGAGTGTGTTGACTCGTTTACATTCACCATACTAAACTTTTTTGTTGATGGTCCTTACTAAAATTCTTAAGATATCATACTTTTTATCACGTAGCTCTCACTATAGGTTTGGTTCTATCCTTATTTTTCTAGAATTTAGGGCCCTTACACTTATTTTTGAACTGTTGGTAACACAGCCAGGTCTTCCTTACAACTTCATCCATTCTCTTCAGATTGTTGAACTCAATCAACTCCTTGTACGCAGTAGGAAAACAATTTACAAACTATTGTACCTTAGCCTTTTCTTCTTTAATATAAGTTATGTATCATAGTAAATTGGTAAACTTTGCTACAAACTCAACTATCATGAGCTATCCTAACCTTAATTCAAGGAATTCCTAGGCACTGTCATCATAATAATGTTCAATTAAATAGTTGTTTTTAAACTTTTTTTGGAATTCCTCCCAAGATACTGTTTTTTTCCTCAAGTAGATTCACAAATTTTGCCTCCTCCCGTGAGAGAGAAACTTTACCTTGTAGTTGGTAAATGGCCAATCTAACCATCAAGTTTCTCTGATAATCATAGACCTGAAATGATTTCCTCATATTAAGTAACCAAGTCTCCACGTCCTCCTCCTTTTGCCCATCAAAAGTAGGGGGCTTGATCTTCAGGAATTCCCCTTGTAATTATGTTTGTTTCTTTTTCTTCTGAGTTTTGGGATATGTTCTATCAAAGTCACCCCACTTTCAGATTTCTCTAGATCTACGCTCCTTTCTTCTCCTTCTATTATCTCATGTTATATTATTTTATGGCTATATTTCTTAATTTCTCCTTTTATTTCTTAGTTATTTTTCATTGCTACTCCACAAATATGCCATTTCTTGCTGCAAATTTCTAATCATGTCCATGAACTGAGCAACTTTTGGAGTAGTTCCATCGCTTAATTTGACATACAAAGCTGCGTCTTTTATGATGGTTGGAGCCTCCTCAACTATTTTTCTGTTCTTGCAATTAGACATAATCAAAAATTTTGTCCAGCCATAATTAATCCTATTGTTTTTTTCATTATTATTATGTGGTGACTCCATAAGGCCCATTATTGTGACACTGCTATGATACCATCTATCATATAGCATCTGTAATATGTCCAAATTTTTTTTCCTTCACATAATATAAGAGTTTTATTACTTCAATATGGCGACCACTCTCACCTTAAATACTTTCCACCTCTTGATCTTAGGGTTGTTATTCCAACTACCATTATTACGTTCGGGATGTCTTTCATACCTTTTGGATTGGTAATGTATATTGTATGTATCTTTCATTCTTAAGATGCTTATAATAGCGATACACGATCATTTAGCTTCCCACACTATAGATGTAGTATAGAGGTTCTTATCATAGGAGTGATTCCACCCCCGTGGTAACCTTATGCCCACTTATTAGGAAACATTTCATTTTTAGACTATATTGATTCCATGTTAATTATTTCAAACCTTGTATATTCTTTATGCTCTCTGAACTTTGTTTAAGCCAACATATATAAACTCAAGGATAATCTATATTCCAAGGGCATGTATTAATTGGAGGATATGACTGATGCTGGTTTGAATTTAATTTTTTTTAGAACAGGGTGCCCAACCTTTATATGCCAGCTCACCGCATTCATGTGAATAGCCTTATGCCTCCACTTTTGCAACCATACGGTGCAACGCATGCATTGTAGCGATGGTTGTGATGTTGCTTCCATGATCTAACAACCCATGTGGTTTTTTGTAACCTAATTACCCTTTTGCGATTCATTCTCCTCATTTGGACATTTGGAACTGAGGTGTCGACTTGCAATCCTTCTTCCATAGAGATAGTACCCACGGGGGCACACCTAGATCATGCCATGGAAGCCATGCGACCTCGAGGTAAGTTACTCCCTAATTGGTTTTGTTTCCTCATTCACACTATGATTATGATTTAACTTGTGAATCGTTACTCCTAACTCGCTATTTCATTTTTCCCCGCTAATCTTTTACAGTTTGTTGGCATGAAGCAGACGTTTATGGCCACATTTGCTTGGTATTTTCATTGTTTCGGGTGTTGCAGCCACTCAGCGGTCACTCTTTTCCCTATGCCGACAACTTCGTGCCTTCTTAGGTAAACCCCATATATTGTTCTAAGAATTCTTTAATTAGTTTACGAGTATCCTCACACCTAGATTTTCCTTAACCTTTTACTTCAATATTGTTTGTAAATTTTGTTTCAGTACGGAACCCAAGTGGGATAATAGTTGAGTTCTATTTTTTATCTTCATTCTCTAGCGTTTCTTCTTACCACCAAAATTTTTCCTCTTCTGGAGAATTTCCATAATTCTTTTAGACTCCGATTTTCATCGGCAGTTTCTGGATTGTGAACCCCAACAACTGTTTTGAGTTTGGGTGCGACACCTACTCACACAGGTAATTCAACTTGCACCCAAGAATTTTTATTAATGTTTTTTGAGTACAAATTAATTTAATCATCATTTAAGTTCTGTAACCTACATTGCTTTTTTTCTTACTTCTTCTTACTTTTGCAGGGTTTCTAAATTCTACCTACGTTATTTATCACTTTGGTGTTGACATGACTCTGAAAGTAATGAGTAATACATACCCTATCTCACGGCAATACTGAGATATTATTACTCGCTACTTTAGTTTTTTGTTTTTCTTTTCCTATTCTTTCATGCTTCTGTGTGATTGAGCTTCTATCCTGGAAGGTGAATGTCGAATCCCCTCATCTGGCAGGTGTGCCTCGCTGGTTTGCCTTCACTGCGCACTCAATCTGAATTTATTTAGCCAAAATTACCATAATCCTTCTATGCTCAGGTTGGTTCACCTTTCCACACAAGCTCATATTGTTCCGGGTTCTTTTTTGATAGGATCATATTGTTAGAGCATGCTTATTTGGTTTGTACTTTATTCCTGAGCACCGTAGTGGTGAATATAAGGGATTTTTCAAACATTATAACTTGTCACTCTCCATGCTTATTTGGTTTGTACTTTATTCCTGAGCACCGTAGTGGTGAATATAAGGGATTTTTCAAACATTATAACTTGTCACTCTCCTCATCTGCGACTTCTAGTGAAGTTTAAACTATCTAATATACTTATGTTGTTTGTCAGGTTATTCAAGGCATTCCGCTTGGTTATGGAGGCTAATATTAACCGGTGTGCTTATTCAACAAAGTGCTAACAAAATGAAGGGACTCATAACTCCTTTAATGATATGAACATTTTACTCTTTGAATGTTAATGAACATATGTTGTATTCATGACTTTATTTATACTTTGGGTCTATTCAGAAGATTTTCATATTCACTTGTATAGCACTGAGAGGGCATATGTTTATCCTCTCGCACCCTATGTAAATATTCGGTGTTGATTAAAGTTTTTTTTTTCTTGCACACTATACTCTCTACCCTTCCAATTTGGGTTTTTTTAGTTCGATATGCAAATCGATATTATATATAGAAATAACTATTTCCTCTGTGTCTTATATTTGTGTAACAATTGGTAATTTGTTTTGTGATATGTTTATGCATATGACTGCTTCTTGGGCACTCTTTTCAATGAGAGAAATTCTCCTCTGGTTGCTTTCTACTCATTTGATATTGAATAAAAGAAACCCTTTTTTTTGTGCATGTCGAACTATTGAATTCATAATTTCTTATGCATACGTTCCTAGTATTTAATTAATGCAGTGGTGTTTAATATGCTACCTGTATGATGTTTGCTCTAAAGAGAATTATTACTGTTATCTAAAATATAGCACACAATGAATTCGTTGTAATATTCAATAATTAGCGAGAGTAGATCTGACCGAATGTTTATGTTTTCCCCAACGCTCCAATGTGATTATTGTTCACAATTCCTACTATGGTTATTAGCATCTATTACACAACGTCGTTATCTTTGTCCAACAATACTGTGATGTATGTTCACAGGTCAAAACTCTATAATTCCCATTTCATAATGATCATTGTACATGATCCTCTCCGCCTTCCCCCTAACAGATAAAATGTGAACAAAATTGAAAAGGACTACACTCACAAAACTTGAGAGATCACTCTCGTCCACTATATTCATTAATAAATCAAAGATTACATCATTAAATACAATACTAGGAAATAGGAAGTTGCACCCAAATCCCATAACTATAGGAACTAATCCTAAGGGAGAAAGTTACAACAACGTAACTATTTTCTCCATTAATATCAAAATAATATTGATTATTCTCAACTCCCCCCGATTCTCCTGGACTCCTAGCATCTTTCTAAACAATTCAAATTTCACTCGTGCAAGAGGCTTTGTAAAAATATCAACCACATTGTCACAAGTTTTACAATATTCAACAACAATTTCTTTTGACTGTATTTTCTCTCTAACAAAATGGAACTGAGTGTCTATATGTTTGGTGTTTTTGTGAAACACTGGATTGTATGCTAATTTGATGGTGCTCTGGTTGTCGCTTTTGATAGAAGTGGGTTGCTTCTGTTTTTTTCCTGCATCTTTGAGAAGTCTCCTCAACCACATCGCTTCATATGTTGCTGCACACAATTCTTGATACTTAGCTTCACATGATGACAAAGCTACATTACTCTATTTCTTGCTGCTCCATGCTATGACCCCGGAACCTATGTTAAATGCATAACTTGTGATGGATCTTTGATCATCCAGGTTACCTGCCCAGTCTGAGTCTGAAAAAACTACTAGAGTAACATCAGATACATCAGTGTATAAAATACCAAAATGAACAGTACCACAAAGATACCTCAACACGCTTTTTGCTGGACTTTCATGCAGTTTCGACATGAATTGGCTCAACACACTAACTGAGTATGCCAAGTCAGGTCTGGTTGTTGTAAGATATATCAGGCTGCCAACCAGCTGTCTGTACATTGTGGCATCTACCTCCTTTGTGCCATTGTCACTGCTCAATTTCAGATTTTGCTGCAAAGGTGTCGCTGCTGATCTACACCGATCCATCCCAAACTTTTCCAACAGATTTCTAGCATACTTCCCTTGGGTAAGAAAAGTTTGCCCAGTATCTCTGAATACTTCTAATCCCAGACAATAGTTAAGGCTTCCGAGATTTTTCATCTCAAAGACTTGTTCCATGAGCCTTTTGATTCCTCTGATTAAGTCATCTGCATTTCCTGTTAGAATCATATCATCCACATATAGAGAAATCAAAATAATCTGCCCCTGATTATTGTACTTGGTATACAAATTTGGGTCATTTAAGCTTCTGTGGAAACCATGCTCTATAAAGAAAGAATCAATCTTTTCATACCAAGACCTGGGAGCTTGCTTTAAACCATATAAAGCCTTTTTCAACCTACAAACAAGTTGTTCCTACCCCTGCTTTACAAATCCTTCTGGTTGTACTAAGTAAATTTCTTCTTTTAAATCACCATTTAAAAATGCAGATTTAACATCTAGTTGGTGTAATTCCCAATTACATTTAGTAGCTAAAGCAATAAGTAATTTGATTGTATTTAGCTTTGCTACAGGTGCAAAAGTACCTTCCTGCTATGAGTATCCTTTTGCAACCAACCTAGCTTTTAACTTATCTATACTTCCATCTGCATTAATTTTGGGTTTAAACAGCCATTTACTTCCTATAGGTGTTTTGTTTTTAGGCAGCTCTACTAATTCCCAAGTATTATTTCTAAGAATTGATTCCATCTCCTCATTCATTGCAGTTCTCCATTCCTTAAATTGACTAGCTTCTTTATAATTAGAGGGCTCTATAATGTTCAAAAACTTTGACATCAACGCATAGTTTCTCAACTTCAATGGTAATTGAGTCTTCCTACCTAACCTCCTTGGTAGGGGACTTACCTCAAATTTGTTTTCCTCTGTAATAACTGGGCCTGCTTTTTCATCTTCTTGTTGTTCTTCTTCATTCTCTTCTTTCTGCTCCTGTTCCTGCTCCCTTTCATCCTCGCTGCTTTCTTCCAACAGCAATGGAATGTGCCAATCATCTCCAACATCAGTTTTCCTTTCTTGTACCTATTCATGAAAGACTACATCTCTACTTGCAAATGTCTTACAAGACTCAGGATTGAACAGTTTGTATGCTTTAAACTCTGTACCATAACCAACAATGATACATTTCACTGCCTTAGGGTCTAGTTTCTTTCTATCAGCTTTGGGTACATGTGCAAATGCCTTTGACCCAAAGACTCTTAAGTGGTTTACTACTGGTTTAAATCCATATAAGGCTTCAAAAGGGGTTTTGAAGCCAAGAAACCTAGTAGGACTTCTATTTTTCAAATATACAGCAGTATTTATTGCTTCTGCCCAAAAAATATTAGATAGACCTTTACCTTGCAGCATGCTCCTTGCGCATTCCACCAAGGTTCTGTTTTTACGCTCTGCAACACCGTTTTGCTGTGGTGTGTGCGGTACTGTATACTGCTGAACAATCCCGTGAGATTTGTAGTATTTTATGAATTCCTTTAATTTGTATTCGCCTCCTTGATCAGATCGAAGAATTTTAATACTTTTTCCAAACTGTTTTTCCACCAGGGTTTTGAAATCTATAAAACATTGGAAAGTCTGACTTTTCTTGTTTAAAAAATAAACCCATGAATACCTAGTGCAGTCATCAGTAAACAACAAAAAATAATATGCTCCCCCTAGCGACCTTGTCTGCATGGGACCACATACATCAGTGTGCACTAGCTCTAAGATTTCTATTTGCCTCCTCCTATCATGCACAGGGAACTGTTCTCTGTGCATCTTTCCTAAGGCACAACCATCACAGTGTAATTGAATGTTACGAAATATGGGGAGACCTTCGACCATACCTTTCTTTTGTAACAACATGAGATCCTGCAGATTCAGATGACCAAACCTCTGATGCCAGAGTTGTTCAGTTGTCGACTCTCTTGCAACCATGGCTTGCTTTGATATACTTTTTGCATCCAGTCTGTATAGGCTTCCAACTCGCATGCCTGTTGCAACAATTTCATTCCTGCAATCCTTTTGTCACACAGTGAGTCTTGAAGAATTCGACATGCATATCCTGATCAGCCATCATGGATACAGATATCAGGTTTTTCTTTATTCCAGGTACATATAAAACATTTGAAAGGTGACTAATCTTGCCATTTGGTAACTTAACTAAAATCACCCCATGACCTTTAATCTGATATCCATTATCACCCCCTAGATATATTTTTGATCCATTTATAATTTCTTCAAGACTATCAAAAAATTCCTTATTACCTGTCATGTGAGAGGATGCTCCGGAATCGACATACCAGATGTCATCTTCATTCGATGCTGAAAGGGCACAGTCGACTGTGAACAGTCGAAATTCATGACTCAAATCTTCTTCTTCAACAAAATATCCTCTGTGTTTTGGATTTACCTGTCTCCTCCTTGCCTCATCAGCCTGCTTCTTATAATAACAATCTCTCTGTATATGACCCTTTTTTCCACAATAAAAGCATTTCTTTTCAGAATGATTTGCAAGCATACCTTTATGATAGTGATGTTTATGTGTTGTTCCTCCTTTCTGGACTGATTGCTGCTGTGACTGCTTCCCTTTAGATAGTCGTCATTTTGCCACCAGCGCAAGATCGTCAATTTGGGGGTTCAGATTCAAGTTCTGCCGTCGCTCTTCTTCTTGCTGCAAGATCGCAGTGAGATCATCAAACGTGGGTGTTTTCTCCCTTGCCGAGACTCTAGTGATGAAGGTTTGGAAATCATCACGCATCCTATTCATTGTAATTGCAACAAGATCTTCATCAGCCACTACCACTCCAATGGCCCCCAATCCATCTTTAACATCCTTAATTCGCGCGACAAATGCAGTAGCAGACTCCCTTTTGTCCATCCTCATTGAAAATAGCTTGCCTTTCAGAGCCAAAACTATATTTGCATTCTGGGTCTCATACAGACTTTTGATTTTCGTCCAAATCTCTGCGAACGTTTTACAGTCTCTGATGTGTGCAATGACATTGTCTTTCACAGACATCTTCAACAGGACTTTGGCCTTGTTTTCTCGTTTTTCCCAGTCTTCCTTCTGTGTGGTTGCAGTCGGCTTCTGCTCATCACCTGTCACTATAGTCCAAGCATTCGCACCTTCGAGCAGGGTCTGGATCTTAAACTTCCAATTCGTGAAGTTAGACCCGTTGAGTTTACCAGATTCGTTAAGGTAAGATTCCATCGTATTACTCATTGTGAATTTACTTAACAACAACAAAAAACAATACCTGTCAGATGGATCTGTCACCTCTGCCATCGATCTACAGTGTCTGGCACTCCCGCTCCAATGAGCAAATTCAGCATTTTCAACACAGCCGAAACAATGATCTGATCACAATTGATCTGATCCACCTCTCCCAGATTGATCTGCCACTTCGCCGATCCTGCTCTCCCTACAGATCACCAAACGAAGTCGAGGTTTCCCGCAGATCTCCTCTGGCGCTTTCCCGATCTGTCTCTCCCGGACGGATCTGTAACTCCGCCTATCTTCACCGTTTGCAAGTCGCCAAACGAAGTTCACATTATTCGCAGATCCCCTTGGCGCTACCCTGAGCGAAAAATCCGCGCTAATCGAAAATCGGTGCGAGTATTTTAATTGCCACGACTTTCCCGGTAAAATCTCGTGCTAATCAGGCTTTCTGGTGCTTTGGCGCGATTTATCCCTTAAAATCCACGCTAATTCCTCTTCTGGCGCGACTATCAGCGCAAAATCCGCGCTAATCGGCCTTTCCACTCAGAAAAAAAAAAAATCCAAGTCCGAGCCAGGTGTTCTGCAGTCCACCTGCTCAATTGAGCACAGAGCTCTCGTGTACACTCAGCCACAAAGGCACTTCAAGCCACACAGGCTATTCCAGCCACACAGGCAATTCTGCCACACAGGTGACAAAAGATCAGGCTCACTCAAGCTAACCTCTGATACCAAGATAAAATGTGAACAGAATTGAAAAGAAAGAGATGTAGCTCTCAGGTGTGGCCTGCACCTGGGGACTACACTCACAAAACTTGAGAGATCACTCTCGTCCACTATATTCATTAATCAATCAAAGATTACATCATTAAATACAATACTAGGAAATAGGAAGTTGCACCCAAATCCCATAACTATAGGAACTAATCCTAAACTAGGGAGAAAGTTACAACAACATAACTATTTTCTCCATTAATATCAAAATAATATTAATTATTCTCAACTCAGGTGTGGCCTGCACCTGGGGACTACACTCACAAAACTTGAGAGATCACTCTCGTCCACTATATTCATTAATCAATCAAAGATTACATCATTAAATACAATACTAGGAAATAAGAAGTTGCACCCAAATCCCATAACTATAGGAACTAATCCTAAACTAGGGAGAACGTTACAACAACGTAACTATTTTCTCCATTAATATCAAAATAATATTAATTATTCTCAACTCTAACCAATTCCATTTGTATACTTTTATTTTTGTCTCCTTCCGGTATCGACATTTTTCTATTAGACATACTCTGTAACAAGTGCTGCATCCAGCCGGTAGTCCCTGCCGAGGTCTACCACAACAACACAATACAAACGCTCTGTGCAACATGTCTAAACTTTATGTTTCGCTAAAAACCTGCCTTACCTGAACAAACTTGCTACCTTACCTGAAAGATCTTGTTGTCTGCATGGCGTTGAAAGATCTTGTTGTCAATCGCATAATTCACTTAATCGAATTTCAAACGAAATACAATTTTCATATTAATTTAATGCGTTCATAGAAGGCTATCACAAAGACATCTTATTCCAGAAAAGAGAAAACAATCACACAATCTCATAATTCACTTGAATATGTAATAAAACAATGCCCAGTGTGTTGGACAAGTTTAATTATTAAATACAAATTATATAATTTAATATTTCAAAATGAACATGGGTGTACTCTTCAAATGAAATAGAAAGAGTGATGAACTTTTATTTTTATATAAGTGTTATTATGGCGAATTTGATATATATTTTTTTTATTTTGGAAATTTTATATAATATTTGTGATATATAATTTTTTTGTTATTTTTTAATAAGTAGTTTTTATTTATGTAGAGTGAATATTTTAAATCTTTATATTACAAATCTTAATAAATGTAGTTTAATAATCAAGTTATTCCATATATTGTTGTATCAATTTAATATGTTATAGAAGTTGAATGTTTGGGGTATTGATCGTTTCATAAACTTAATCTTTTAATCACTCATGTTTCAGATCTAAACCAACTTTGCTCATTCACATAACAGTCAAGCTTTCTAGGATAAAACAACTTCAGTGTGTAATTTGTTCTCTGGAGAATTTGGGAACTATTGATTCTGTCCTTGGAAGAGAGCCCAGAGAAACTACCTGGAGGTCTTTATTCAGAAACGCTGGAGACTATGATGCAGAGAAGTTAAAAGAATTAGATATTATGTGTATGCTATAGACTTAAATGAAGACAACTAAATAAATCAATGCTGCTCTTTCTTTTTTAAGAGCTTTCAATAGACTTTTTGAATAAGTTACAAAATTAAAAAATCAATTCTGCATTATGAATATCAAATTCGTGTATTTTAGAATGAACAACGAATTCATTAACTTTTTAGAGAGCCTCGTTGCCACATTCCGTGCATGAAAAACCACCTTTTAAACAATAAATATATGCCCAAACAGGAAACAATTGGATGACAGATGGGCTTGGATGCAATCCACGTTCCCTGTTGCATGGAAAACCTGCTTAAACCGTGAACGGCCACCTTTTAAAAGATTTGATAAAGCTACTATGAACCATATAAACCAGATAACCAAAACATTAGCGCGTCAATAAGAGTAAGTAATACGACATGCTAACAGAAACCTCCCGAAATGTTTGGGTGGGAATATTGCAGATAGGGAAGAAACCATGGATTTTACTTAATTGATGCTTATATTAGTGAGACTTTATGTAAAAAAATACCTTAACAAGTCATCAATCACTTTTTATCCAAGTCCCCGCTATCAAGTTAATGATGTACTCTGAATATATTTTTGACTTTATTATCTTATACTGGAATAAATAGATTCTCAAATAATATTGATAAACGGAATACTTTGTTCTTCGTACCTGCCATCGCCCTCGAAATGTTGCAGACCTCAATTCAACCTACTAAAAATTCAAAAATAGTAAAGAGAAATGGTCAGAGAATATTGTTTCAATGGTTTGGAGGGTTGGTCTCGGTTGTGTTTTTATATATAATTAAATTGGTCTGAAATGTAGTAGTCAGGATGTGTTAGACATAATTCAAGTATTCTGAGAATTTTTTCAACGGATAAATTTATTTGTATTAGAAATATATTTAAAAAAAATTAGTTTAAAGAGGTAAATTTTATTTAGAAAATATTGGAAATTTAAGTAAGATTTTGAGTAAAATTTGGTAGAAATTTTGGAAAATTTGGGTTGTAATGTCTTTATAGTTTTTAATGATGCTGAATCCATTTCACTATAAAAAAACAATTTAAATTTGATTTTCCCAAAAAATAAAAAAAATAAATTAGGGTGAAAAATAATTTTACAGACACCTTAATAAACAACACCCATTTTAAATAATAAAAGACTATTATCTCAATATATTTCACGGTAAAAGAATCCCAAAATATAAAATAATTAAACAATATAAAAGAGAAAAAATTCGCGTACCAAACCTTCCTTCAAAATGTCGCAAAACTCTATTCACCGCATGATAACTTGGAAAAAACTAAAAACCGGAAAAGGTATCCGCCGCACGGCAACCAGCGGTTTTCATAGATGACAGTCACGTTCCTCCATAGATTCCACTGGTGAATAGCTAATATTCATAAGCTTTGCAATTATTGCAAGCAAAATCAACATTTCCGTCAAAATCACCAAATCATCTTATGAAATGTAAAAGGTCGTTAAATCTTAATCCAAAGTCATTTTTATCTTTACTTTCATATTTTTTTTAATGTAATTTTTAATTTCTTTTTATTTTTGCTTTTATTTTATATTTATATATTTTTTAAACTTAGAAATTGTAGCGAGAAAAATTATATTTCATTTTAGTCTGCTTAACGCTCCTCACCCTCGTACCTCAGTTTCGTCTGCGCCGGCGAAAGGTAAGGCAAGGTTATGCACAGTGAATGCCTACGGGTAATGCCTATGAACGGTGAATGCAGATACAGGTAGATACAGGCTATGATAATGCGGAAATTATGCAAAAACAGATACAGATATATATACATTTCGTTTTCACCGTTGATACTTTCCAATCCAGAAATATTTACTCATAATCTTTTGCAAACAGAGACACTCGTCGGATCGCTTTTGATAGAAGCGAACACTAATATTTTAAAGTTTTCAGATAAACGATGACAATGAATAGAATGGGCATAGATTTAAGATTGTGAATCTGTGAATAATTTAAGTATGGGCACGTGTGAATGATATGTTTGAGACTGCTTTGCAGCTTTGTTTAGACTGCAGAAGAAGCAGTTTTCTCCAGACTTTTGAAGGAGCCAAGCTAATGCCTCCTGTAGCAAAATGGAAAAAATGGTAATGCCTCCCGCAACAAAATGAAAAAGGGGAAGGGAAAGACAGGTATGCCGACTTCCATATAGTATTTGAGAAATCTGCAAAAGGGCGAGCACGCTGCCATATAGCATTTAGAATTGAAGAACAAGACAAGTGGCCAACTGAAGACAAGTGGCTACTGCCATGCAAAATATTAATTTGCGTAACTACTTTTATGCAAAGTTTGAATTTGAAGGTCTTATTGGGAGGTTGCATAACTTACTGCATCGAAAAAATCCTGTATCCAAAGTTTGAAAACCCTCATGCGCATTTATTGAATGGTTGCAAACATTCTGGATTGGAAAAAAACTTTTAACCAAAGTTTGAAAAACCTCATGCTTGGAAACTTTGGATAAAGCTATTACACCGGATAATCAAATGAAAAGTTTGGGTAAAAAGATTACACCAGAATTTCATTTTAACATCGGGGCACGTGAAGCCTGCAATAAGACCTCCAATTCGCAACTTTGGTTATAAATTTCTTACACCGATATTTGGAAAGATAAACTTTGGTTAAACTTTGATAGTGCACAATTTTTTTTGGTCAAAGGACCGGTTAATGTATGGTCAATGATCGATTGATCACTATTAGTCCCAGGCAGGGGACTAATAAGAGGTGGATTACAATCGTGTAGATTTAAATGTTGCATGTTATACTTAACAACTTTTCTCCGCCTCGTTTCTATTTTTACAGTACCTATTCTTAGTATCTTCTATTCCCTTTCCGTGGGTTGCAATTTCGACCATCCATAATTACATACATAGGAATTTAATGCTCCCTATTGAACTTTGAACATTCGCATGCATATAGTTACTTAATATACAATATCTATATTGAACTTTGATCATTCTCATGCATGCAATTCCTTCTATTACAATGTATATATTTTTTCTCCATATCACTATACAAAGACTTAACAACCAATCTACCACTCTTCCCAATTACTTGGGATAACCCAATTTACTATAAGGTTTCTTTTTATATTCATTTAATTTATCTTCTTTTATAATTAATGAAAAACTATGTCACTTCATATATCTCTATTAGACTCAGTTGCAACATCAACAACAATGATAATTGGTTTATTAACTTCTAGGTACAACCATGGGATAGAACTATAATTCATCATTGCAACAGGCCTAAAACAAAGTAACTCGTTTTATATAGTACTCGTTTATATGGTTTTTTTTAATTAATCAAATGAGGGGGAAATATAACTACTTTATAAATAAATGTCAATTTTGATTTGTGAATATTATTAAAAATATTTTAAAATATTTTTTAAATCCTTAGCCACCTCATAATTATTGATAATTAAATCCAAATTCTTAAATCCCTATTCCAAAATAAATGTGTGCATAGACATAATTTGTAACATTAATGTTAATGTTTTTATTTATATACACTAAATTATACAAAATGTCTAACTTTGTAAATTAATAACAATCGAGGTTAAATGTTTCACATGTTAAATATGTTCAATGGATTCAAGATCAATTAAGAACTAATTGAGTCCATTACCATTAAAGAAATATATTAACACTAGCACAAACTTCCTTAAGCCTTTTAAATTACAAGTGCCACAAAGACTTTTCAATTTCCTAGAATAACTTTTCCCATAACACTGTTGCTAGCTTAATTTGGCTTAATACCATCTTACACTAGGAGATATAGTTCCCATTAATATGGGTCATGATTTGATCATTCACTTAATCTCACACATTATTTGTTATAACTTATCTTTCTATAACATCCTATTGTATTATGCATTAAATCCTTACCAATATGCTCCAACCACCTTCACATTGGAACCTAGGCCCTTTAATGACTCATAATCCTAATCATAACAACCTCTTTTATCCTTGAACCATTTATGATTATATTAGCATCACAAGGGTTTTTGACCAATTTTGTGTCCTCTTTAGATCTTTTGTGGAGTCTAACACTGAAGAACCCTCAAGGTATATTCACTTCCTAGACATTCAACTTGAAATACATTTGATAATCAATGTGTCAAATAATCTTGTATCATAATTATGTATATTTCTTCCATTTCTTTATGCTTGGTTTGTATTTTATGCCCCATCGCAAAGTATTTCTACATTAACAAGACTTTCTGGTTGATGTTCAAGCTTATCATGACAAAGGTTTCTATTACATCTCTTTACTTAGATCTAATACATACTTACGTTGGTGCTATGCCCCTACAATTTGTGTTTCTATTTGTTCACATTATTATTTACTTTGAATGACATATTATTTCTTCATCAAAGTATACTTTTAACTGCTATGAATGGAGATATAAAACTATTTGGGACTAAAGTTACTAATTTCCCAATTTTTGTTCTGATATTTCCATTTTATAACTAGTGAATTATGCCAATCATATTTATGAATTGTTTTCTTCTTTTTTTCCCATGAAAAAAACCGTAATATTATTCATAAGACAAAATTACATGGTGTAGATGCTAAATAGCATATCCAGAATGAGTTGATTATGTTAAAACAAAATACAAAAAAAGAAAACTAGAATTTACAGCAACCTATTCTTTTCTACCTTTCTTCTTCTCCACTTTTCTCCAACCTTCAGTGTTGGGAGTGGAAGTTACAATGGACATTTGATTTTCATTTGTGGGTATAGGATATTATTTGTCAGAATCAGATCATTTTGATCCATGTGTTTTTTTGCTGTCATGTACTTCCATTCTTCTTTTTTGGGACTCTTGTTGGGATAAGGGTTTGTTGGGCCTCAAAATGCAGGTAGTGGTATGGTGTGTCTCCTCCATTTGTGTGATTTTCTAGTCCTTTTGTATATCCTTTTCTACATTATTTTCTGTTGCTTCTGCTTTCCCTGCCTCTTCTTCCAAAATGTCCATGGATTGCCAACCTTTAGGTTTTTGGGTTGGTTTTTGTTCCTTTTAGGATCTTTTTTACCTTGAGGACAACCACTATAGAGGTGGCCTATCTGCAGACATCCACAACACCGAAAAGCTATATTTTCATAATCCAGAGGTTTTGTCTAGTGTGTATGATTAAAGATCAATGTGATGCTACCTAGTAGCCCTTGACTAAGGTCTACTTCGATCTGTATCCTAGTGAAGGTGAATATTCCCCTTGCGAATCTGTCCACGTTGATCTTTAGAAACTTCCCTAGGGAGTTCCCTATACCTTCTAGCACTTGATGATGCCAGAAGTGTAATGGGAGGTTATGTAATCTAACCCAAACTAGCATTCTTGATACCACCATTATGTTGGCGTCAAATTATGGGAACCAAGGGGTCATGAAGAGCCCTCTGTTGCCCTAGAACCATGGTCCTTTATTAAGTATATTTTCCTTTTCTTGAACTGTGTTAAATCTGACAATAAATAAACATTTGGAACATAAAAGGATTTCACGCGTTGGTGACCAAGCGGCAAAAATCCATTGGTGCAAAAGATCAAATTTGGGCCAAAACCCATTAAATCTGCATATGACTGCTTTGGTAAGAAAATCAGAGTACAACCTATTTACCTCAGGTATTAAGACTGTGAAGGCAAGATTCTATGATTTTTGCTACACTATGTAGGGCCCTGGTAGTTCAAGGGATGATGCTCGTTTGGTTTGGGCTTTTTCTTTTCCTTTCACTATCTCCTTAAACATGCACGTACCCTTGGAAATGGTACCAGAGCATCCACCTCGCAGCCAAAAATTGGCTATGATATTCGAGTCTCTGTCAATACCATAATCCTGTAGTGTGTGGTTATCTTGTAGACTGTGTCCTGAGTAAACTAGGTTTTACATGCTTGCTAGTATGCCCATGTGTGTCTGGATTCCGCGTCTTAGATCTTGGATCCATCTCCCTCTCACGATTCTCCTTAATATGTTTTTTCCATCTGGCGTTTTTATGAATATTTGGATCATATCCAAGTTAGGATTGACTGGATATGCCTGATGTGGGGCTTGATTTGCTGCAAAATTCTGAGTCCGATGGATCTGGTCCGCTCAATGCGCCAACTGGTCCTTTCTTCTCTGGATCTGTTCTGTGGAAATATCTCAAAGTAGCAGCCGCGGAAGGGTGGCCGCGTTGGATAGGGTCGAGGCCTATTCTGGTAGCTTTGTGCTTCTACTTAATGGGCTGCTGCAGAGTGGCGTTGGCCCTAGATATTTTCTAATATACCCTATCTGTTCGCAGATCCCTGGCTTTAGCCAAATGCTTAAAAATAATGCGCTGGTTGGCAAGAAAACCTATATCTGAGCATTTCAGGTCGTGGAGGTCAACGCAGCTGTCTCACAGATCTTCTGGCACAAGAATGTTGATAAAAAGTCTCTCTGCATCCTCCACGAGCTGTAATGAAGGATACAGAGCAGGGTTTAAGTTGCTCATTAAGGATTGAGGAGCAGAGTTGTTCCCAGGGACCTCCAAAAGATCTTTCCATGTCGCCTTCCTAACCCCATCATTGTAATGTAAGCATGCCCAATCTATAGCACTGTGTAGCCCACACCTTAGATTCTACAGCAAAGAGTCATGCGCTCCCATCATTTTTATCTCGTTCAAGGAAGTGGTTGCATTTGTGTTCATGACTATAAACCCTAGCCTCCATCTCTCAAGCATTTCATAAAACCTTGATTTGTATTTTGAATCCAGGTCAGCAGATCTAAAAATGGTAATCCCAAATCTAGGAAATGCTTCCATATCTGAACAGATTGAGGGTTAATCTAGCTTTGGGTTGATCAGATCTGTTAAGATCTGGCCTGCTCCATGGATGAAACTTTGATGTAGAGAGGGTGCGATTGTCGTTTGCCAATGGAAGAAACCTTCCGTGCCTAGGAGTTCTTGACAATTTTAGAAGATCTATTGTTTGGCATATGTTTTAGATTCATCATCTGATCTACTATGTAAGCTACGAGATCTCATATCGTGACCTTATTTGAGATCCAGATCACCAGGCAGACGAATTTCTCCAGCCCGTACTGCGGTTGCAGATACCCTCGCCATCACATCAGCTCTCACAGCCCTCAGCTTCTCTCTTTGCATACTCTACCAAAATTTATTTATGACTTATTATATTAATACACCCAATCTTTATTTTTGGGCTTTTACTCCCATATTGTATACATATTGATATTTTATGTATAGAAACATATAGATAGACTAAATTTTTTCACTATGCCTTCACACTTTTTTTTTTCAAAAGAATATTCTTAACATTCTTTCAATACTACTTAATGTTTTCTTAAATAATAGATATTATTTTCTTTCTAAACCTTCAAATTTCACCACTCCTCTTTTATACTATCAGCTGGTAGTTAGAAAAGCACATAGGAGTAGTTTCAGTCTCATTATATGTATATATATGTATATGTCATGTTTGTGTGACTACCACTTAAGGCAAATTTTGTCATTTTATAATTTAATTAAGCCAACATACTCCTATAGATGGTACCATTCAATTTCACCCTCCTACATAAGTACCTTTCTATTTAGCCACAAAAACCTTTCATGCATTTCTATGTCTTTCTATGTCATCTCATTTTCTAATCCTTGTTGTTCTATTTTCTCACAATTATTTATTCAATAACATATAATAGAAACCACTAACAATCATACTTAACTTGCTATCAATAACTCCCTATTTTCACAAATTAAACACCCGGTACTATAATTTAGATATGTTCCCCTCTTCCTAATTCATATGTATATTTATTTTACTCTACTTAGTAATGAGAAAACATCATATAATTGCTACTATATGATATTTAATGGTTATATCTGTAGTAACCAATAACTATATTGAGTTTATATATCTACGCTCTTGAATATATATTATCCTTCACCACTCAACAGATGCATCCATCCATGCATTTTGATGTAAGTGTATCATTTTCATATTCACTAAGAGTACTATTGTTTATTCACAAATCTGAATCAAACATTTTTATACTAGTAGTTGTGTTGTAGGAGGTGATACTTCATCACCTAGCTAGACCCATATATACTTTCCTTCACTAGGAAATCTAGTATATGCTTCTACCATTTCCATCTTTAGTATTTTTAACACATAGTAACTTTGTTAAGTTTCAACTTTTTGTTGGCTCATAGGCCTCATTGTTAAACTTATAGTTCTGATACCACATGTAATGTAGCTCAAAATCACACCACAATAAAAAAAAATGAAAATAAAAAATTGTTGTTTTATTTAAAATTCTAGAGAATGTCTCACCACTGGTGATAGATTTTTCTAAAGACAAGTTGATCAAATAACTATATTTAAATTTTAGGTTAGTGTGTAGGCCTAACTCATCACTTTCCATCATCTCTTTTTACTACAATTTACATTATTCTTTGTGAATATTTAATTTCAATGATTTAACTTCTAGTTAAATCCATACATAACTACCTTAATCATTATATTTGACCACTTATTCAGCTTGGCTCTTCCAATTTAAGTGCTAATTTTTTATTTTTTTTGTGGTTTCCATACCTTATATATACTCATGGATAGATATATGTGGTTAGCAATAGCATACCTATAAGATAGGATTTCACCCTCCTCCCTCTTATGAAGATAAGAGCTAGGTTATTAAATTTTTTTTTGTTTTGCAACATCATAGAATATTGCCTTAATATAATAGGCCAATTGATATTTTCTCCATTCATATGTTTGGTGCACCTATAGATAACCTTTATCCTTAACTAGTGTGGTGAATAGATATATGTGAGGGGTCCACATCCTTTCCACATCGAATGATTAATTTGATCCCAACCAAGAATTAGCACATGGATTCACATGGCTTCACATGAAATGGTAACGAACTATTGATATCTTTTTCTGGAAGACTTATATCATACACACTTAGGTTTTACCCTTGGCATTTGCACTAAACCCTCTTCATTTCACGTGTTCCCTTTTGGTTGAGACTTGTCGCTATTTGACTCTTCTATAGATAATGGAATTTTGATCTATCAACCCCCCCTTCTCTTGTAAAACTAGGTGTGGTTCATATTTACTCGCACATAGGAGGGCTTTCCTGCTTTAAGGAGCTTCACCTTGGCACCATGTACCTAAATGGTGAGAAGGCTTGTTTTATAATCAGGATTGGACCATTCTTATATATCTTCTTTGGTTTCCCTAATCTGATCGAGGTTCTTACCACTTATATCGTTCATTTGTAGGTTCTCAATGTTAATTTTTAGTTATTCAATTTAGTAGTGTTTTAGGGTTCTTTTCCTATCGAACCTTTTATGTTTGCTTAGATTCGAGCTTCAAAATTTAGTGTGGTATGATGGGTCACTTTCCTATCCATTCAGTGTAGCCATATTCAATCCCTTCTATTATTTTGTTCTAATATGTGGTTACATTTAGTAATATACTGAGAGTAATCTTTTATTTATTGATCGGACAAAGATTCTATGGAGAAAGAACATTAAATCGAAACGGTTATCTTCCATATAGATAAATAAGTAAAACCCTACCTCATCCTTAAGTGTTTCACCCTAACTCTTTCTATTATTATTCTTGTATAGGAAACCCAACAATTTCTTTGTATTCGTTATGATTCTTGTCGGCAATGTTTGGGTCGTACACTATGGATTTTGTTTAGCTCCATGAGTTATTATATATTAGGGTTTTCATTTGACTACCATTAGAGGAATTTTTCACCTAAGAGTGCCAATGAATTGTACATGTAATTGCCATGCTATAATATGTAAACCAACCAAAACCCTTCAAATTTAGAAAGAGGTACATGTAAATATTTTGGAAGGAAAAGAGGAAAGACTACTTTTTTAATTGTATTTTTGTCTTATCTCCTTATATTTTTACTCAAATTTAAAGCGTAAACACTCGTTAGATTCAAACTTAAATTCTGCATCTAACAAGTACCCATTATGGATACTTTTGATAAGATCCACATTGATCAAAATTGAAGATACATTAAAACAAGTGTGTTCAACACACTTTTTTAATGTATCTTCAATTTTTATCAATGTGGGTCTTCTCAAAACTAGGCATAATGGAAACTCATTGGATGTGGAATTTAATTTAGCATCCAATCAGTGTCTACACTTGAAATTTGAGTAAACCTATAAGGAAATAAGTAAAAAATACAATTAATAAAATAGTTTTCTTCTTTTCCCTCCAAAATTCATCTCTTATTTTATTTATTTTCCTTAGCAACCTACTTTTAGGATGAATTTTCCATTAATGTATATACCCAATTTATACTATTTTTTCCATGTCTTTGGCCTTCAACCAAGTTTAATGATGAGAAAACTCAATAGATTTCTTAGACATGGTTTATCCTTTTCCATGGTTTTACCGCATTAACTTTCAATAGAAAATTTTTATTAGCATTAGTATTTGTTACCAATGGTTTACATCATTTTTGTTTCCATTTATCCTCTTTTCTTGGCTATTATGAGTTATAGTAATAAATTGACCCTAAATATACATGTCTCTACTCTATAAGTAGGTCGAATGCACTTAGTGGTGGCACTCTATAGGTATAATAGTTCTCCTTAACTCTCTTCATTCTTTCCTTACCATTTTCATAATATTATTATGTCTTTCTTTGTTAGTTTGATTATATTTATGGGAAAATTCAATGGTTCCTATCTCATACTCACAAGATCTTGATTTCTCTATCATATATTTCCCTTTTAGTAATTATAATATCTATAACTAATTTTGGCTTCATTATTCATAGGTCAGATGCACTTGCACTATCTAGTTGAGTTTTGTGTTTCCTTTCTAAATTTCAGCTTGCCCCTCTCGGAATGAGATTCTCATTATTATTATATATATCTATATATATATATATATATATATATATATATATATATATATATATATAGCCTAATGGTTTTAATCAAGAAGACAAATACGTACATGTGTAATATCCCCACCGTAAACTACCGTAAAAACTCCTGTAAAATGAGTGTTATTGAATAATTAAATATTATTATTTGTTATATGGATATTACAAGAATAATGTTATTCTAATTCTTAATTACAAGAATGTTACAAGAATTAGTTCTTAAGTATTATTTGAGAATAATTTATATTCTTCTATGTAAATAAATGATATTTCCAAGATGGTATACTTTATGAGCTTTAGAACTAATGAGACATAGTTTTAGAAAAGATACGGATAAGTGATATTTTGTCCATAAGGAAAACTCAAACCTACCTTGAAAAAGAATGTGAGATATTTATGGAGTGATTTTAGAATTTAGGAAAAATCTAATTTATGGAGTGATTTTAGAATATAGGAAAAATCTTATTTATATAATGATTTATGGAATGCTTTTAGGATTTAGAAAAGTTATCATATTCTCTTAGTTCTACTCATTGTAAGCCTATGGGAAAATATGATAACTAATGACATAATACATATAGAATCAAGCCTAGAGAGATGAAGGAGGGATTCCAAGCATGCATTAAAAGACAAGTAACTATGCTCTTTGAAAATTATTATTGTGTTTGCATATGGTGTGTGAAGAAATAAGAATCGAATTTATTTTCTTGAAATTTTTCATATGATAAAGAGTTAAGATTATTTCCTTGGGAAATACTAATGGAATTTCGTGTATAGAGGAATAAGTGTTTAGTTTATTGAATTCTTAAGAGATTTCATCTGCATTGAATTATTAAAAAAATATCATGGCTAAATAATTTTGTTAATTGCATGATCTATTCGAGAATAAAGTCCAAATATGTCTTTGTATCTCCAAAACTATGATATATGTATAAAACTAAAATTTTTGTTTGTAAATGAGTGTTTTCTCCAAAAACCTCTTTCATATTTGAAAATTTTGTTTTCAATGTCTCAAAAACTGCATCCAAATTTGATGACTAAAACATGAAATTATTTCTAGAAACTGTTAGCATTATGATACAAGTGTTGTACTTGATGGAAAATCACTCATAGGTCAGTTCAGTTTTGATGAAAGGCAACCCACAGTGTAACAGGTCCATTCACATGTAATAGGGCATTTGTACAGAAGAACAAGAAGATGGAACTAGAGTCTACTAACCAGAACGAAGAAGATGAAGCTAAAGGATGGTGAAAAGCAGTGTAAGATGTATACGTAGGTCCACTTAGTCAAAACAATGTATACACATTGGTTCACAGAACAAAGTGAGTGTATACGTATACATGCACTTTCACAAGAAGAAAAGCGCGTATATTTTGGAAAATCAAGAAACTTGAAGAGGAGACAATACCAGCGGTCAATACCATGGTATTAGCCCACAATATTCAATAGAGTAATGACTATTTGATCCCATACAAGAATACCATGGGTCCTAAGTGGTTTTGGTCCGAAGTATTGAAAAAGGCCTAAAACTATATAAGGAGGAGAAGATCATAAGGCCAAGGTGTGCAAGTGAAAGGGTTACTAAGGAATACTTCTATCTGAAGTATATTTTCTGTTGCAGGGGCTATGCTTCTTATTTGATCTGAAATATTTTGTGCACCTTGAATTCAATGTTGGATTAGGATCATGAAACCTGAAGTGACTTATCATTGAATGATCTGATATTAGTTGGGCTAGATCAGATTATGTACATCTGTCTCATTCTTTAAATGTCATGATATGGGTTTTTTCTGAAGTCTATAATAGTAGTGAATTATGAGTTAATATTTGCAGATCTATACACTGGTTCATCTCGGTAAAAGTGCATGTACAGGCAGGTTCTACTCTTCCAAGTAACATATATAAAAGAAAATCCTATTCTTTAGATCTGACTAATCTATCTGATCAATTATGTTGTTTTACTGTTGTCTGTCAATGAAGTCTTCTTAGATCTGAATCCAAAAATAAATGCATAAGGAGTTTGATATCTAATTGATTTATTATATAAGTGAGACGGTGATCTCAGCTACTGCCTATGTAAAACTCTATAAATTCACACTAGATGTTCAGTATATTGTTGGTTGGTACAGACTTGATTCAGAAGTTTTATGTTTTAGTATTTTTGAAGGTATATGCAGGTTTGATTAAAGGAAGTGGTGTATACATGCAGGTTGGGTTCTAGAAAGTAGCGTATATGTTCTCATGCATGATTTTTGAGGTTGCAACTGGTTTTAAATGATAATGCAATTTTCTGGGTTCAACACAATGATCTTGTGAGAATGATCTAAGTATTCAGATTAATTGATTATTGGTTGATGTAGTTTGAAAGTTTTGATGTGTCCAGTATGAAAATTTGATGAAACGAGCCTTCATGTGTACTATTGTGTACCAGGAGCATCCACTCTGAAAATTTATGAAATGTGGTCCCTGGAAGAAGAGAGAAGGTTGTAGCCTTTTGTAGGTCGGCGCCTATGTCCTAGTAAACACATTGGCTAGTACAAGAGAAAGGGGTTTGTAGCTCCCTTCTAGTAGAAGATGGAAAATGAGAGAAGGTTGTAGCCTTCTGTAAGTGGGTGTTTGCATACTCGTATGAGTCTGCACCAGTACAAGATTGTAAATAGATTTTCTTATTATTAAAAGAAGACAGAGATGACAGTAGCAGCTAGTTTTCTCCCACATTGGGTTTCCACCTTAAATCTCTGTGTTCATGTGTGTTTCTTATGTGTGATGGTTTATTTTGTTTTTACTGCACTATTTAATAAGTTATTAATGCACTCGTTAAAGATCAACACACGATAAATTAACTAAATCACAAGTTCTTTGGGTATACATTGGTTTCACTAATTACAGTAGCATGTACATGATCACTTCACAGAAGTAGAGTATATAAATATGTTTGGGAAATGAAAATTTATTGATCTAATAATACTGATTCACCCCCCCCCCCACCTCTCAGTATTATTTCCAACAATTGATATTAGAGCATGTCCTTGAGAAGATGCTTGATCGCTTGAAGGAATATCTTTTAAGATGAATAATCACGAATGCATGGGATCTATCAGACCACCAACCTTCAATGGGAACAACTTGGTATATTGGAAAATAAGAACCAGAGCCTATCTTCAATCACTTGGAGTCGATGTTTGGGAAATTGTGGAAGGAGGATGTCAATTTCCAACAAAAATACCTACAGACTCTGCAGGTAAGAAGTTATATGAAACCAATGCCAAAGTTGTCAATACATTATTGGGAAGTCTGTTAGAATCAGAATTTTTCAAAGTCATGTAGCTCAAGGCAGCCAAAGAGATATGTGAAAAAATCATTCAGAGCTACGATGGAGACTCTCAAGTAAAAATTGCTAAGATTCAAACTCTCAGAATTCAGTATGAAACTCTTAAGATTCATAGTGATGAGATGTTGCTAGTTACTTTTTATGTATAGATGAGATTGTTAACTGTGTGAAGAATCTCAGTGAAGAGATAAAGGAAGCTAGTTTACTTGTGAAAATTTTGAGATCCTTGTCTTCTAAATTTGAGTCAAAAGTCTCTGCTATAGAAGAAAAACATGATCTTCAAACTATTACTGTGACTCAACTCCATGGAATTTAACTGCCTTTGAAATGAGGAAAGAAGGTCCATCAGATATGAGAGAAGTTACCTTTAAAACTTCAAAAAGGGAAAACAAAAGGAAGAGCACAATGAACCAGGATACAATTCAGAAGAATAATATGAGGTAAATTTTGTCAAAAATGTTCAATGAGGTTTTGGAAGATTTAGAGGTAAGTTACCATTCAAATGCTTTTCTTGTGGTAGAGTTGGTCATTATGCTGCCAAATGTCCTCATAAAGATAAATATGAAAAGGGAATGGAATATGCAAAATTAAATTGAAAACACGTTGTCAATAAAAGGAGTTACTATACGCATAAAGATAGTGATGGCTTATCTAATAGTGATGAAGATGAGACTAAACAAGATTATAGACTAGTCATGGCTTATGACAATGATGTTTTTTAGGATGCATTAAAAGAGGAAGACTTTCTTGAAGAAATCACAAAACTCAAAATTTTCTTAGAAGAAAAGAATTTGATCATAGATACCTTGACACACCAACTCACTGAAAGAGAAAAACACAATGAAAATCTAGAATGTGAAATCATGGGTCTAAGAAAAGAACTTGAGAAGACAAAATCTCTTAATTTTAGATTTCCTAAAGGATCTGAAACTTTAAATGAAATCATGAATGTTCAACATTGTCCTCTGATAAAGATAGGTGTTGGATACACGGAAGAATCATCTCAATCACAAAAGTTGTCAACCTCCGCCAAAAGTTATCTTGTTGTAGCAAAGACCAGTGAACAGTATGTTAATCATCAACAAAGGCCTAAAATTACCCATAAGGTAAATCATACTCAATTTAGTCAAAGGATGAAAATCAATAGAAGCTTCAACCAACAGGTAAACAATGGCAAAAGCTTCTATGATCGCAAAAATTTGTTCAATGGGATATGTTTTTCATGTCATAACTTTGGGGATAAGGCTACTCAATGTGTTGCTTACAAAACCATCATGACTAGAGAAGCACGAAATCAAAGGAGTGTAACAGGAATCAAGAAAATTTTCTATAATAACTTTTCTCCTCTTGAAAATGAAATAGAATGTTCAATTTGTAACAAATTTGGTCACGAGGAATTTGAATGAATGAGGAAATTTTGACCAACGCTTCAAAAGGAGAAAACATCATTAAATCCCAATATATGGAGGAAGAAGTAATCTTAATCAGAAAGATGTGGCATAACTCTATATGTAGAAGGACAAGAAAATCAGTGGTACATCGAGAGTGGATGCTCCAAACACATGACAGATGCTAAAGAGAAAATTCATTCATATAATGCTTTAGAAAAGGAAAGTAATGTATCATTTGGAAATGAAACTCCAACTATCATTAAAGGTAAAGGTTTTGTTTTCTTGAAAGAAAAGGTTTAAGCTAGAAATGTCATGTATGTAGATCGTTTAAAGCATAACCTGTTGAGTGTCTGTCAAATGTCTGATCAAATGGATGTGTGGTTCGTGAGCTTGATATAGGAAAGACCGTGATCAAAGGTACAATAACTCCAAATAATTTATGCATACTCAAAGGAGGAAAACAACAATGCTATCTAAGAAAAACAGATGAAAATTGGCTATGGCATAGAAGGTTAAGAAATCTAACCTTTGCTCAGATAAGAAAAGCATGCAGGCTCAAGGTAGTTCGTGATCTTCCAGATATTAGCGTCCCAGAAAACACCATATGAAAACCATGTCAAGTCAGTAAGAAAACCAGAGTTCACTTTAGTGAAAAAGAAGGACCATAAAGTAAGGCTCTTGAACTCATCCACACTGATTTATGTGGTGCAACAAGGAAAAAGTCACCTCGTGGATAGGTTTACTAAAGCATAAACATGAATCATTTGAAAAGTTTAAAGGCTTCAAAGCTTTAGTTGAAAATGAATCAGATCAAAAAATCAAATGTCTTAGATCTGATTTGAAATTCTTTTTACCGCCTGAAGATGTGATTCCTTTGGATTTGCTTGGGACCTTCCAACAATTCCTACTGCATGAATGATATCATGTGTGATAGTTGTTAAATAAAGCAGAATTCCAATCATAGATTTGTAAGTTGGTTGGTTCACTGTTGGTGATTCATCATTAGAACTGAGACTGCATCCTGTTACCTTTGGAGTACATACTGGTTTAGAATCTTCCATTCCATACTTCTTCAAGATCTATTTGAGATATTTGGTTTGTGAAAGAAAGATACCATCTTTTTTCTGTCAAATTTTCTTCCAGAATTATCGCATCCATTGTTGTTAGAATTGGCGTTTCGAGCCATGTAGCGTGGCTCATCATCATGATAGATCTATAAATGTGAAGGACAGATCTCGCGGGAACTGAATAAATAGAGGAGTGAGCTATATGGATAGGGAATGTTATTAGCCGACCATGCCATTATTTATAATGATAATTTAAAAAAAAAAATTAATTAATTATTTTAATTTTAATTAATTTTTCTTCCTTTCCTTTTCTATTAATTTTAATTAATGATAATGATAATTTTAATTAATTTTTCATTTTTCATTTATTACTTTTGTTTTTAATTAATTTTATTTTAGAATTTCAGTTAATTCTAATTAATTTGAATTTTATTTTATAATTTTAATAAGGATGTTTAGATTTATTTTTAAGATTTAAAAATTATTAATAATGTTAATATTCATAATCATATAATTTATGTTGAATTTTAATTTCAAAAAATTCCTTAAAAATTAATGATAAAGTTGATATTAATATTAATATAATTTTGATTGAGATTATTTTAATTAATTTTGATTTAGTTAATTAATGTTAATTTTTTATTTAGAATAAATTTTTAAAATTTTTATAATAGATTTGTCTTTCGAAATGATAGATTTTTAATTTTGTTAGATTAAGAATTAATTTTTAATTTGGAATAAATATTTAGAATAAATTTGTCTTTAAAAATTTTAAAATTATTAATAATGCTAATATTCATAATCATATCATTGATGTTTAATTTTAATTTAGAAAAATTCCTTAACAATTTCGTTTGATTAAGTGACAAGGGTGATCTCTACTACTACCTGTGTAATGCTTTGTAGATTGACAGTAGATGTCCAGTACATTGTTGGTTAGTACAAACTTGATTGAGAGGTTTTATGTTTTAGTACTTTTGAAGGTATACGCAGGTTTGATTAAAGGAAATGGTTTATACACGTAGGTTCGGTTCAGGAAAGTAGTGTATATGTTCTAATCCATGATTTTTTAGGTTGCAGTTGGTTCTGAATGACAATGTAGGTTTTTGGGTTCACCACAGTGTTCTTATGATAGTGATTTGACTATTCAGATTAACTGATTATTGGTTGATGCAATTTGCAAGTTTTGATGGGTATATCAAAATTTGATGAAACGAGGCCTTCATGTGTATTGTTGTGTACAAGGAGCATCCAGTCTAAAAATTTATGAAACATGGTCCCTGGAAGAAGGGAGAAAGTCATAGCCTTCTATAGGTTGGCCCCTACATACTAGTAAACACATTACCTAGTACAAGAGCTAGGGGGTTGTAGCTCCCTTCAAGTAGAAGCTGGAAAATGAGAGAAGGTTGTAGCCTTCTGCAGGTGTGTACCTGCATACTGGTATGATTCTGCACCAGTACAAGATTGTCAACAGATTTTATTATTACTAAATGAAGACAGAGACGACATAAGCATGTGGTCTTCTCCCACATTGGGCTTCCACCTTAAATCTTGTTGTTCATGTGTGTTTCTTATGTGTGATAATTTATTATGTTTTTACTGCACTGTTTAATAAGTTATTGATGCACTCGTTAAAGATCAACACACAATAAATTGACTAAATCACAAGTTCTCTGGGTATACGCTGATTTCACTAATCACAGTAGCGTGTACATGCTAGTTCACTTCACAGAAATAGAATATATAAATATGTTTGGAAAATGAAAAATTATTGATCTAATAATACTAATTCACCCCCCCCCCCCCTTAGTATTATTTCCAACAGAAACATGGGTTGCAAAGATTCGTTCGAATATTAGAAACCATAACACCTATGTAAAAAGTGAGAAAGGTTTTTTTTATAAACCCATTCGAAACAAAACAACTTTTTTTTTTCAAAAAATTGTTTCCATATGTTCGGAAACTGTGCCCAAAGTTGATGACTAAAATGGGAAAAATAGAGTACAATAGAGTGTTGTCATTTGATTTGTTAGTGTGATAAGGATAATTGTTTATGTACATATAGAAATAAATATTGTGTTAATGTTCTTGAAAATAAATTAATTAATTGAATGCACAAATAAACAACTGTTAAGTTTGATATTCCTTGAAAAGAGATAAGTTATTCACATGCAAAAAATAGAACAATTATGTTGATATTTCTTGAAAAGAAATAATTTATTCACATGTGCAAAAATAGAACAATTATGTTGATAATTATTGAACATGAATTAAGTTATTTCATTTAAAATTTTACCAAGGATGTTCTCATGATTCATATGCATTAAAGTTTTAAAGAGAAATATTGAACTTTTAAAGAGAATATGTTCTTATGTGCATAGAAATAATATTTATTATGTTGGATATACTCGAAATGAATATATGATTTTACATGCATGGGAAGCTTGAGTCATGTAGAAATAGATAAGTAACTTTTTTGAGAAAGAGTTCACATAAAACCTTTGCATAAAACTCAACTCGTTGTATTATTGGAGAAGGATTTTTTATTCACGTGATTTATTCAAGAAATATTACAATTTTTCCTGATGTGTTAAATGATAAGAAAATATTTTGTATTACATGCATAATACCTAGTGAGTTAGCTAAATTTTGTAAAAGGAATAAGTAGTTTGTTAAATTCCTCGGTAATATGTGTGTGTGTGTGTGCAAGGAAGTATTCATTGTGTTAGAAATCTTCAAAAAGAAGAGAAGAGAAATGCATCTCCTTGTATGCATTATTAAATTAGATTCTTGGAGAGGAAAATTGGTGATCATATGCTTTATTGTGTTAACATTCTTTTAGAATATTCTTTACAGAAACATATTCACTTGCATGCATGGAAAAATTTGGTATTAGATTTCTGGAGAAAAGGAAGGTGCAATCACATAATATCAATTGTGTTAGCCTTCTTTTGGGAGAAGAAATATGGATTTGTGCACCTAAAGGGATTGGCTATGGTATTATCTTTATTTTGGGAGAATATTACATATAGTTAGTAGGCTAGATCTTTTGGTAAAAAAATGTCTCTTTGCATGCATGAAATATTAAATGTTATGTGTTTGATATATTGGAAAAGAAATGTATTTTTTCCATGCAAGATTTAGTTAGTTTCCTTTGGAAAGAAATATATGTTTCACATGGAAGAAGAAAAAGTTATGATGTCATTTTCTGTTGGAGAGGATAAGTAGTTTCATGCAAGAGATTATAGCTATTATGTTAACCTTGTTTGAAATAAAGCTTGCATTTTTATACATAATAGTCATTGTGAATAACTCTCTTGTGGGAAAGATGTTTTTGGAACAGAGCATGCATTCACATGCAAGGATCACTTTGGAAAAGAAACCATAATAGTAGGAACAAATAAAATTGTTTGTTGGGCTAGTTCTCTTGAAATCTTTTTATGAATTTAATGCACAAAATTAATATCTAGTATGTTAGCTTTCCTTTGGAAATAATATGAAACTGCATGAAACATTTTGTTGGCGTCTTTTTGCAAAGATGACGCTTGATAGTTATTTGTTTGTTAACAATGCATGTGGAATAACATTAAAGAAGGAATTTCATGACATTCTTTTTATGTTTTATGCATGATCACGAATAGATGTTGAAGTGTCATTAATAAATATTGATTATTCATTAATTAATATTTTATGTTTTATTTAATCATGATATCAAGTGTGCTGATGAGAACAATGGAAGGAAGGGATGGTGACTTGAGAAAAGGATAGTTCATGTTTAACATTGTGGCAGATAAATATTTCTGGGTCCACGCAGATTGAGGAATTCCAACTGCAGGATGATCCACTGATGGAAACAGTGACCAAAAATACATAGAGATTGATGATTCATGGGTAAATGATATCATGATGATTTTATATAGTTTATAGCTAGTTATGTTGCATTTAAGATGATTTTTTATGTAATATTTTATGAAAATGGTAAATGGATGGACTATCTTATAACCATTGAGTGAGGGGTAAACACCTCACGAGCATTTAATAATAAAGTTAAATGTTTGCTAGTTTTCACCCTACAAGGTTTTCAGGGTATATTGGTGTCTAATGATGTGATTATTCATTGTGCTATTTTTATGATGTTAATTTCTTGCATGATATGATGTTTATATTATCAAGTATGTTATTTACTAATCGAGTTAAAAGAATCATGGAATCGATGAATAGTTATAGCAGGAAATTTAATTTAATATGATACACCATAGACAATTAATGGTTGTGTAACTCACTATAATTTTACTAAATATTTCTCTAAGTAATGATAATGGTTATTCTAATGATCATTGAGGGAATATAGAAAGTAATTTAGAAAGTTGCACATTCATAAATGTCAAAAAAAAATCTTAAATCTATGCATTTTCCTACGAGGTTATCAGAGGATGTTACAACATGTCTTCCATGTTTAACCACTATAAATGGTTGAGTTCCATTACTCAAAATTTAACTCTAATTTTCCTTGGAATAGGCCCGGTTTGACCTCACTATTGGTAATTGTAATTTATGGAGCATGCTTTCAGATTAAACTTAGATTTCATCCTTGAAAGAGTTGCTAGCAACATATCCTAATCTAAATGGGTTGGATATTCACTCACTTTCTCATAATATATATAGTACCTTCACTTGATCTACATCAGTTTCATGTCTCCTTAGCACTTATGGCAACCTTTTGACTAGCACTTATTCTTATTGTTTTTATTATTCACTATCTCCAATTTTATCAAACGTTGTGATTTACTTTTCAAAGGGAAAATAGATGTGTTTTTTATTGTTATTTATCTCATTAGATATCTGTAAAAGCTTAGAATAATAATTACCTTGTTTCTTACACCCTTGGAATTATTATGAAGGACTGTGTATTTTTATGTTGTTGTGTAACCTTATTATTAGATTGAAGGTTACTAGTATTACTTGCAACTCTCTCTTATCTTTGTAACTGTTAGGTAAAATTGACTTGAGGTTTGAGTCAAGGTTGACTTGGTTAAAGAACAGTGGTTTGGGCACATGGTATAGTGTACCCATGGTATTACTGCCCATGGTGAATCAAGTAATGGAGCCTATAAAATGTTGAAAAAAACTTCATTGTAAGCAAGACCTGGAGGTGAGTGGTGAAGGCTCACTTGGGCAGATTGGCTAGGGTTTTGGCCAATGCTAATGAGATCTTATTATGTTGGGTTTTTCCTCGGATTTTGGGTTTCCCTGGATAAACATTTGTGTTTATGTGTTTATGATTGTTGCTAGTTATTTTTATATTTATTCCTCTCAGTAATTATTTATGTTATGCAGTAAATGTCTTAACAGCAACTTGTAATACAAGTCAGTCCCTTAAGAATGATACATTATCAATATCGTTTGAGTATTCCAGGTCATTTTCTAGAAATAGATAACTAGTGGGACCTTCTTCCTGCGGAATTAACCCTCAACTTATTAGCCACTAGATGTTTATAATTACTTATGTTAAGAAAAGTTATATATAGTTATTGGATTAATGTTTGGATAGAATAGAAAACAAAGTCAAGTGATACACTAGCTTAAAGAGATTTACCCATTCCATGTTTCCCTACCAAGTAAAGCTTGTAATTCTTAAATCTAAAGTATGTTTTTTGTATCATTCTTCCCTATCGAAGGTACTAAATATCTTTGAGACAACTATCTAATCTTTGACTTCAAGTTTAGTCTTCAGTTCCATCTATAATTCATATATTATATACAAGAATTCACACCACCTCTAGTTATTAACCTTTCTCTTCATTTGCAATCAGAATCCGTAGGAAGAGTGTGATATGTCTCATAGAAGTAAATGTTTGAACTTAAATTGGCAAGAGCATAAAAGTTCCATAATTTTGATTTAATAAACTATTCGAAGAGATCTAATAGAAATTCATTTCTTATGACAGTTCTCTAGACTAGAATTTAATTACGATCATTCTACGATCACTCGCATACAAATGCTATACCATAAAATTTATCAATCTACTATTGAAAATATATCTATGATTGAAAGCCTGATAATAATATATAATTCTATCATCTAAACATACTAATCAACATGCATCCATAGTTATTATCTGTACATGTTTGTAAATATCCCTCTGTGGACACAATGCATTATTTAAGACAACAATGTGCCAATAGGAACAATGGGAAAAGGCTATGGAAAGACATGGATATTTTATGTAAATATAATTTGTATAAGTAGATAAGTGGAAGGCGTCGAAAATACTTGGGAATGAAACACCTAGAAACGAGATTATTACCAAAATAAAAGGATATAATCTCATAGGTAAATGAGATTAGAAAATTCTTTCATGATAAGAATTCTAGATAAAATTCTAGATAAGCTTAATGGATGGGAGAGAAAGATCAAATAAGTTGCTTAGCTGGGGAAAGCTGCTAATCTTAGAAAATCCTAAATGCATTGCAGGAGAGAAAAGAAGGATTTTATGGAAAATCCTAGGCAAGTGGATAAAAAGTTCCACAAAAGAGGGACACAGCGAACAAAAACTTTATCATGAAAGAAAGTTATTCAATACCCACTAAAGGGATCAACAAGGGGGTTTTTTATATCCAGGTGGGAACTTCTTAGCATGGGGGTGAACTGGGGGAATAACAATTCAGGGTTGGGTGGTGAGGGTGTGAGATTCCGAAGTGACTCCCTATCAGCTACTCTAGTTTGGTTATCTATGTTATGTGACTTTATCTAAGTCGATTCCATTTACTTCTATGTTATTTATTATTTAACATGTATAGATATATTAAGATGTTGTATTTCAGAATTGAAATTGGTACGAACGTATTGTGAATATTTAATCTAAAGGGGTATGGGGGTATTCAGTAATTTGAATTCTGAATTGGTTGCAATATGATCTATTAATTGCTATTGAATGCATGTACAGTATGATGGTAGATCTATTTATGTTAATTCATGATTTTTACCATATTAACAGTGAACTACTAATAGTAGTTTAGTTTCTATTAATGAAATATGATAGAAATTTAATTGGCAGATAGTGTGTTAGGTGTCACTCTATGTATTGTTACTATTTTCTTTTTAGTTAATATGGGGAAAGTACATGTGTACATTTAGTCAGAAGTATGTGATAGTGATATGAATTTAAAAAAGAACATAAAAAAAATTACAAATATAACCTGAAATACAAAGATGCAACATAAATAACCCTTCATTTCGTTAATTTGAAACACTGAAATATGCTTACAAATTGAATAGAAATAAGACTAGCTTGGGCGATGGTAGCTTATCTATGAGAAGGGATGTGGTGTCTACATGCCTCTGAATAGTGTTAAAATGATGCTCGGAGGCTAATTTATTATTGAAAAGAAATGGAAAACACTTGATACCTAAATACCTAACCCTAGGAGATGAAGTGCCAAAACTATGGGCCCAGTTTGGGTAAATTGGTACATCAAAATCCTGGGGTCGTAACTTTCACATACGAGCTTCGTTTGACACACACAATACCTCATTAAAAGTATCTCTCCAAGGAATACAACTTCCAACCATCCGATGCAAAGACACAATTTTTGTTGACCCCAATTTTCCCAAAAAAAAAAATCGTTTATGGTCTCAAAACGGTTCTGGAAGTTCAGGACCCAAAAAACTGACAAAATTAGTAAATTGTGCTATAATTAAGGAAACTAAAAGACTAAAAGAGACATTGGTGGGGGTCTAGGTGGAATAGATAGGTGGCCACAAACATCCACCTAGATGATATAGGTAACGGAAAGGGATAATTATGTTGGAAGGTTCATAAAGAAATTCGTAGAGAGAATTCAGTTGAATCTTACTCCCCTACTAGTTCCCTAACTAGCTTCACTAACAAGGTAGTAATTTGGTGTGAATTACATGTGTAAGTCTCATAGGGAATATGTTTACAGTGTATACCAAGAACCCAACCCAACATCCATAGCACCTGTACCTATTTATACATAAGAGATTAACTAATTTTAATTAACAAGGATTAATTTGAAAGACTGATATTACTAGGAACAGAAGGGAGGAAGCATAAGGAATTTGGAAAAAAACATTGGAAGCAATATAAATTATGTCATATTGTCTAGTGATTAAGGACAATTTAGAATTATAAGTATGGTCATGGTAATTAATTAGAAACCTAAGAAGTTGGTGCTAAAGCAACAAAAATACAACCATCACCATTAACAACAGTGCATGGATGCCATCATGTCCACTCATATAATATCATCGTCAACTTTCACAACAATGCATGGGATCCATATTTTCACTTTATACAATATAAAAAGGGGAAACTATGGGGAACAATGAATTGAGTGCATTAGACCACATGTAAAATTTCCTGGGTAGAGTTGCACTACTAAGAAAAGAGCAGACAAAATTGAAAATATACAACCATCACCATTAACAATAGTGCATGGACGCCATCATGTCAACTCATATAATATCATCGTCAACTTTCACAACAATGAATGGGATCCATATTTTCACTTTATACAATATAAAAAGGGGAAACTATGGGGAACAGTGAATTGAGTACATTAGACCACATGTAAAATTTCCTAGGCAGAGTTGCACTACTGAGAAAAGAGCAGAAAAAAGTGAAAATAGCCTGAACCACGCATTAAAACTCCATGGAATTCAAAATCAATTCAATTCAAGGTAAACCGAATGATCCTAGAAGAAATTCAAAAGAGTCATTACATATGTGATACAACACTATAGAAATTATACAGTCACTACCATTCAATTTTCTGAAGTTGATGCGTTCTTTTCGAAGAAGGACAAATTAAGAGCATATTCAACAAAGAGATTAATGTTTTACTAACTACACTAGTAACATGTATTAGGAATACTTATAGTAGGTAAATAATACCCCCAAAATTAGAAGCACAAGTCGTATTTATAGATGTTCATGGAAAATGGAACCACAAATACTAGTGTAACCATGTCATGAATAATAAGAAGAAAACCGATTCTGAACCAGAAATGAGCCAATATAACAAATTCCTTATAATGGATAAACAAAGACAATGGATCCATGAAACTTAATGCACATTACAGTGTAGCACAACCTAAAGAGATACATAACAAATAAATTATATCCCAATGTATCGCTAGGGGCACTACAATTTTCTAGCAAAAATTGTCAAAACCGTAATGAGTTTGCAAAGCAAGGTTGCATGCCCCATATGCAAATGAAGGCTACGATCCATAGAAAAATAAAATACACAATATTTATGTTTTCATATCGAATATCACACACAAGCGAAATCTTGTGGTAAATTAAAAACATAGATCATCTTCGAGCGCATCATTGAGTTCAGACTTGAAAGCTCGACACTTAGTGTCACCAAGCACACAATCGGTAATATCCCCTGTGTGGAGGTGTGTACAGTACCCCCCTGGGAAGAAGAGAAACATTGTTAATCAATGCCTAATTTAAGCTCAAGCTCAATCCACATGAGCGATGGGACAAGTTTTTTTTTTTTAAGAAGGATATAAATCGAGGAGGCGAAAAGTAAAGACAGAGTATACCTAGAAATTTGGGGAGCTAGGTTTCCCCTACACTCGTATGCCGAAAACGAAAAGCAGGAAAACAAATGAGGGTAATTAGAAGAGAATGTAAACTAGCAAGGGGATATTCAAACCAGTACCAAAAGAATACAAGGGGAATGTGTGTAAAATAAAATAATAAGAGGCCTTGGGGGTTAATATATTCAAGGTACAAATGTTAGACAATTATATATTACAAAGCAATGGAAAACATAAAATATTGTACAAATATAAACACAGAAAACGTATAAAACAAGAGAGACACAGATATACGTGGTTCACCCAATTTGGGCTACGTCCACAGAGAAACAGCCAGTCATTCCTTTTATATTATGTAGCAAATTGAAGAGATACAACCTACAGCAGATCCACTGTAATTCCCTCTTCACTCTCAATCTACTCTCACTTCCTCACTCATAATACAGATCTACATAGACGTAATGCAATTCCCTCATATATAGTGAGGGGTTTCCTTCTAGGGAAAAAACTCTAAATTAAACATATTTTCTACCATCAAATCTTTGCCTAATGAATGGCCCAGATTGACTACGAAATTACAAAAATTTACAAGGAAATTTTACATCTATTTTTAGCTTCTGGGGCACTGCCTTTGATCCCCCCACCAGGGGGGCTCCCAAAGGTCGCAGCCCCCCCCCCCCCCCTGGACACCCCCTGTAGTGAATATTTTAAGGCAGTATTGCCACCCAATTATGAATGGGGGTCCAATGTGGAAATACCTTTGAATACAAAAGATAATCAGGCTCCACACCCAACAAAAAATAAGAATTAAAATTAACCATCGGGACAAATGTATAGTAAAATCTACCAAAGCTACCTGGTGTGACAACCCAAAACATTTTCCTATGCGGTAGTGGGCACGAATGAGGAAGACGAAACCTCTCATGCCTTGGGCTGGGAAGGTCAGTCAAATATATCTAATGAAATAGAATTAGAAAGAAACCCTGAACTTGTTCTATGCTTGTAACCAGAGACAGAAATTGCCTCTATGGATAAGCGTGTGCTACAAGGGCATCAAGGATCAATGGAAAAAAATACAACATTAAACCTGTATCATTGAAAAACAAAACATAAAACCTATATCATTTACATTGAGGAGAGCTTAGGGAGAGAGGCAAAATGACAGAGAAATTTACCTTGTAAGTCAACCTTTTCCTCATCGCGGATGACGGGCTAGTAACTGGGTGGAGTATCCATTCACTCAGAAAAATTGTACTCAAAAGGGAGTGAACATGAAGGACTTAATCAATTTAACCTCAGATGGTGTAGATAGCAAATGAACTGTAAAAATAAAGTAAATGGAAATCAAGGCATGAGATATCATGTCAGAAATCAAACGTTTTGGTAACAAGTGACTTCCACTGTTGAGAGAATTACTTGATTCTCCCTTAGTTGAACTACAACAAAGATAAGTTAGGCTAATTATTAAAAGTATGTAAGAGATAAGAGAAACAAACAAAGTATTTAGTTGTGGTACTGTAGAACCTCACGAGAACAATCTCGAGGAGAGGAATATATATGAGCACCGAGACAGGTGGAGGCCATGCCATGTGTGAACAAAAATAAAAAATTCCATACGCCGAAACGATACCAAGAACTCTGTGTTGACGCCATCGAAGATAAGTTGCAGAAAAAATGACACAATAACCCATAATTAGGGTTTATAGGAGAGTAGGGTTAGAAATAGAGATTGTGACCGTTGACTGATTAGTGCGCATCCCCAACATTCGTTAGAGTACCAGAGTCATCATATGGACTCCATGAGACGTACCTGTAGAAATTTCTGTATAGATCAGCTAGCTCTGATACCATGTAGAAATTCTGCAAATTCTCTATAGATTAGCTAGCTCCAATACCATGTAGAAATTTTGACTGTAGATTAACCTAATAATGCAATATAACTAAAGCAAAATACTTTAATCTACTTCTACAATCAAACTTGCGGAAGCTTAATAAATTTGAGCAAGATCAAGCTGAACACATATAACCAGAAGAAGAATCAATACACATGAAACATAGAATAATACTCAGGGGAAAGCCTCAGCTGAAAACCTCACCATCTGTATTATCATACATGGTGGAAATATCTTATAATTACACAAAGCTTTAGCTCTCACATCTAGCCAGCTCTCAGTAAAATCCTCCTTAATGCTCACAGGCAAACAAGGCTTCTCACAAACCTTCTCCTCAGCCCTCCAAGGCTCCTATTTCCTTGTGCAATTTCTCCTGGGTGATCCTCCTATTACCAAGTGGAAGATTGATCTCTCACACTGATCCTACACCCTATCGGAACTGCACAATCCTCAAGGAACCTTCTTCCTTCTACATGGATGAGCTTCCTTTATAGGAAAACTCATGCAACTGATAGTACATTATCCCTGTCTTTAATCTCAACTGGGTCTTCTCAGAATAGACATGCATGAGTTAATGATGAGAGAATCTTCAGTTATCTGGAGTACACTAGTTGGATGCATGCATGCATTAATTGACTGAACTCACAATTAGTTCCTCAAACAGTTTGGAACTAATATAACTAGACTTAACTCAATAAATTGAGCTAACTAATTACAACTCAAATACAACTCAACCTTATCTCCTTAATTAAGGGGTAATCTCCTTAATTTAAGTGATAACCATTGCATGACTTCAGAAAGACTTCTAACTTGAATTTCTCCAACTAATTAACTCGATATGAATTAATTAATTATTTTTTAAGCAGCTCGTGTAACTCAATTCGAATTTTAATTCAAGGGCAAATTAAAATTGGAATATTCTGGATTCTATTTTTATCATTTCTTGTTGCTATTTTCAACACTCCCTCTAAAAAAGAAATGAATTCAACTCGATCCCGATCATGAACCTTTGGAATGTTATTCATGCAACACTTCTCTCTAGTGTTGTTTCTCCAGCAACTCTGGATACAAAAAAAAATCCAACCTAAATCAGAATGATGCCTCTTTCATCAAAGTCTCTGACTGCTATTGCCTCTGTCAACTGAAAACTCTGTGCTTCTGCTTACTCAGACTTTCTACACTATTGTCAATCCTTCTATGCACTCTTCAGTATGTGACTGCTCTAGCCTCTATCACTTTGATCTCTAACTGCATCAATCCCATCGATTTCTCTCACTACTATGTACTTTGGGCTCCCGTATCAAGGTACGATCCATGAGACAAAACCTCTCAATGGACCCTACCCAATTTCAGTCTTCTTGGGACTATCACTTCACATCACCCCACCTCACACCTAGACATATGGCTGCATGTGATCCCTCTGCTTACTCTAATTGTGGCTCCTCCACAATTGTCTGAGACTTCTTCTAAGACTGCATGTTCAGAGGTAATTTACTCTCCCTCTCAACTGCCAAGTCTCTAACATTTACCTTGCTCCTCAAGGCTGTGCATGCATCTTGAACCTCAAGAGCATACTGGTTGTTGACTCATGAACCAATCTGTTTCACCTATCTCGTGGTGATGTGTCTAAGGAAAACCTTTTCCTTCAGTCTAGGAACATACTTCACATCTGTCAAGGTGATAAGAGATCCATGCTCCCTCTGAAAAGCAACCGTTCCTACTCCTGAGACACTATACCTTTCATCGTCACCCATCTCTATGCGCATCTCGAGGTCTTTCTCCTTCAAGGTACTGAATAAACTTCTATCGCCAGTCATGTGGAATGAGGCTCCACTGTCAAGATACGAACCACACCCCATCATCAATGACATGATGCATGTGATGAGGGTAAAGCCCATTTCAAACTGAGAGGCTAATGCCTCACCCTTCGATCCTTTGAAGGATCTCTTCTTGGACTTCTTCGATGGGCAATTAGTCACATAATGACCCATCTCATGACAATTAAAGCATCTCAATTTAGACTTGTCAACCTTATTCCCTCCATGAGAAGAATTCGATATGGAATGAGAATCCATCTCCTTCCTTTTCCTTGCCTTACTTGCTAAGGCCATATTTTCTTCATCATCCTTGGATGAAGAACCATCTCGTGTACTCCTACTGATCTCCTACTGCATGATATCCGACCACAATCCTTCCTAATCGAACAGTTTCTCCCTTCCATTCACAGAGTCCTCGTAGTTGTTCCAGCTCTTTGGAAGGGTGAGGAGAGTGAGGCTGTTATGAAACCAGCTCAAGAAAAGATAGAAAAGATAGATCAACGCCTTAGAATTCAGCCTCTTCGAGGGGGAAACCTCCTTTACATTACATAAATGAACAATTCTTGGATGATACAAATGACAAAACCTCCTTTCTATATATAGGAGTCTAAGGAGTCACAATATAATCCAGCCGACCTAACAATAATAATATAAAGCCACAAAAATAACAATAGAGGGATTCTATGGGGCACAGAAATAACAATATGGGGGTAATAGGGGCACAACAATATAAATAGGGGTATAACTACAATAGTAATGGGGTAATCACTAGTATTATAGGGACCCAACATGCCCCTCTCCTTCAAAAAAGTGTTGTCCTCAACGCTTGAGCAGTTCTGGATACTTCTGCATAAAATTCTCATCCTCCCATGTGGAATCTTCAGTGGATAAGTTCTTCCACTTGATAAGATACTCTGAAATTGATCGATTTCGTAGCTGTCGAGTTCTTGTTTCTGTGATTGCTTCCGGTTCCAATATAATTTTTCCTTCCTCGTCAAGTTCTGGCAATATTGTTTGAATTGGGAGCTTGTCACCTATAACCTTCTTTAAACATGAAACATGGAAAACTGGGTGCAATCGAGAAGCTGCAGGAAGCTCCAATTTGTATGCCATAGTACCAATCTTTTCCAACACCTTGTACGGACCATAATACTTTGGTGATAATTTATTATCCTTCTTAGCTTGCTTTAGGGACATTTGCTTATATGGTTGTAGCCGTAGGAATACCCAATCACCTACATCAAAACTTCTTTCACTGCGATGTTGATCTGCCTGTTGTTTCATTCTATTTTGTGCCAACACGAGGTTATCCTTTAAGAGTTGGAGGACTTGTTGTTGATGTTCGATGTGATGTTCCACTGCCTGAACCTTAGAATTTTCTCTTAAATATGATGTGATGGATGGTGGTTGATACCCATAAAGTGCCATAAATGGGGTCATTTTTGTTGATGTATGGAAGGAAGTGTTATACCACCATTCAGCCAGAGGCAACCATTTGACCCATTGTGTCTGTTTATCAGATACAAAGCAACGAAGATATCCTTCCAAACATTTGTTTACTATCTCAGTTTTCCCATCAGATTGAGGATGATAAGATGAGCTATGAGCTAACTGAGTACCAAGACAAGAAAATAATTCTGTCCAAAAATTTCCAGTGAAAATGGGATCTCTGTCACTTACAATAATCTTTGGGTTTCCATGTAGCTTTTGAACTGTTTCCATAAATGCAGTAGAAACTGTACTGGCTTTAAATGGATGTGATAATGCACAAAAGTGTGCATACTTGGTAAGTCTGTCAACTACCACCATGATGACACTCTTTCCCTCAGACTTGGGTAAACCTGTGATAAAATCCATTGAAACCTCCTCCCAACGTTGGCTTGGAATGGATAAAGGTTGTAATAGACCTGGTGTCTTAATTGTTTCAACTTTATTTTGCTGGCAAACCAAACATTCCGCCACAAACTTTTGAATATCTGATTTAAGGCCATCCCAAAAAAATTCCTTCTTAACCCTGTGGTAAGTTTTTAAAAATCCTGAGTGCCCTCCTAAGGGAGAAGTGTGCAATTCCATAAGAATCTTTTGTTTTAGCTGGGAATTCTTACAGAGGTATAAGCGATCTTTGTACCATAACGAATCATTTTGCCAGCTAAATGTATCAGAAGTACTGGAATCTTGTTGTAGCTTTTGAATAAGTGCCCACACTTCTTCATCGTTCTTCCATTCCTCCCTTGCTTCGTTTATCCAATCTGGTTGGATAATAGAAATGGCACAAAACAATGCTTCCACATCCTCATCCTTTCTTGAGAGTGCATCTGCCACCACATTTTGCTTCCCTTTTTTGTAGATGATTTCAAAGTCATAACCCAACATCTTTGTGACCCACTTTTGTTGCTCTTCAGAGGATAATCTTTGTTCTAAAAAGTATTTAAGGCTATCATGATCCGTTTTTACCTTGAAGTGTCTTCCCATTAGGTAGGGTCTCCATTTCTTAAGTGCATGGAGTATTGCCAACATTTCCTTCTCATAAATAGCTTTTCTTAAAAACTTTCCCTTGATTGGACGACTTTCAAAAGCAATGGGTCTTTCATCTTGCATTAGAACAACACCAATTCCATTTCTTGAAGCATCACATTCCACAATAAAGGTTTTTGTGAAGTCCGGTGTAGCTAAGACTGATGCTTGGCACATTGCCTCTTTAAGATGTTCAAAGGCCTTTGTTGCTTCTGAAGTCCATGAAAATGAATCTTTCTTCAATAATGTTGTTAGAGGTGCTGCTATTCTCCCATAATTCTTAACAAACTTGCGATAATACCCTGTCAACCCAAGAAATCCTCGCAGATGCTTTATGGATGTGGGGATTTTCCATTCCTTAATGGCTTTAATTTTGCTAGGGTCTACCTTAACTCCTTCATGAGATACAATATGACCCAAATATTCCACCTCCTGGACTCCAAAGAAACATTTGGATCTTTTTGCATATAATTGTTTCTCCTCCAATAGTTGTAACACCCTGTCAACATGTTCAACATGATCCTTCCAAGACTTGCTGTAGATTAGTATATCATCAAAAAATACTAACACAAATTTTCTAAGGAATGGTTTGAAAATTGAATTCATCAAACCTTGAAATGTTGAAGGTGCATTGGTAAGGCCAAAAGGCATGACCAAAAATTCATAATGACCCTCATGAGTTCTAAATGCCGTTTTCGAAATGTCTTCAATCTTCATTCTAATTTGATGATATCCCGAACGAAGATCCAACTTGGTGAAGTAAATTGATCCATGCAATTCATCCAGTAATTCATCAATAACAGGAATGGGGAACTTATCTTTAATAGTGAGCTTGTTGAGCTCCCTATAATCTGGACACATGCGCCATGATCCATCCTTCTTGTGCACCATACTACTGGAGCTGAGAAAGAACTTTGACTCGGTTGAATTATACCAGCCTCTAGCATTTCTGCAACCATACGTTCAATTTCACTTTTTTGGACATATGGATATCTGTACAGCCTGATGTTTGGAGGAACACTTCCTGGAATCAGATGAATAGCATGATCATGATCACACATAGGTGGGAGACCTTTGGGAGTCTCAAATACCTTGGAATGATTGTCCAGGACTTTTTGGAGATCTGGAGAAATAGATGATTCCAATGTGGAAACATCTAGCGAACATAATTGTGCAATTACACCTCTTTGCTCCTTTTTTAGAAGCTTTGTCATGCCATTAGAGCTGATTATCTTTCCTGGTTTCCCTGCAATACCCCTTAATTCAACTTCCTTTCCTTCCACAGAAAATTTCATGAAAAGTTCTTGAAAATTAAAAGCTATTGTACCCAAGGATTGTAGCCATTGGACTCCTAGTACAACATCAGCACCTCCCATTGGAATGGAAAGCATTGGGCTAGTCAATACATATTCTCCCATGGATAGCTTGATATTATGGCACTTTCCAGAGCAATTTATTGTTCCTCCATTTGCAATCATCACTTGACACTCTGGTGCTGGATATAGGAAGCAATTCAATTCTTTTGCTACCCTACAATGAATAAAATTGTGGGTGCTTCCTGAATCAATCAACACTATTACCTTTTTCTTCTTGATTTGTCCTTCTATCTTGATGGTTTGAGGAGTGGTAATTCCCGCCAATGCATTACAAGATATGGTCGGATTTATTTGTTCTTCATCTAGGCTTTGTTCCTGGAATATATCCTCTTCTTTTGACCTTTCTTGCTCCTTTTCTTCTTCCTCTTCACAATCTATGTAGAATAATTTCTTCTCAGCACACTTATGACCTTTTGTGTATTTGCTATCACAATTGTAACAAAGCCCTTTTGCTCTTTTTTCTTCCAATTGTTGTGGTGTCAACCTTGTAGGTTGTGGAAGACTATGGGCAACAACACTTCCGTCTTTATAGTTGTGAATGGTATGCTTCCTAGTTGCCATAATTTTGCTTTCCATTTTTCTTGCTAACCTGAATGCCTTCTCTAATGAATCAGGTTCCCAAAGGCGCACATCATGTTGGATATTATCCTTTAAAGACCCTATGAACACATCAATCCTATGCTCCTCTGGAATATCTTTTACCCTTATGTTCAATTTTTGGAACTCCTCAATGTGCTCCATTATTGAACCCTTTTGTTTGAGACTTATCAATTGGCTAAAAAAAGTGTTGCTTTTTGTATCCTCATAATGTGCTATCAATTCTTCCGTAAAAATTGCCCAAGTGATAAATTGTTTACGAGAACAAAGCCATTGATACCATACAAACTGATTTGGTTCCAAATATAAAGTTGCCATACGTACCTTTTGTGTGTTTTGCACATTATTGAGATCGAAGAATTGCTCCATCTGTAATATCCATGTGGCGGGATCCTTGCCATCAAACTTTCTCATATCGATTTTTGGAACATGGTGAGTCTTCGATCCAACATTAGAGTCTATGGAATCATGATTAACATTTTTTTTGTTCTCATCATGAGTTTCCTTTACTACCTTTTCACCATTAGTGACCCTTTCTTGTAGGAACTTCTTCAATTCTTCCATGTCTGTCTTCAAATCTATCTTCAAATTTGCCATCGAATCCTCCATCTTAGCTTCCATGCCCTTTATCTTAGATTCCATGCCATTTACCTTAGCTTATGTTAGCTTTTGTGAGCGTGACATTTGTTGCACTTGTTCTTGTAATTTTGATATATCATGTAGCATTTCTTCCTCTTCTTCATGAGTCATGCTAGAGCTTTCAGGTTCCTTACTAGGTGTTTGCATTTTCTTTCCTCGGGGCATCAGTTACCGATAATAATGCTTTACTATGCCCTTTGAATTTCGTTAAACCAAGCTTACACAAAAATTTAAAAAAAAAACTACACACCTTTTTTCACTTTATAGAAGCCTGATATTGAATCTGATGTATCTCTGTAATTTTGGATCATCCAATTCTGAAATTGCTACCTGTAGTAGCCTTCTACGTCCTCTTTCCAATGCCACAAGTCTGAGCCAAATTGGATTCTCCAAGGAAGAGTTACGTGAAATCTCCCACAATGACTTGCTTTTATACTGGTTCAGTAGAGCAAACTCGTACGACGTGCCATGATTCCCTGTTTCAACCTTTGAATCTGAAACACACATACAAGAAACTACGGTCCGTCCTCTTTCTGTACCTTCTTACGAAATTTCAATCCGATCCCCAGAGAGAAAGTTATGACGATTTTCCCTAGGTCACCTGTTTTGAATGTAATTCAGGAGTCTGCAAAAAGACCAACTTCCTCAGATCATATCTCCGCAAATATCACGTGAAAAGCTCTGAAATTCGAATCCAAGGTTCAGCACAATTTCTTCTCAAATGGGTTTTTCTTGCGACTTCTGAAACGTCACAGAAAAAAAGTTATAGCGAAAATGCCACGATGACCTGTTTGGAGCAGCGAAACCCTAGAATCCAAAGCTCTGATACCAAATGTTATGAAACCAGCTCAAGAAAAGATAGAAAAGATAGATCAACGCCTTAGAATTCAGCCTCTTCGAGGGGGAAACCTCCTTTACATTACATAAATGAACAATTCTTGGATGATACAAATGACAAAACCTCCTTTCTATATATAGGAGTCTAAGGAGTCACAATATAATCCAGCCGACCTAACAATAATAATATAAGGCCACAAAAATAACAATAGAGGGATTCTATGGGGCACAGAAATAACAATATGGGGGTAATAGGGGCACAACAATATAAATATGGGGTATAACTACAATAGTAATGGGGTAATCACTAGTATTATAGGGACCCAACAGAGGCTCACCATATCATCATCAGAAGTAGTTATTTCCACACTACTAAGCTCATCTCTACATGTGGTGAGCTTGTTTAGATATGTGGAAATAGTATCGCAGTTCTCCATCTTGATTCTTCAAAGCTTATCCTTGGGCACCAATTTCCTCTGGTCGCTATTGCTCTGGTGGAGGTCCTTCAATGTCTTCCACTTTGAATATGGAGTATCCTTCCCATGGAGACTCGAGACAATATGGTCTTGAACTCCCTCAAGGATGATCCATCCCACCCTCACCACACACTTCTCACACTCAGCCAACTCTTGTGCATTATTTGAAGCTATCTTTGGGATTTCTCGATCAATGAAATCCTTCAAGCCGCTCTCTTCTAATACAACCTCCATGCGATCTTGCCATGCTATGTAATTCGAGCTTCCATCCCATGCGGGCCTCACTTAATGAACCTATGACATATCACATGCGTTTGTGGCATATTAAACAATACCCTTAATTTGTCTACATACTGGAAAATATCTCTAAAGATCACATTATTTAACCCCCTACCAATACGAACCCAATACACCTTCCCAATTTAAAAATCCCTAATTTCACTAGATATTGTAGGTATCCATTTCTTCATTAACATTTTTTATACCCCTTTATATTTTTTCATTAACTTTGGGCTCCATTTTTTATACCTGCCAATATAAAAACACTCTACCTCCTATATATCCCCCAATATATTATGTCATTTTTTCCTCAATAAATATCCCCCAATATGAACCCGCGTGGTATGGTATTGCTCCACTAGTGAAGCCCCCGTGTGCCATCCAAGGCATACTCGAGTGTCAAGCCATGGAATGCCATTGACCAACCTAAGGTATGAGATGAATTAGATTTGCACCTGCATCCCCTAACTTCAAACTTCAAATTCTCTTCTCAGTATACTTTTCACAGCTCCAGTAACCTTTGCTCCCATACCATGTAGAAATTCTGACTATAGATTAACCTGATAATGCAATATAACTAAAGCACAATACTTTAATCTACTTCTACAATCAAACTTGCGGAAGCTTAATAAATTTGAGCAAAATCAAGTTGAACACATCTAACCAAAAGAAGAATCAATACACATGAAACACAAAAGAATGCTCAGGGGAAAGCCTCAGCTAAAAACCCCACTATTTATATTATCATACAAGGTGGAAATATCTCACAATTACACAAAACTTTGGCTCTCAAAGCTAGCCAACTCTCAGTACAATCCTCCTGGATGCTCACAGGAAAACAAGGCTTCTTACAAACCTTCTCCTCAGCCCTCCAATCCTCCTATTTCCTTGAACAATTTCTGTTTGGTGATCCTCCTATTACCAAGTGGAAGACTAATCTCTCACATTAATCCTACACCCTGTCAGAACTATGAAATCCTCAAGGAACCTTCTTCCTTCTGCATGGATGAGTTTACTTTATATGAAAACTCATGCAACTGATAGTACACTATCCCTGTCTTTAATCTCAACTGGGTCTTTCTCAAGATGCGCATAGAGATGGGTGACGACGAAAGGTTTAGTGTTTCAAGAGTGGGCACAATTGCTTTTCAGAGGGAGAATCGAGCTTCTATCACCTTGACAAATGTGAAGTATGTGCCTGGACTAAAGAAGAACTTGTTATCGATTGCAATATTGGAGGAAAAAGGCTACGATGTTGTCTTCAGTAAGGGAAAGGTTTTCCTTAAACACATCACCACGGGACAGGTGAAGCAGATTGGTTCACGAGTCGAGAACTTGTATGCTCTTGAGGTTCAAGATGCATGCAAAGCCTTGAGGAGCAAGGAAAATGTTAAAGACTTGGTGGTTGAGAGGGAGAGTAAATTACCTCTCAACATGCAGCCCTAGAAGAAGTCTCAGACAATTTTTGAGGAGCCATAAGTGGAGATTCTAAGAGGAGACCGAGTGGAGGCATCCACTCATGCAGAGACCTCTAGTAGGGGGAAATTTCGAGCCAAGTGGGCAGAGGGATCACATGCAGCCATACCTCCAGGTGTCAGGTGGGGAAATGTGAAGAGATAGTCCCAAGAACTGAAATTGGGTAGGGTCCATTGAGAGGTTTTATCTCATGGATCGTACCTTGCTACAGGAGCCCAAAGTACATAGTAGTAGGAGGAATCAATGGGATTGATGCAGTCATAGATCAAAGTGACAGAGGCTAGAGCTGTCAAATATTGAAGAGCGTTGAGAAGGATTCACAACAGTGCAAAAGCAGAGTCAATAGAAGCGCAGAGTTATCAGTGAGTTGATGCATGCATGCACTCAACTAGTGTACTCCATATAATTGAAGATTCTCTCATCAGAAACTCATTCATGTCTATTATGAGAAAGACCTAGTTGAGCTAAATGTCAAGGACAGTGTACTATCAGTTGCATGATTTCTCCTATAAAGGAAACTCATGCATGCAGAAGGAATAAGGTTCCTTGAGGATTGCGCAGTCCTGACAGTGTGTTAGAGCAGTGTGTGAGAGAAGTGTTACACTGGGTGAAGGAGATCATCCCATAGGTAACTACGGAATGAAATAGGAGCTTGGAGGGCAGAGGGGAAGATTTGTGAGAAGCCTCGTTTTCCTATGAGCATCCAGGAGGATTGTACTAAGAGCTGGCTAGTTGTGAGAGCTAAATCTTTGTGTAATTCTGAGACATTTCCACCTTGTATGATAATACAGATAGTGGGGTTTTTAGCTGAGGCTTTCCCCTAAGTATTTGCTATGTTTCATGTGCATTGATTCTTCTTCTTATGGTTATATGTGTTCAGCTCTGATTCAACTTCATCTTTAAGCTTCTGTAAGTTTGATAGTAGAAGTAGATTATAGTATTTTGCTTTGGTATATTGCATTATCAAAGTGAGTGTGCACTCCTTTTTTATGGGATTTTCTTTTGTAAAACATAGGAAAAATATCCCCTTTTATCCAACCTAGCAGTTATCTCCATCTAATCTTATTATATTTTTACTTTTCTTTATAAGCACACCTTTATCTCTCAGAGTGCTTATGTTTGTCTTTTTACCCAACTTAGCATTTCTCTCCATCTAATTTTATCTTTCAACACAACATAACCTTTCTCTCCCATTATGTTGTTTACTTTGTGGGAATCTTTCTACTCATAATTTTGAGAGAATTTGGGAAGGTCCACCGTGTGGACTGAATGACTTAACAATTTCTTAGGATAAAAAGAAGTGCATATTACTTATATGTTGATTCTCATTATATTTGCAAAAGAAATAAAATATGTATTCATTATAAAATTATTTACATAATTAGTCAATTTAAGTGATCACCCTACATCCAAATAGTCAAACAATATTTACAACTAAATATAGAATAATCATACCTATAAAAACAACAGCACACGGGTTACAACAAGAGCAATATTCATAAGGAACAAGGGTATCACAAAGAATTAATATTCATTGTTCCCAACCAACCAAGAAACCTCAATTGGCTACAAGGTTTCTTTTTATATTAAATGACTTTATATCCTTTTAAAATTAATATAAAATTGTCACTTCATATATATCTTTTAGAGGTGGTTGCAATATCAACAATTTAGGGAGCATAGAGAGAATGAAATTATTGGTTTTTTATAATATTTTTAATTAAAACTAACTAAATATACTTGTCACTTTTTATTTTTTGATCCCAGTGTTGTAAAATGAGCCTCTGAAGCACAATCATAGATCAATACTATAATTTATCAATACACCATGCCAAAAAACCCATAACTTATTTTATATAGCACTACTTTATATGTTTCTTTTTAATTAATCAATTTAATTAAAAAGAGAAGAAAATATATAGCTATTTTGTAATAAATGTCCACTTTTAATTTGTGATTACTACTAAAAATATTCTAGAATATTGATCAAATGTTTACCACCTACTTAAAATTATGTTAAAATTCTAATATCCTCGTTAATACATGTAGACATAATTAATAAAATTAATGTTGTTATATATATACATTGAATTATACGAAATTTCCAACTTTGTAAATCAATAACAATCCAAATTGATGGCTCCAAGATCAATTAAGAACTAATTGGGTCCATCACCATCAAAAAAATACATTAAAGCTGCCCGAAACTTGATTAAGCGTTTTAAATCACTGGTACGGGGAAGACCTTTCAAATTCCTAGAATAGATCCCGCCCACAACATCTCCGCTGGCTTGTCGGTGGGGCCGCGTGCCTTGACTTGAGAGGCCCGCGCCCATTCAGACCAAAGGTTAAAAGAATCAGGCACAATCAACCTATCCAATGAGTTGGTAACATTTTCTACTTTACTTGTCATGTCAATGTTGTGAATCAAATCAATGAGAAAAGTTGTAACGCTGATAATGATATCGAGTTAAACAGTGAATGGGTGGGTCATCTTTTCAACCCCATAGTACAGTTATACGATGTTCATCACGGATGGGATTTCATCCGAATCGTGTCCAAACAGGATTCATCTTCCTTTTAATGATACTTGAATTTGAAATGGATTTCAAATATGTTCATTAGAATCTTCGGCATGAAGCGGATATAGAATGATTTGGCATTAAGAGTAAAGTTCAGCATGGACTACCGCGCGCGCCGCCCCAATGTATTAGCGATGGAGTTGAACAGGTTACGGGCGGGTCAATACCATCGTGTAGCCATCGGAATTGATTCAAAGTTAGTAAAACGATTGGGGGCAGAGTAGGCCTGCCCATTAAGATCCCTCTCCACCCGTGCCGGTTTGCGGCCAACTCGACGAAACATAACAATGAAAACTAGCGGCGAATGAACAGTCAACTCTTCCGGTTCCTCTTTATACGTATTCGCATTCCTTCTCATATTTCATATTTCCCCGTGGAAGTCTTCCAACTATCAGAATTCTCGCATTCCCATACTGAATGATATTCTCTTTTCTTGCCAATCCATTAGATATCATATCGTTTGTGTTAACAGAACTTCGATCTGATATCATATCGTTTGTCTGCTAACTCCGAGCTTTATGATGAAGAGCCATCCTGATTAATGGCTCTTCTGATTATGATCTCGTTCCTGCTCATTGCAGGGCTGAAGAATAACCTGTTTATAGCCCTCGACATTGATTCCATTCGCAATGCCCTTGTCGATGATGGGTCCTGATTAAACACTGCCCACTGTCATGTGGACGACGCGGTGCAGTGTCATGAGGAACAAGACCCTCCTTTGTAAAAGGTGTCACCAATGAGAACACTCTTTCGTTCAGCCATAACCCAGGTTTTCAAAAGATCAAGACGCCCCCCTGACCCGCAGATATGGCCGGCAAAGCCGAGGGTTATTTAAATTTAGTAGCGAATGACGAAGGATACCATCCGAACCCAGTCATACCGTAAATTCCTTGGTAACTGAACAACGGCTCTCCACATATAGTAATAGCCCTGGGGTCGTTGACATCTGGATGATCCAGCCTACATCTCGAACAACAAACGTCCAAATTTTCAATCCCATCACAGCCATGGAGATGATCAAGTGCAGCAATTAAAGAACAAGAAGGGTAAGCTGGTTACTTCTCCAAGCCCATGGAAAGGCCAGCAAGGGAAATTTATTGATGGCCGTCAACATAATACACGATCTTAGAACGGTGGTAAGAGCAACTTCTGACCTTCCGGTTATTTTTGTGCCTCTAAATGTCTCAATAGAATACACTTTACTTACAGCTTTGATCACAATGGCATATTTATAACGAAGTATTTCTTAAGCTGTGTGTGATCTTTTTATATTATCTCGAAACATCTTTTAATATTCGAGTTCTAATACAAGGATTTATTTCTTCCGTTTAATGTTAGGGTTTTGGTATGACATCAATACAAAAAAGGAAACAAAAACCATTTAATGTTCGAGCTTTTTAATATATGGTTTTTTTCTTCCATGTGAACATCTTTTGATGTTTAGGGTTTTGGCATGACCTGAGTGCAGAGAAGGAACCAAAAACATTTACATCCATTTTATTTAATCTTTTCTATGAATTAGTTAATAGGTTAATGGAAAAACAGATCCTAAGATAGGAAACTAAATTTATAGTGATTTGGTGTAATTTCAATACTTTCTAATATCGAAATTAATTTAATATTATTTAGCTTTTTAATTAGCATTTTCTTTGGCTCTTTCTAACACCTTTTATGTTAGGTTATGGTAATATTAATATAGTTATATAGCTAATAGTTATATCAGGTAATTTTCTTTGAGACTTTAAAAGGACATGCCTTTTACAATATGGAATTTCTATTTTTAAGATTATATTTTTAAAATTAATTATTTTAATAAATTTATAATTAATAAATTTTATTTATATATATATTTTTTAATTTTTTATAACTTTTTTTATTTCTATTTCTATATTTAAATATGTTAAAAATATTTTTTTAGAAGAGATAATTTTCAAGTCTTTTATTATAAATTTCCTCATACAATCGTTTTAAATATCAAGATAATCCAATTCAATATGAGAATATTTTCCAAGATGTCATTTTTTCAATAATTCTAATGAAATTCCAAGCCAAAGTATTTCTCAAAAAGATTGACGTTCAATTTATCACCATAAATGTGATGGTGATTTTTTTTAATAAGGATTACTCATTACAAATTATATTTTAGATAATAGTAAATGAAAATTTTATCAACTCATCAAAACAAGTCTAGATCTATCTTAACTCTGGATCTATAAGCCCCAAGAGGATGAAATCTCTCAAGGTGCAAACCTCTTTTTTTAGTGCAAAACTTGAGGAAAAGTTTTCACCTCAAGAGATTTGATTCCTTTCAACCCTTTATTGATCGAGAGTTAAGATGGATCTAGGCTAGTTTCAGTCCTATGCACCAAATTCTAACGAACATATGATTAATTTTATCAATAATATGTAATATTATTAAGTTTTGAATGTAAAGTGACAATGTAATAGTGTTAACAATAGAAAATGTGAATAATAAGGATATAGTTAATTACAAATAGTCCTCATTGTGATTAATCTCAAACTATTTTCTTTTACTATTCTTATTGTCACCCTTATTTACTTTTGTCATCCTTTCATGAAAAGGGAAGGTTAAATCATAAACCATTTAAATCTTTAGCTCGATCTACTATAGTAAACATCATATCTTGTCTCTCTTTATCTCCAATATTAATAGGTTGAATTACTATAACACAAAATTCAATGTACATTGTCAATATTTTTTTGTGCTTACACTAAAATCAATGTACATTGTCAATAATTTTTTGTGCTTACATTGAAATCAATGCACAACGTTAATCCAATCACTTTAAAATTATTGTACCATCATACATCCAACTACATCAAATCAGAAATCAACATCTATACTCAAATCAATGCATCTAATGCAAGAAATCAAATAAGATTAGAAAACAACATTTACACTAAAATAAATGCATCTACACTGAAATTAATGCATCTAGTGCAAGCAATCAAATAGGATTAGAAATCACTATCTACAATGAAATCTATACAATTAGTGCAAGAAATCAAATAAGATTATAAATAATCTAAATTGAAATCATTGCATCTAGTGCAAGAAATCAAATATTATTAGAAATCAACATCAACATGGAAATCAATGCATCTAGTGCAAGAAATCAAATAGGATTAGAAATCACCATCGACACTGAAATCAATGCATTCAGTGCAAGTAATCAAAATAGGATTGGAAAGCATCTATATTGAAATCAATGCATTTAGTGCAAACAATAAAATATCATTAGAAATCAACATCTACACTAAAATCAATGCATCTAATGCAAGAAATCAATTAGGATTAGAAGTCAACATCTACACTAACATAAATGTATCTAGTGAAAGAAATATTCTTCCCTCTCTCCCCCCTCAATCTATATATATATATATATATATATATATATATATATCCCTACATCTCTCCTTCTTTGGCTCTCTATCTCAACCCCCCAAACACACTCACTCTCTCATTCCATATATATCAATCTCTTTGTCCCTCTGTCCATCTCTCCATCTCTCTCTTCTTCCCTCTCTTCACTTTACATCTATATATCTCTCTCCCTTTGTCTCTCTATATCACTCCCAAAACCTACACTCTATTTCTCCAATCTATCTATCTATTCCTCCCTCCTCCTCTCCCTCTCTCTTTGTCTCTCTTCCCATTCTATCCCTCTCCCCCTATTCTATCTCTCTTCCCTCCTATTGTCATCTCTCCCTCTCCCTCCATATTCCTTATCACTCCCTCTCTATCTCTCCAACTTTCCTTCTCTATTTTTTTATTCTTATCTCCCTCTCTACCCCCCTCAAACTCCATCTTTCTTTCCCTACCTCTCTCCACTATCTCACATCCTCTCTCTCTTCCTTCCTCTCTGTCCCTTTCTCTCCTACCTATCTCTCTTCCCATTCTATCCCTCTCCCCTATTCTATCTCTCTTCCCTCCTATTGTCGTCTCAACCTCTCCCTCCATATTCCTTATCACTCCCTCTCTCTCTCTCTCTCTCAGCTTTCTTTCTCTATTTTTTTATTCTTATCTCCCTCTCTACCCCACTTGAACTCCATCTCTCTTTCCCTCCCTCTCTCCACTATCTCACATCCTCTCTCTCTTCCTTCCTCTCTGTCCCTTTCTCTCCTACCTATCTCTCTTCCCATTCTATCCCTCTCCCCCTATTCTATCTATCTTCCCTCATATTGTCGTCTCAACCTCTCCCTCCATATTCCTTATCACTCCCTCTCTCTCTCTCTCTCAGCTTTCTTTCTCTATTTTTTATCCTTATCTCCCTCTCTACCCCACTTGAACTCCATCTCTCTTTCCATCCCTCTCTCCACTATCTCACATCCTTTCTCTCTTCCTCCTCTCTCTCCATTTCTCTCCCACCTCTCTCTCTCTCTCTCTCTCTCTCTCTCTCTCTCTCTCAACTCTGTTACTATATACGTATGTCTCTCCTCTCTCCAAAGGTCACACGAAGCAAGATATATAACACATGCATGCAAGAGAAGTTTGTTAAGGAGTTAGAGGATGTGCATGCATACAACAACATCAAGAAGTCCAAGATTCATAGGCTTGCATATAGATTATCGGTCATGCCATGTGCAGAAGTGATTAAATGGATCATCACACATATGGATGACTCTCACCTTGTGCTTCGCTGTAAGAATTCCAGTCAACTTGCCACTTATTAGGGTGAAAATATGTCGACATATTATAATATACTCAAGCACATTAAATATGAAAATGATAGCTTTTACACGATATTGGATGACCTCGACACAATAGACATTATCAAATCATTGTGTTGAGAGCCTCCTAGGTTTCAGCATCATCAATCCATAGTTTATCTGATAAATATTCTCAGAGATGTATATCAATATTCTATCGCCGTGTATTGTCAGTTGTATGGGCGCAAGAATATTGAGATGTTCGAGGAGAATTGGATACATACACTCAATATAGTGGTGAGACGTGGCCAATTTTTCAATTGGGTGGATATATTATCATTTGTTTGCAACATCAAGTAGGGAAGGAAAAAGCATCTTTGCGAGCGAACAAGGCACCATAGTTCTACATGTATGAATTTCTATTAGATGGAATTGTGCACAATATGCATTCCTAGGAATGAAATGTAATTGGAACCCTAAGGAAAATTTATCAATTTACTTCCATTACAAAGTTTTATTAGAACTAAGCTTTAGAAGAGTGTATGACAAATTGGTTGAGAACTTGCAGTTAAATTCCAAATGACATTCAAGATCGATCCTACTTGCATGACCGATCAGTTAAAGGAGTCACTTCAAGATATCGCAGAATGTTTTGAATCTCGCGATGGTGCATACATCACATGTTTTGGTTGTCATATATCCCCTCATTTTATGCCTTCAACAAAGTGGTCATGCAAGAAGTATCAAATCAGCTGAACAAAGGATTGTCAGTAATTCTTCACGAGGGGAAGAAAGTCGCTTAGCCCATCTTTCCATTGAGGATCATATTATATGAGTTAAAGATATACAAAGCTACAACAATAGAGATACACGAGCTTAACCACCTACATTTTTCCACTATATACTTTCATGGATACGATCCCAAGCGAGTGGTCAGGCAACATTTTGAAAGGATCGACGACAATACATGGTACTCATCAATGTCCACAATAGAAGATGGGAAGGTAAAGAATTGGTACAATGAAAATATGAAGGCACATACATGGATGGAGAGTAGTCCACCCAAAGATCCACCAACTCAAGACTTGCAAGTATAGGAGGAGGAACATATAACCCCTAAATTAAGGAAGATAACTCTTAATAAAAGGATCATATATGATTTAGTAGGCGAGAGCAACAGAAAAATGGAAAGTTGATCCTTCCAACACAGTAGCTATTTAAGCAAAGTACTAGAGCAGAGAAGCAAAAGAAGAAGAGGAGAAGAGGAAGAAGGATGAGTTTCTCCAGAAGCAAGAAGAAGAAGAAGAAATAAGAAGGATAGAAGAAGAACAATAGAAGCAGTCCGTGGAGGAAGAAGCAAAACAGAGATTGGAAGAAGAACATTTGACTCAAGAGTTAGAAGAGGAATAGTTAGAGGAAGAGGATACCATCTAGCCATTGGAGGAAGAACCAAATACTCCAGAAGAACAACCTCTCACAGGTGGTAATCTTCCATTTTAGAGATGGGAATCACACCTCCATTGGAAAATAAAGTCATGGATGTATGCAGTGTAACATTTGATTACCTAGAGAAGAGGATCATGCCGCATAGGCATATATAGTTTCCCAATGATCCTAAAAATATAGTCTCAGTTGCTATAGATAAGGTGATAACGTCCAATACCAGAAGCAATCATAGGGAAGTCATGGTGGAAAATTTTGAGTTCGCTAGAGAAGCACAAGATAATTCTTAGTACTTGTTGAATGAAAATACCAGCCTAAGAAGAGAAAATGTTGCATTGAAGAAATACACAGAACATCTTGTGGTGGAAAATAAACAACTGTCATCACATAGTTTTAGTACCACAAGATGGTAGACATCCATGCAGGAAGAAATGGGGCCAATAAAGGACACCATGGTGAAATCATATGCTGAGATAATTCTTCTAGAACAAGTGGTGTCTCCTCTTGTTGTCATACAAAAGAAGGCACAAGAAGTGGTCAAACTCAAAGCTAGTAAATAGATCAATCGATCATCTTTAGGAGTGGGTTGTCAAGAATCCAGATTCTCCACAACATTTAGAGAATAAAGACAAGATTTTCACAGAGATGGATAGAGTTTATTTGAGTCTAAACCACCAAAACTACATCAGTCTTGGTGAGTAGTTGATTAGTACCATTACTTCATATAATTGACTGCATATTGGTTTTTGAGTCTCTCACACATAAGCATGGGATGACTTCGATAGGTACACTTGAAGCAATTAGAGGCAAGGAGGTCATCTTCTTAGAGTTTAGGAAATACATAGAGCATATCAAGAATAAAATAGAAAAGTAAGGCTTAGAGGTTACCAAAGACGTTATTTAGGAGTATTCATTTGCACCAGTCAAAGTGCATACGAAACTCTCTTGTATCTCGAATAATGTAAAATTAATCTCCAAGAACATATTTACCAAGGCACTAGAGATACAGATGCGCTACACTGGAGACTTGACCATTCGAGTCAAATACATGTCAACGAAATTCAAAGCGTGGGACACTTACATCACTAATGAGCTCCATGTAGAATCAAATGATATATCAATTTGATGACTCTTTGTCCCATTATCAATTTTGTCTTATGTAGTCATCGTTTCATTTGTAATTTTTCTTATGTAGTAAATGATATGTAATGAAGTCGAAGGGACACATGTGGAACGTGAAAAGGAATATATTGGAATGTAATGAGTAATGTATAGAATATGAACATTCATAGAAGTAAAAGAGTCATGAGGAAGATCAAAAGTCATTGTTACTTGTTATAAATACCTCCTCATAACTCAAGCAAAATGAGGGGGATTTTAGAAAGATTAGATTCTATAGTTCTTGCCTTGGCTTCTCTTGTGAGACATAGGAGATAGATCATTCTTTGGAGAAGAAAGTTGTGGCTTCGTGTTCCACTATTGGATGTAGTGTTTCATTTATGGAACATTCTACTTGGGATCTTACACTTTTAATTATAAGCTCAATGAGTTGACACTTCTTATTACATGTATCATAGAAATATTTCGACTACTTTGGTTATGTTTATGTTACATGTTTCTTTAATTGCATACTAAGTTAATGAACTAATCCATTGCTTAGCTATGACTATTATTGAATGAGTGTTGTTATGCTTTAACGAATGATGGTTATTATGTGGACTAATCTCCAAGTATTTAACAACACTTTATTTTTTTCCCGAGTCCCCCTTTAGGATAGTGATATTAATTTTCTAACTGGAAGCTCATTTCCCCCACGAACCCTGGAACTCTTCCCCGTCCACCTTACATTGAGTGTCTCACAAAGCTCTCGCATTATTTCTACCCCAAACTAGTGTTGAGTTCTCTTTTGTTGGATTGTAACCAATGGATATCTTTAAACCTTTCCAACAATGGACAAACCGTATGACTGAATGGGACTCCTACACCAAATGGTGTGAGGTATAATTAGGACTTCACATAGGGGAGATATGATGCAGGAGCATGTGACTTAGAGGGAAAAATCTTCAAACATATTCCAAAAATACAAAAAAAAATCTACAGGCAAGGGAGTGGGGTCCTTTAGCCAACAATTTTCATGCTTTCCTAGTTTAAGATAAGAGTAGAGTTAAGAATAAAACATGCTAATTATATTGCTTATGGATAAGCTGTAACAAAGCTTTACGCTTTAAATCACTCTATGTAAAAGCATGCTTTTGTAAAGGATAATGACCGAGAAGGCTTTATCTATTTTTTATAAATAAGAAACAATGGGACTCTCAGAGGAGGTCGAGCCAGAAGCATTATCATTTTGCAAAACCTCTCTCTATTCATCTGAATTAATGACTCTCTGTTAATTGGTATTTTACGTATGTATCAGTTCTGGTTCTGTTGTTTTCCGTGTTTATGAATGGTGATTCAAATTGTTGTTTTCCAATCAACACTTAAGCATAGGCCTGTTGGGTAGTTTTCCTTCACATCGGCGATCGCAGGCTCCTTGAATCGTTTTATAGAGTTCGCGGCCAAACTCTGTTTACACAGAGGAATCGTGAAATACTTAGTCCAAAATGAGTTTTTGGACCTGAAATATTATTAAGTCTAGTTTACATCTTCATCAGGTCCGAACCTTTATCACACTGCATAATCGCAAGAGGAGCGGAAAGGGTTGTGGAACTACCGAAGTCTGAAACCCCGATAAGCTTGGACCTAAAACATTATAGAGAAGAGCGGAAAAGGATGTTGAGTCCGCAAGGATGATCGCATTGCAAACTCGAAGTGGAAGGAACTAAGTATATGTACATTGGAGGTTGCGATAGCAATTTCCGAGAGCACGTGTTATCGCATCGAAGGAAGGAGTGTTTGAAAGCCCGATTATAAACTGTCAATAGTGTTATTTGCGGTTAATGCAAAGCCTTTGGAAAAGAGCGCAATAGTGTAATTCCTTTGGAAATTACACTAAGACTATTTGAGAGCCGTGACAGTGTTAAAGCGCTGACAATGTTTTTGGGTAATTCCTTTGAAATTACAGTTCTGATAGGAACAAAGGCTCTCTTTATCAATTAACAAGGGTTGGGGTGATTGGAAAAAAACCCATGAGGTTGTCAGTTTAACATTAGATGACTGATACGCCATATGAAGCAGAAAGAGAAATTTGGCCTGATATTGAAGAAATTTCAGACAGATTTGCGAGGCTATCTATATCGCCTGCACCTAAGCCACGAAGATACCCTTACAATGTTTCCAGAATCTAAGAATGTCAGCAAAAGACTACAAAATAGGTCCATTTGACCTAGAAAATAGGTAGTAAAAATACGAAACCATGTAATTAGGGACATATCCGATGACTAGATGGAAGGATCATAATCCATAGCTACAACCTAGATGGCTCCTTGTTGTCAGGAGTATAATGTAAATGTGTTATTTTGTACAATCCATCCACTAGTCTGCGTCCTCCATAGAGCGGGGGGTGTATGCATGATGATTGAACATGCCCATCAAAATTATTGCTAGGAGGAATTTCGCATGCCAATATGAATCAACAATGTGCATCTACTAGTTGAGGCGCAAATGTTTAAGCCTGATATTTGACATCTACTTTTATATCTTAGCAAGAACCTCCATGTCTGAGAGTTGATGCATGTGGAATGTTATTTCTCTCTAAGTAAAGGTGAGATCACCTTGGATTTTTACCCATGGTAAGCTCATAAAACTAGGAAACAGTTCCCCCCCAGGAAGTAGTGTATACATGTATTTCCTTGATTGGACCATTCCTACCAATAGGTCACTCCTCCATAGACGCGAGCATAGTGATGGGTCATGGTGGAGATACCATGAAATAAAATGAGACAAATGGTTAGGAGAGGATACGTGGAAGAAATGGGTGGTAGGAAATGAGTCACGTGTAACAGAATCAGGGAAAAGTGATCGAGCGTTAGTGATGGCCAAGTCTAAAGAGGGAGACAGATAGCTAGTAGAGAGTGAGGGGATAATCTCGCCGAGGAAAGTGAATGGGAGGTAAGATAGGGCCAACCAGGGAGAGAATCTAACAAAGAAGAGTGGACATAATGGTTAGACCATAGGGAGGTCTCTTAGGTGCTAACACAATCCAAATGTAGGAACATACAAACCAAACTAGAATGTGGCACATAGTAGAGCCAAAATGAAACCTTGAAATGGAAGAAGAGGCTAAATGTTGAGAGGTGTAATTGAAATGAAAATCAATTGAGTGCACAACTGAAAAAGGAATCCAACAATGAAGGTAATTGTAGTCTTGCATGCAAAAGAAATGAAACATAAAAGTTACAACATACATGCCAAAACCTATAAGGAGAAAGAAACAATAAGGAAAATTGAGTCTTGTGAGTTGTTACATGGAAAATGTCATCAATGCTATAGTTCCAATTAACAAGGGAGATATCTTCGTTTCTGAAGCCACATAGGCTTACCAAAGATAGAAACTCAGTACCACCCCAGGGATTGAAGTGATGGACTCGAAAGAGACTCTAATTGTAGTTGATGAGAGCCAAGGCTAGTGTGTTGGAAAAGAAGCTCTGAGAGCTAGAAATGATGAAGAAATAAATATTTTGAGCCATAATGAGGAATACAATAAATGAAAATGAATTTGGATGATACTCCATTGGAGAGAATCCCTGGTAAACTATCTAGAGGATCGGCTGGAAATCAAAAAAAAATGTGGAGCTTGCAAGAAGTTAAGTACTATGATCGCAATATGTATGTGGAAGTTCCTTGGAATGATTCATCCCTTGAGAATTCTCTATAGGGGAATTCTTCCATGTTCCCCAATCGCTTGTCTAGGTGGAGTATTTGCAAGTCTCCCCTTCCCTCCCGTCACCCATTTTCTCTGAAAGCACCCCATATGGGGTTTTAAATAAAAAAAAATTGTAATGCTTGACTTTATATTACTGAGAAAAAAAAATAGATTGAGTGTGGCTTGGTGCTATTCACCCCCTAGATGAGAATCCAGTCTAACAAAATAATTATAATATCTTCAAATTTCCTAGATTGTTCTTTACAAGTGTGTCCATTAAAACAAAATATTGTCAAGAGACTAAACTAATATGCGCAAAATGGAAAACATATTGGCTCATATTATCTGATCCATTTACCACTAAGTTATAAGAGGACCCAAATACGATAAGTGTACGAAGACATTATCCAAGACTGAATGTCAAGCAAGTATTGACGATTGAAATTATAACTATCCAGAAAGTAAGCAAAGTTCACCTATCCTGATGAGTCGAGGCCATGGATACTGGTGTATGAGGGATATAATCCCATGAGCATGTGCTAGGCAAGAATCAATCTCTCAACCCCATAACTTCGATTTCATATTAGCTACACTGTGCTCAAAATAAGATGAACAGAGAGACTAATGAGGCTTCGTCCCCCATGCACTATAGGTGTGCCAAAAGTGGGAGCTAGGCCTATAAGTAGTTTCACATGCCAATTCACATAATGCATATCAAACCCAACATCTCTTTCTTAACACTCAGCTCGGAGAGCAATGCCACCTTAACGAGAGAGAGGAGAATAGGTCCATCCATGTTTCATTAACTAAGAGTGCTAGAAGGTTTTTCCAACATTTATGACACAATTTAGCCCAAGCGAATCGAAACTGAAATTATATGCATGATGGATAGCTTCAACCTCATAGATACTAGGGGAATTTAGAAGAAAATAAGTTTCCCATATAAATATGCAGAGCAACCCCAATTCTCCATACTGGTGAAAAGCAAATAATTCCCATAGATTTCCCTAATGAAGTATACATAAAGGCTACAAGAACGATGCGTATGTCAATAAACTTTCACCATATATATGCCTTCAACTGCGTGAAGCATACCACCTATGGAGCCTAGAGAGGGATCTGTAGAAGACTTTCACATCTAAAGAATGACTTGGCTACTCACACATGATGAAGAAATCATGGTTACATCATAGTCAGCCATCATGAAGTTAAGCCTAGTGTACTTGCTAGCAGTGGATGTTAATGCCCACTCAATCTTGATAATAGACAGCTTGTACCCTCTACTCAAGGGAGGCACATGGAAAGACATGTGCTTGGCCCTTCCATAATAATCAATCATTTCCATAACATAATTTGGTGTCATCATCCACATTGGGGGTGAAATATTGGAGTGTCATAGCCGCACTAGAGTTCCTTAGTGGATCTCGAATAGGTTTGGACCAACATAGATCCAGTGAGGAGAAATATAAGTTGGGGGAATATTTAGCTAGGTGATCTGCAAGTTTATTTTTGGAACTATGAATGAGATAAAGGAGGGGATCTCAAACTCTCTATAGGAGCTCTTAAACCTTATTAATATTAGATTCAATGTGTAAACTTTTTGAAACTTTTATAAGTGGTGTGTCGCTTTTTAACCTCTTCATGATGGATATTATTATCATAGAGTCCCCTTTAATAATTATCTAGTGATAATCAAATTTTAGGATGGTTATCAGTCCATGTTGCAGAACCAAAATTTCTACTTCATTGTTAGTGATAGTTCCAAGCTTTTCTTCATATATATAGAGAATTTGTCCTGACTTGTTCCGAAGGACACCATAACTTGTTGGGCCTAGCTTTACTAGAGAGGCTCCATCAAAGTTTAACTTTATGAAGCCTGCTAGGGGAGGGGACCATGGTGTGGGATTGGAAGTTGCATGATATATCAAAGAACTAACAATGGCTGAATCGTGTGGCCTAATACCCAAAATTTTCAAGATGGCTTGCTTTGTGGGAGGACAATCCCAATCCTGAGAGTTTTAGCGCATTGAAGTGATATTCCCTTGAAGGTGAAAAATATAAAAGCTATGTACTCCCTCAATTAAAAATATGATATCCTTCAAAATATAGGCATTTTTTCCTTCCATATATTCCACAATCTAAAGCCCATTATTATTTCTAGGCCCTCTTTATGATGGGACTGTTGTAGGGAGATTTGTTCCAGTTTTCTCATAAGATCAATATTGACTAGGTTTAAGGTCAACATTGAAAGGCCTGCTATAGCTAATTCCAGATCAATGAAGAGAAAGTGTGGCTAAGAAAAATATGCTTTAGATCATTTTCTTGTGCTTCCTGTTGATAGCATATTGAAGGACCGAAAAAACCCTCTTTCTGAAGATTGTCCCAAGTCATCATTTTCTTTTTAAGGAGTAACCAAAGGATTAAAGTTATGTTAGGCCAATGCTTATGTTTCTAGAGGTACTTCTATGTTTAATTAGATTCATGAGGTTGAGTGGGGTCTGGGATTCAACAAGTTTCTTTAATATTAAAGGCCCCTATAGAGTCATATCCCCATCTCAAAATTTTCGGTTTGCAGTGCACAATAGTATTCCAAGAGGACAATTCCTATTGAAGAAGTTGTGTTTCATCTACATGATCGTGTACATGTGGTAGAGAATGAAACGTCCAAGGGAGTCAGTGAGTGACTGGGAAGGAGTGTTCCTAACAATGTGCCACCAAGGAAAGTCCTTCACTTAGGAGATTATTTTGTATGGGTACAAAATTAGGCAAGGAAGAAAGCATTGGCCATTGGTTCCATGAGTCTTCCAATAACGTTTTTCTACCATCCTTGAATTTCCCAAAAGCAGTGATCTTGAAGAAAATATTTATTATTGCAAGTTGCTTTCATGACGTCGGAACCTTTTGGGCCATTATTCATATGAGCAAATTGAGAAGGGGGAGTATTAGGTGCATATTTGTTTAACCATGATTTTAAATATTAAAATTACTATTATAATATTCTGATATTTATTTAAATATTAAACCAACTTATTTAATTCTATTTTCTGTGTATCAAATTTTTCCATTCACATACATATTTGCAATGGGCCAAAGCATTAAACTTTGATTGGAACTACTTCTCCCACCTATACAAATTTTAAAATATCCTCACACAATACATAAAATTTCTATCTTGAGATATGTTTTGAATTTTTAAACTAATAATTATGAAAATATTTTCCTTGCCAATGTAGATCAAATGACACAGTGGCCATTACAAACCAAGATGTATTAATGTTTGTAATTTCACCCTACAAACATATACAATGAAATGTTACATAGTATAGCTTCGACTCTCCAGCTCTATCTTACTATAGTTTGATCATCTCATGAAAAATGTAAATGTATCTATAATGTTATAAACCATTAAGAATTTAAATGCCCCAAATACATCTTCTCCCTTTTTTCATTTCGCCAAAGGTTGATCTGAAGGCTTGGTGCATATACCTGTCTCATAGCTATATGAATTCAAATAATTCAATGCCTATGACACAAATATTTTTTACCTCGTTCTAGTTCAAGACTCATTCTAATTCAATCATATATATCTTAAAAAATGACTCACAATGTAAAAATCTTAACAACTTGATTCAATGCAAGTAACAACATCTTTAATGTGAAATGCTCGTTACAATCCATGGAACCCTAACCACTCCCAATCAAGGGAAGATTCGATTCCCTATTAATTTACACACTCACTTCAATCCATTTATTCACTATGGACTAACTAAAACTTCACAAACATGAAATATAATACAATTCTCTTGATTTCAAGCTTCTGCAGAGAATATTGTCTTCAGGTGTGAGCTATTTTTGCGAAGAAGACTAAAAAATTTGATGTTGGAAAATTTGATGGGAAAGAAAATCTTAAATTGTGGAAGTTCAAAACATGGATCTACTAGTACAAAAGGGTTTGCATAATTCCTTACGTGTTAGAAGAAATAAGCTTGTGATGATGGTCGATGATGAATGTGGGAGAAAATGATAGAGCACTTAGTATAGTTCAATTTTGTCTCACTAACCATGTTTTATTCAATATTGTCAAATAAGTGACAACAGTAGGCTTTTGGACCAAGTTGGAAGGTGTATATATCACAAAATCCTTGACGAACCATACCTACTTAAATAGGACATTGTATATCTTGAAGATGAAAGAAGGTATGAAAATTTTATATTGCCTAAATGTGTATAATAATGTTACCTTCTAATTAATAATATAGGTGTCATACTCAATGGTGAAGCCAATACGGTTACATTGTTGTGTTTGCTTCTTGAATTGTTTGACCATTTTGTAACCTCCATAATCTTAAGAAAAATGGATACTCTTGAATTTGATGTTGTTGTTGGCAATCCTTTTTCTTAAGAGGTGAGGAGAAAATCAATCATTTAAACCTTAACACCAAAAACAATGGTGCTTAGAGGACACTTCACATAGAAAGGAGATAAATTGAGTGGTACATTCATGTTAAAATCAAAAGGAAAGAAGAGTAAAATGTGATATTAGTTTTGAAACAAATCAACGCATCTTGTGAAAGACTACTTGAGAATACATGAATCCAATGAAGATTTAAAAGACTAGTCAAATCTAGTTCAATTGTGTCCAAGCATGATCAATAAATTACTATAAATTTGTTATGTTCGTAAATATTATTAATATTTGCTATTAGATTCTCGCACATATCATCATCTGTATCCACATAAAAAATGGTTTTCAACATATGAAGTTATTGAATGTGGATTTGGCCTTATGGGTAATAATAAATCCTATAAATATATTAGGGTTTAGTGTGTCAAAATGAAGATGCTTGATGGTATTATGAGAATGTTAACATATCTTAGACATGTAAATGAAAAAAAAAAAAAAAAATCGAAGAAACCTTTACACATTGTATGGAAGTACTTAGATTAGTGAAGCACAAGTGGCATCCACGTAGGTGACGTAATCCACCCATTTATGGAATTAGCGATTGGGTGATCTGAGAAAAAATTGACTATAGGTATTGATAAATTGTAAGCTACTTAGAAACATTTTTTCTTCAAATTTACATTTATACGAAATTATATATTTGGAAAATAATGTAGACATTGATTTAAAGAAGGTAACCATAGTAGTAGAGATACTCTTGATTACATCTATTCTGATGTTTGTGGTCCATTCCCTACTATTTACTTTAGAGTATTGTCACATTTTGTTTCATTTATAGATGATTTCACTAGAAATGCATGGGTCTATTTATTAAAAAGAAAAGATGGTGTATTTAAAAAATTTCAACAATTTAGAACTATGGTTGAAAAGATAACTAATAGGACAATAAAATTTATAAGAAAAAGATAATGAATGTGATTTCACTTCATTAGAGTTTTAATAACATTACAAAGAAAATGGTATCATGAGACATAAAAAGACATTTAATACTCCTTAGAAAAACGGTGTGGCATAACACATGACTAAGTCTCTTCTAGAAAAAGGAACCTGGAGCATGCTAATAAATGCCAATTGGCAATAAGGGTTGTGGGTAGAAATAATTAATACTTCTTATTATGTGTTGAACCAATCACCGTCTACTATAATAAACTATAAAATCCTTGAAGAGGTATGGATAGGTCATCCCTATGATTATTCAAATTTAAAAAAAAAAGGTGGTTGTGATACATATTCTCTTACACCTCATAATCAACATTTAAATTATACTGTAAATCAAATAAATACATATATGTTGGTTATGATGATTTTGCTAATGGCCATAGGTTGTGGAATCATTTTCCCACAAAATAGTGAGCAGCAAAGCTGTGATATTTGATGAATATTCTCTTATTAAATCAGATCATGCAAAATATATTTTGAGATAGGAACTAGTAATAGAAAAAACACCAAAAAAAAAAAAAAAAAAAAAAATTTCTGAAAAAACCATCTAAATACAAAGGGAAGAAAGAAGAAGCTTCTAATGACAAATATAAAAAACATTAGTTTGAGGGTAAACCATCTACATACAAATGGAAGAAGGAATAAGCTTGTAATGATAAATAAGTTGTAGATGTTGAATACATTCAAGAAAATGCTGAAAATCCAAAACCAACACTCATAAGATCTCATGAGAAAAAAACCTCCTAAAAATGTTTGTCGATTTCACTTCATCATTTGATTTGGTTAATGATGATTGGGTAGCTTCTTGTTTTCAGGAAGTAGTAGATGATATCATTAACTCCAAATGGATTCCATGAATGAAAGAAGAAATGGATGCCTTGAAGAGGAACATAACTAGGGATTTTGTAGAACTTCCAAAAGATAGAAAGGTTGCTGGATGTAAATGGGTTTTCAAAATGAAAAGTGGTACTGATGGTAATATTGAAATGTATAAGCAAAAAATATTGTAAAATATTATTCATTTATCTAAGGTATAGATTTCCATGAAATATTTTTTATAATTATTAAACTTGTATTTGTCCATATTATGTTTGTGATAGTGGTTTCGCTTGATTTATAGTTAGAGAAATTAGATGTTAAAACAAAATTCTCTCATGGATTTTTGGATGAGGAGATTTATGTGAAAAAACCAAAAGGTTTTGCGCAATGTCACAATGGAATATTAGTTTGCAAACACAAGAAATCATTGTATGGCCTGAAGCAGTTACCCAACTAATGACACAAGAAGTTTGATTGCTTCATGATGATCTTAAATTATACTAGGAGTGTAATAATTATGTGTACTTTAAAATTTTGAACGGCATATTAATTATCTTAGTGTTGTATGTTGATGATATGCTCATTGCGAGTAAAAGCATGGAATAGATCAATAGGATGAAGGCTAAAATGGTAAGGATGTTTGATATGAAGGATCTAGTAGGTATAAAATAAATGTTTCACATTGAAATATGAATAGATAAGAAAAATGGTAAGCTTAGGTTCTCATAGCATAAGGATGTAGAGAAAAAACTTGAGAATTTTAGGATGACCAATGTGAAACTAGTTATTATCCCTTTTTCTTCCCATTTTAAGCTTTCTTCACCCTTATGTTTGAGTAATGAAGAAGGAAAAAATATATGTGTCATGTATTGTATGTTAATGCAATAGGATACATGATGTATGCAATGGTTTTTACTAGACCAAATACTTCACATGTAGTGAGTTTTGTTAGTAGCTTCACGGAAAATCTAGGAAAGGAGCATCTAGCTACAATGAAGTGGTGCTTCGGTATCTTAGATGAACTAGTGATTATTGTATCACCTTTAATGGTTGTAATTATTATGTTTGGGACATGTTGATCCAAATGTTGTTGGTGATTTGGACAAGATAAGGTCTACTTTAGGATATGTCTTTACCCTTGGAGGGGGATCCATTAGTTGGATGTTGATTCTTCAAGAAACAATTTATTTATCCACCATAGAGGTAGAGTATTTATTATTATTAATACAAATTATTTTTCCTTTCATTTATTTATTTTTATTTTTTATTTTGTCTCCAAGAGGAACCTAACAACTTGCCTAACAAGTAGTTATTAGTAAACCTCTCGGGTTTAAGGCTTATCTTTCTCTTTGTAAACTTGAACACAAGAAGTAGGATTTGAACATTGAATCTTCTTTTTTTAGGGCTCACATTACTTTGATCACGAATGTAACAAGGGGGATTTGAACATTGGCTCACATTACTTTGAGAACCAATGGAAGACATTTTTCCTTTTATTTTGTTAATATTATTCATTTTATTAATATTTTTTTAAGGGTGGTTCACGACATTCCATGGCCGCTACATCAACGGGAAAAATCCAAGCAGATCAACCCAGAGGGATCTACCTGTCCGCCAAACAAGCAAGGCCTAACCCCAAAGGCGCCCTCCCAACCAGCGAGATAGTTAGCAACAAGAACTCCTCCCAACTCGTAAGATACTTACCAACTAGAAGTCGGCTAAATGAACTAACCCTTAAAGCTATTCATTTTATTAATATTACTAATATACACATTAAATTTATAAAAAATAATATCTAAATAAAATGTGTTACATGTAAAATAAGCTACTTACTACATTAATTACTATTATAATAAATGTAGATATCCAACCATTTTCTATAAGATGAGTTGATAACATTCATTTCATTAATTTTCGTTTTGGTACATTAATTTTGATTTTGATAATGAATGAAATTAATGTCGATGGTTTTATATCTATAAATTGAGTTATGCACATGTTTGATCTTCTGAATGGATAACATTGATTATATATATATATATACAAACAATGATACTGCAATTATGTCATAAATAAACAATCCATGTCAAATGTGTCACATACATAGGTTTGGTGGCTCAACGATCGATTAAGAATTAATTGAGTCAGTCACGTTAAAGAAAACATTAAAGCTGGCGGGAACTTTAAGTCTTTAAACCACTATTACCAGGAAGACCTTTCAAATTCCTAAAATAGGTCCGGCCGGAACAACCCCGCCGCCTTGTGGGTGCGCCCGCAACCCTTGACTTGAGGCCCCCAGTTGCTCGTGTGGGCAGACAGGGACTTTCAGACCATACGTTAGAAGTTTCGGCCACAATCAATCTACGCAATGTGTCGATAACTTTTTCTGCTTTAATATTGATAATGATATTAAATTGAATCTAATCAATGCTCGTTTGGGCAGACAGGGACAGACAGTGTCTTTCAGACCATACATGAGAAGTTTCGGCCACAATCAATCTACGCAATGTGTCGATAACTTTTTCTGCTTTAATATTGATAATGATATTAAATTGAATCTAATCAATGAAAAACGTTGTAGCGGTGATAATGATATTGAATTGAAAAGTGAAATCGGTGGGTTATTCTTTTCCAACCGATGTTACAATTCCTCAATCATCTAATTTGAAGCAATTCATCCGTGGGATGAAATTTCTTCCGAAACAAGCTCAACTTTGTTGAGGGACATCGTGTCGAAAGAGGTGTCCTCTTCCTTTTAATCAGACCTGAATTTAAGATAGATTTCAGATATTTTCATTTGAATCCTTTGCATCAAACGGATATAGAGTAGCTTGGCATTAACAGTGAAGCTCTACATAGACGAGGCGTGTTATTTCAAATTCACTGAAAATTTGATGATAGGTACTCATTTTTCATGCCTGTCATTTCAAAGTTTACACATATTACTAGTGTCAAACCGTTTTTTATTATATGCTAAAAAACGAAGGCTAGTGTGTTGGAAACGAAGCTCTGGGAGCCAGAAGTGTTGAAGAAATAAATATTTTGAGCCATAATAAGGAATACAATAAATGACAATGAACTTGGCTGATACTCAATTGGAGTGAACTCCTGGTAAACTGTCTAGAGGATCGGCTGGAAATCAAGAAAAAAGTGTGCAGGTTGGAGGAAGTTAAGTACTGCGATCGGAATATGCCTGTGGAAGTGCCTTGGAATCACTAATCCCTTAAGCATTCTCTATAGGGGAATTCTGCTGTGTTCCCCAGTCACTTGTCTAGGTGCAGCAGTTGCAAGTCTCCCTCCCCCTTTTTCTCTTAAAACACCCCATATGAGGTTTTAAATTTTTTTTGTAATGCTTGACTTTATATTACTAGGGAAAAAAGATACATTGAGTGTGGCTTTGTGCTATTAGCCGCCTAGATGAGAATCCGACCCAATAACACAAGTTTAATATCTTCAAATTTCCTAGATTGTTCTTTACATGCGTCTCCATTAAAACAAAATAATGTCAAGAGACTAAACTGATATGCCCAAAATGGAAAACATATTGGCTCATATTATCTGAGCCATCTACAACTAAGTTATAAGAGTACCCCAATACCATAACTGGACTACTGCATTATCCAAGACTGAAAGACAAGCAAGTACTGACGATTGAAATTATAACTATCCAGAAATTAAGAAGAGTTCACCTACCGTGATGAGTCGAGGCCATGGCTACTGATGTATGAGGGATATAATCCCATGAGCCTGGTCTAGGCAAGACTCAATCTCTGATCCCCATAACCTTCGATTGCATATCGACTACACTGTGCTCGTAAGAAGATGAACAGAGAGACTAATTAGACTCCAGTCCCCACGCACTATAGGTGTGCCAAAAGTGGGAGCGAGACCTGTAAGTAGTATTACATGCCCATTCACATAACGCATATCAAACCCAGCATCGATTGCTTAACACTCAGCTGAGACAGCGATGCCACCTTAAGGAGAGAACGGAGAATAGGTCCATCCATGTTCCATTAACTCGGAGTGCTACACAATTTTGCCAATGGCTATGACACAATTTTGTTGGGGATTTTTCTAATAAAATCCCAAAAACAAACAAAATAAACTCCACAGAGTCAATGCTCTATTTCCTTCTGCCACAGGATCTTTTTGCACAGGGAAGCTTTTAAAAAGAATTCTCAGAACAGAGTATTACACAGCCATAAAAATCCTTGTATTCATTAAAATATAAAATACGTGAAACAACATTCATCCTCTTTCACTCAGAAGGATTTACCAAAAATACATTCAGCCAACTCTGATACATATTCATCCTCTTTGCTGAGAGGGATTCACCAAATTTAATTCATTCTACAAAACTCTGTTTTCACCTGAGAATTTACTGTGCTGGGTTTACTGCAGTAAAACCCCTTTATAATTTACTCGTGTAAAACTAATTTTACACATACTGCTGTAAAACAAACTTTTACATATGCAGTAAACTTTTACATTACATTCACAATTTCAAAAATACCTGTGCGCTCTTTTCTTTTGCATTTCAATGCAAATCCAATACATAAAAAAAATTCTCACGCTGCTGCGTATTTCAAAATGTCTTCTTAAAAAAAAATTAATCTCCACTTTGGTTTCGAAACCCTTGCTCTAGTTCCTCAGTGCTGTGCTCTCCTTGTTTTATTTGCTGCTGCAAAAACTCTCTGGTTTTCCTCGCTGCTGCGAACACATGTTTTTCTTCTCCTCCCGTGTGCGATACCAAAAAAATAAAAGGATACGATTTTTATATTTTAATACATGCCGTATGAAAAACTTAAATATTTTACGAACGCATATGACACTGCATTGATAACAGGTATGGTCAACCAAACTTAAATCTTACTCCACGCAAGTTCATAAATGTTGACCGTATGTATCTTGGAACAATCGACGGCGGAGATTGATGAAGGCAATCGGACGGCGGTGATGAATATCGGGAGGCCATACTTGACTGAATGATAGCACCCGAGAAATGATTTCTGCTTACATATGGGGAGAGCCACGCGTCAACACTAAATTGTATCGGGCTCTTGTGTACGAAAACCACTTTCTGCTGGAAGGCGGTCCGATACGCATCAAGGTGGTTTGCTGGTTTGGCTCCGGCGGTTTTGGGTGCAGCCGTCATTTTCCACGTCCGCCTGCATGGTGCCTGCAGTTGGAATTAATATTCCAACACTCCCCTTTAATTTCAACTGTTGGGCATTCAATCTTACCCAAACACTTCCTCACATAGAGGGATTCACCAACACTCCTGTTACAAGAACATCTTCCTCACATAGAGGGATTCACCAACACTGCTTCTGATGCAGTTCCACAACCAATTAAAATAGTCTCCCTCTTAACAGAGGGATTCACCTGAGACTGTGCTGAAGAGTACCTTCCTCATGATAGAGGGATTCACCTATGTATGCTAAAAAAGCATCTTCCTCTTGACAGAGGGATTCACCATGACACTGTGCTGAAAAGCACCTTCCTCTTTAACGGAGGGTTTCACCAAATGACTGCGCTGAAAAGCACCTTCCTCTTTAATAGAGGGATTCACCAAGAACTTCACTTCCTCTCACAGAGGGATTACAACCAGACACTGCTTTAGATGCAGTTCCAAAACAACCGAAAATATTACTCTGTTTTCTTCCTGAGATTTTACACTGCTGATGTGTAAAAATCTCATTTACATTAACTGCTGTAAAAACAGAGTTTTGCTTATACTGCTGTAATAAAAATATTTACTTACATTTACTGCTGTAAATAAAAATCCTCTTGCTTCATTCACCTTTTCACTGATGTGTAAAAACACATTTCTTCATTCTCACTTCTCTGGTTTCATTTTCTTTGCACTGCTGTGCTTCTCCTTCTTGCCATCACGCTGCTGCCTTTTTCTTATGTACTGTTGTCCATACCCATAACCATAGACTCTGTCTCCCCTGGGTTTTTACTTGCTGCTGCATTGCCTCTGCAATTCCCACTGTTGTGCGTAAAAATTTCTCACACTGCTGTGCCCATACACTAACTCTTTACTCTGCATTACTTGCATATAAAATGAAATCATCCTCACGCTGCTGCGCTTCATTCTTCACACAAAAAAAATCTTCATGCTGCTGCATTTTTCATATTCACACTGCTGTGTGAAAAATTTCATTGCATTCTCAAACACTGGGCATTTACGCTCTGCTGCGTTTTGCCCTCTTCTCATTTTCTTCTCACTGCTTTGCGCTTTCATTGCTAATACAAAACATTTCCATCTGCTGTGTATTACACTCACTCTGCTGTGAGTATATTCTCTCATACTACAAAAAAAAAGGAAAACTACATTCCATTGCTATGCATTTCAATCCATGTGTTCCACAAAAAAAGTTTCCACGCTGCCCCTGTTCTATGTTCTGCCTTCGCACTGTTGTGCGGGTCTCCTTGCTTTGCATTTTTCTTATCGCGCTGCTGCACTTTACATTTCAACGCTGCCCCTTTTTCTTCTCCGCACTTCTGTGCATATTGCATTGCATATGTGACAAAAAACAAAGCAAAAACATTACAGTTTTCATCATCACTGCATATTACATTTCAGAGAGATTAACAAAAAGATCTGTTGTGCTGCAATACATCCTCCACGCAATCTCCATGCCCTGCAGACTTTTCTTCTCTGCTTTTATGGCAGATTTAATTCCATATCTCTCCCCTTATAAGAAGATCTTCATAAAAGAATGAATGTTAAAACAGTTCAGCAATAATAATCAATAATTACATGCTCCCCTTAACTGTATGCATTGTCTTCTTTCAACAAAGTTTTCTCAAAAGAAACTTAGATCAACTAGGGAGCTCAAGGGGATTTCAGACTGTATTTCCTTCCTTCTCCATACCTGTGTAATTTTCTTCTTTTGCATGGGTCTAGCTTGCGTAGGAGCCCATGTTAAGTTACAATCTCGTGCCATATGCCCAATGTTATGACACTTGAAGCATTCAACATTGTTCATAAATAAGAATTCATGATTTCTTCTTGCAAAATTGTTTCTTGGAGGTTGTTGAAGGCCATAACATCTATCTCTATGAAATTCTCTACAGTGTTTTGCCATATGACCAAAGTTTGAGCAAGCATAACAATAACCAAAAAATGAACTTTGGTACCTGAGAGATGGAGGTTTCCTTGATGTACTTCTGAAGCCTTGCTGCCTTGAGATTCTTTGTTGATAACCATCGCCTCTTGCCTCTTTGACATCAGCTACATTTCTTCTTGGAGCTGGTTTTCTGCTTGGAGTAGGATTTCTTCTATTGTATCCATGATCTTTCTCCTTGCCTTTGCTGGAGCTAGGAACATCACCATTTCTTCTGGCTTCTTCACATCTCCTTTGCTTAAAGCATTTTCATTCTTGTTTGAGGGTTCACCTACGTACCCAAGTCCTGATTTATCAGATGGGGATCTGTGATAGCTGAGCATGTCATCCAAGGCTTGAGAGCTCTTCATGATTTTGTTCATCCCTTCAACCTTTTTCCTGAGGAGGACAATCTCTTCTTCCAATTTTTCACACTCATTATTCTTCTTTGCAAGTTGTTCCTCAGTTTCTTCTTTGCTACGAGTAGCCTCAGCTGCTACTATTTTGAGGAAGATAATATCTGACTTCATTTTGGAGATTTCTGCTTGACTGCTCTCCATTTTCTTCTCAGCTTCTTGTGCCTGCTTCCTGGCTTCTTGTAGTTCAGACTTAAGGGAGGAGACCTCTACCTTGTACTGTCCAATCTCTTCTACAAGCTTGTTCACTCTCTTGTGCCTTTGTTCAAGTTGACTTGACAAGGCATCTTCCTGCTTCTTTGCTTCATTCAGTTGATTTGTCATGGATATGACTTCTTCATGATGTTTCCTTTTGCTTTCATCAAGTTCCTTCTTAAGCTTGGCGAGTTCCTCATCCCTTTCTTTTACTTGAATCTTGACGAGGTCAACCTTCTCACATTCAGCTTCTATGATGGGTTCAGAATTTTCTTCTTCACTGATGGTCATGGTTAGTGCTCCCTTTGCATGAAAGTCATGAAGTCTATCCCATATCCCCTTTGCTGATGAATATTTCCCTAGATTCTTCTTCACAGAATCAGGCAGTCCATCCAAGATAGTCTTTGCTGCCTTTGCATTGTACTCCTTGGATTCTTTATCCTTCTTGCTATCATCAATCACTGATTCCCAGATTTCAATCCCTTGAGACTGTAAGACAGCCCTCATTTTTATTTCCCACATATCAAAATTTCCATTAAACTTTGAAGCCTCAAATAGAATGCTTTCAAATAGATTGTCTTCTATTTTAATAGAAGAGGGAGACACAACCTTAGGGGATTTGGACACTTTCTTCCTTGACTTTGCCATTCTTAACTATTTTTAAAATCCCTGACTGTGTTTTTAAAATGACTCACTGTTTCTTCAACAGCAACACAGAAAAAAACTTTGAGGAATACCTGAACTCTTTTGCTTAAGACTTCACACTGCTGGAGAAGCTTTTACTGCTGCAACAAGAGTCTTTCCTTCAGCTTCTTTGACACTTCAAAGAGCCTGAACCTGCTCTGTCACCATCAAAGAGCCTAGACCAGCTCTGATACCACTGTTGGGGATTTTTCTGATAAAATCCCAAAAACAAACAAAATAAACTCCACAGAGGAAATGCTCTATTTCCTTCTGCCACAGGATCTTTTTGCACAGGGAAGCTTTTAAAAAAATTCTCAGAACAAAGTATTACACAGCCATAAAAATCCTTGTATTCATTAAAATATAAAATACCTGAAACAACATTCATCCTCTTTCACTCAGAGGGATTTACCAAAAATACATTCAGCCAACTCTGATACATATTCATCCTCTTTGCTGAGAGGGATTCACCAAATTTAATTCATTCTACAAAACTCTGTTTTCACCTGAGAATTTACTGTGCTGGGTTTACTGCAGTAAAACCCCTTTATAATTTACTCGTGTAAAACTAATTTTACACATACTGCTGTAAAACAAACTTTTACATATGCAGTAAACTTTTACATTACATTCACAATTTCAAAAATACCTGTGCGCTCTTTTCTTTTGCATTTCAATGCAAATCCAATACATAAAAAAAATTCTCACGCTGTTGCGTATTTCAAAATGTCTTCTTAAAAAAAAATTAATCTCCACTTTGGTTTCGGAACCCTTGCTCTAGTTCCTCAGTGCTGTGCTCTCCTTGTTTTATTTGCTGCTGCAAAAACTCTCTGGTTTTCCTCGCTGCTGCGAACACATGTTTTTCTTCTCCTCCCGTGTGCAATACCAAAAAAATAAAAGGTCAACACTTAAACAAAACTTATTACATACGATTTTTATATTTTAATACATGCCGTATGAAAAACTTAAATATTTTACCAACGCATATGACACTGCATTGATAACAGGTATGGTCAACCAAACTTAAATCTTACTCCACGCAAGTTCATAAATGTTGACCGTATGCATCTTGGAACAATCGACGGCGGAGATTGATGAAGGCAATCGGACGACGGTGATGAATATCGGGAGGCCATACTTGACTGAACGATAGCACCCGAGAAATGATTTCTGCTTACGTATGGGGAGAGCCACGTGTCAAAACTAAATTGTATCGGGCTCTTGTGTAAGAAAACCACTTTCTGCTGGAAGGCGGTCCGATACGCATCAAGGTGGTTTGCTAGTTTGGCTCCAACAGTTTTGGGTGCAGCCGTCATTGTCCACGTCCGCTTGCAGTTGGAATTAATATTCCAACAAATTTAGCCCGAGAGAAACGAAATCGAATTTATATGCGTGATGGATAGCTTGAACCTCATAGATACTACAAGAATTCCGAAGAAAATAAGTTTCCCATAGAAATATGCAGAGCAACCCCAATTCTCAATGTTGGTGAAAAGCAAATAATTCCCATAGTTTTCCCTGATGAATTATACCTAAATGCTACAATAACGATTGGCATGTGGATAAATCTTCACCACATCTATGCCTTCAACTGAGTGAACCATACCACCTATGGAGCCTAGAGAGGGATCTGTAGAAGAGTTCTGTAGTTAAAGAATGAATTGGCTACTCACGCATGATGAAGAAATCATGGTTGCATCATTGTCGTCCATCATGAAGTTAAGGCTAGTGTACTTGCTCGCAGTAAAGGTTAATGCCCACTCGATTTTGATAATAAAATCCTTGTACCGTCGACTCGATGGAGGCACATGGCAAGACATGTGCCTAGCCCTTCCATAATCATCAATCGTTTCCATTGCATCATTTGGTGTCATCATCCACGTTGGGGGTGAAATCTTGGAGTGTGATACCCGCACTGGAGATCCTTAGTGGATCTGGAATAGGTTTGGACCAACACAGATCCAATGAGCAGAAGTACGAGTTGGGGGAATAATTAGCTATGCGATCTGCAAGTTTATTTTTGGAACGATGAATGAGATAAAGGAGGGGATCCCAAACTCTCTGCAGGAGCTCTAAAACCTTATTAATATTAGATTCAATGTGGAAACTTTTTGAAAGTTTTGGAAGGGATGTACCCTTTTTAGTCTCTTCATGATGGATATTATTATCATAGTGTCCCCTTCAATAATTAGCTGGTAATAATCAAATTTTAGCGTCGTTATCAGGCCATGCTCCAAACCAAAAATTTGTACATCATTGTTAGTGATAGTTCCAGGCTTTCCCTCATAGATATAGAGAATTTGTCCTGAATTTTTCCGAAGAACCCCACCATAACTTGTTGGGCGTAGGTTTCCTAGAGAGGCTCCATCAATGTTTAACTTTATGAAGCCTACTCGGGGAGGCGACCATGATGTGGGACTAGCAGCTGCATGAGTTATCAGAGAACTAACAATGATTGAATCGTGTGGCGTAATACCCAAAGGTTGCAAGATGGCTTGCTTTGTGGGGAGACAATCCCAATCCTGAGAGTTCTAGTGCATCGAAGTGATAGTCTCTTGAAGGTGAAAAATAGAAAAACTACGTACTCCTTCCATTGAAGAGATGATATCCTTGAAAATGTAGGCATTTTGTTCCTTCCATATATTCCACAATGTGAAGCCCATTATTATTTCTAGGCCCTCTTGATGATGGGACTGTTGTAGGGCGATTGGTTCTAGTTTTCCAGCAAGACCATTATTGACTGAGGTTTAAGGTCACGACATTGAAAGGTGTGCTATAGCTGATGCTAGATCAATGAAGAGAAAGAGCATCTAAGAAAAATATGCTTTAGATCCTTTTCTTGTGCTTCGTGTTGCGAGCATATTGAAGGACCGAAAAAACCCTGTTTCTGAAGATTGTCCCAAGTGAGCGTTTTTTTAAGGGAGTAGCCAAAGGATGAAACTTATCATAGGCCCATTCTTAAGCTTCCAGAGGTACTTCAATGTTCAATCGGATTCATCAGGCTGAGTGGGGCCTGGGAGTCGACAAGTTTCTTTAAGATTAAAGGCCCCTATAGAGCCATGTCCCCATCTCGAAATTTCAGGTTCAGAGTGCACAATAGTATTCCGGGCAGTCAATTCCTATTGAAGAAGTTGTGTTTCATCTACATGATGTTGTGCATGTGCTAGAGAGTGAATCTTCCAAGGGTGTCAACGAGTGGCTGGAAAGGAGTGGTCCCAATAATGTGCCACTAAGGAAAGTCCTTGACTTAGGAGATTATTTTGTATGGGTAAGGAATTAGGCATGGAAGAAAGCCTTGGCCATTGATTCCATGAGTCTTCCAAGAATAGCATTGTTCTACCATATCTGAATTCCCAAAAGCATTGATCTTGAAGAAAATATTTATTATTGCAGGCTGCATTAATGACGTGAGAACCTTTTGGGCCATTAGTCATATGAGCAAGTTGAGAAGGGGGAGTATTAGGTGCATATTTGTTTAACCATGATTTTAAATATTAAAATTAATATTATAATATTTTCATATTTATTTAAATATTAAACCAATTTATTTAATTTTATTTTCTCTGTATCAAATTCTTCCATTCACATACATATTTGCAATGGTCCAAAGCATTAAACTTTGATGGGAACTACTTCTCCCACTTATACAAATTTTGAAATATCCTTACACAATACATAAAAGTGTTATCTCGAGATATGTTTTGAATTTTGAAACCAAAAATTAAGAAAATATTTTCCTTGCCAATGTAGATCAAATGACATGGTGTAAACATATCTATAATGTTTTAAAACATTAAAAATTTAAATACCCCAAATACATCTTTTCCCTTTCTTCATTTCACCAAAGTTTGAACTGAAGCTTTGGTGCATAGACCTGTCTCATAGCTTTATGAATTCAAATAATTCAATGCATATGACGCAATATTTTTTACCTAGTTCTAGTTCATGACTCATTTTAATTCAATCATATATAGCTTAAAAATGACTCACAAGGTCAAAAAATTAACAACTTGATTCAATACAAGTAATAATATGTGTCATATGAAACCCTCGTTACAATCCATGGAACCCTAACCACTCCGAATCGAGGGAAGATTTGATTCCCTATGAATTTACACACCCACTTCAATTCATTTATTCACTATGGACTAACTGAAACTTAACAAACATGAAATATAATACAATTATCTTGATTTCAAGCTTCTTCAGCGAATATTGTCTTCAAGTGTGTGTGAAAATTTGATGGGAAAAATAACTTTAAATTGTGGAAAGTGATAACATGGATCTACTAGTACAATAAGGTTTGCATAATTCCTTATGTGTTAGAAGCAAGAAGCTTGTGATGATGGTCAATGATGAATGGGGAGAAAATGATAGAGTCCTCGGTACAATTCAGTTTTGTCTCGCCAATTATGTTTTAATCAATATTGTCAAAGAAGTGACAACACAAGGATTTTTGATGCAGGAGCATTCACCCAAGGGAAAATCGTTGTAAATAGTAGACATAGGGGGTCATGCATTTTAGGAAATAGTTTTCTTAAGTTCCAAGTCAATGTAATATTTAGGCCTTTAAGTGTGATTTTATTAGATAGTGGGAGAATATGTAAATGCTCTCAAAATAAATAAATGAGAACATGAGTGGTAGAAGTCAAATCCAACTCTTAAAGAGTTCCATGATTCTAGGAACAAGAGAGAGCTTTTACGCATTAAATGGGAAGTTGGTAAGAAGACTTTTCTGTTTTAAAACAGAGGAAAAGATGGAATGGATAAAGTCTCAAGAAGACTTATCTGCCACATATGTATGCACGTAGAGAGCTTTAGGGCTTTTGGTTATAAGAGTGATCGGATCCTTCAGTGATACAAATCCAATGTGTTCTCATAAATAAGTGAACCTGCGCATTCAATAGGAAGAGGCCACTAATGTTGAGAATCCAACTTGTGTGAGACCGAGGTGTCTCGGGTGTAATCTGTGCTTTTATATTAATATATGCAAGATTGGTTTGTGTCTGTGTCAATATTTGTTAAGGAGTATTTCATAAATGAATTACTTGTGAATTCATAGGTGTTCTACAGGTACAAGAAAAATTCTGAAGGACGCAGAGAGAGAGAGAGGAGATCGATTCAGAAGAATCAAAATGGACCATCGAGTCCAATCGAAACAAAAAAGCGCAGCTCTGGAGAGATAGCAAGTTGAGAATGCAAGTTGAAGCTCAGAAGAGATAGTGTGCAGTGAAATAGCAAAGATCCAGAATACATAGAAGAAACCAGGTCATAAAGGAATTACTGAAGACTTAACGTAATTTCTAAGAAAAAGGAAGAATGGAGGAATGAGGAGTGAGGCACAGGTACTGTTAGATCTCTTAAGATCAACGGTCCAGATCATGTCGCATCGGCAAAGACCCTTTTAAAAGTGATCATAACGAGCCTTAGAGATTTGCAAAGAGCGAGTAACGATTAATCATGGACTGTTGGATCGTGGCCAAATCAATGGTCACAATTAAGTCACAATTGGTAGTCGGAGGTGCAAAGGGTGGTCATAATAAACACAGTGATTGTGACGATGCAATATTGCTGATAGCGATAATTGGCGATCGACGTCAAGATTTAATTGGCGATCGGAGCTCGAGTGGATCAGAGGTCTGAAGAATAGCGCTTAAAGAGACGGACCCGACGTTTTATAGATACGGCCCTAAAGAATTTGAAGTCCGGTGTATGGGGTTTAGAGCGAAATTCCATTGTAATTGCGCTAAAGTGTGGCCGAGCCTTTTTAAGGCATAAATGTTATGTTAATGACTTCTGATAGTCATATCGGAGTCGGAGGAGGGGTGATGAACCACATATGTGGTAAGGCTGGGGAAGGTTGCCGATAGAGATTGCGATGAGGTTTAACCTCGAGTTCTGTGTGATAGTCGTATGAAAGGCGGAGGAATGCATGTTTGGGGTATTTCTCCTTTATAAATGGATTTTATAAGGAAAAGCGTGATAAAGCATTTAAGTGATAATATATATATTAACCAAAGGTTGAGAGGACTGGTTATATATATATATATATATATATATATATATATATATATATCTGTGGCTAAAGGCTTGAACTAAAGTTCTGAAGGGTTCATATAATCCCAATAGAGGTTTCAGGTGGGGTGATTGAAGTTCTGTTACACAGGAACTGTATAAGAGGGCCACTTGACCATTTATAGTCTGAAGGTTTTGACTCCACTGTAGAGTCAGACACCTGGGACAATTGTGGATGCATTTTCAAAATGCATACTGTAGGTATGTGCGGGTGTTTACTCTGCACCATTAGTGGTATCAGAGCATAAGTTTGTATCAAAGCAGATTGGTATCAAAGCAGGTTTGAAATCAGAACAGATTTGTAATCTGCAAGGGGAACTTTTGAAGTTCTGGAAGATTGTAGCAGTTCCAACAGAGGCTCAGAGTAAGCAGGAATAGAGAATTCTTTAAAGGCAAGAAAAAGAAAGATTTCTTAATGCAAGTTCTGAAGGAAAGAGGACTTGAGGGAAAAAACAAAGGACAATCCATTCAAAGTGCAGAAGAATGGGTGAAACAAGATCATGCTGAGATCTTGAAGATGAGGTAATGTGTTTTGTTTTAAATTAAGAATGTGTGTTTTTATACTAATGCACAGGTGACAGCAAGAGATGTTGTGAGAGAAGAACCAGATGTGTTCTTGAAGATAGAGTAAGGAGAATACTCTAAAAGAAGAAGTGGCAGTGAACCTGAAGAATCCAACAAGAGATTGGATAGAGAGGACAGTTGAAGTGTTCTCAAGAGAGAGTGAGAGATTGCAGAAGCGTAGAAGGAGAAAAGGTGTTGCTCAAGAGGAGGTTCTAGACAGAGGACCCATGCTTACCAAAAGACTAAGTGAGCAGAGCTTAGTGAGGTAAGATTGCAGCCAGGAGGACTAGCTGTTGTAGAGGCTTGTTGCAAAGGAGCTCATGAAGAAAGAAGAGAAGAAGATGACTACTGATTTTCATAGCAGAGGTTCAGAGAGAAGCCACATCAGAGGATATAAGAAAGAGGATGGCAAAGCAAATGGCAAGAGGATGAGTCAAGAAGAAATTGACAAAGAGGCTGCTGAATTAAAACAACAACTCAATGCATTAAGGAGAATGCTTGGGGAAAGCCAGAGACTAGGTTGGGTCTTGAGGAAGAACCCAGTGGAATGGCATGAGATGCAAAGAAGGCTACATCAAAAGCATGTAAAGTGGCTGAAGGAAAAACTCAAGGAAGTTGAGTTAGAAATGGAAGAATACATTTGTGAACCAAAACAAGGAGAATTTATGGGAGAAAGTGAAGATGAAGACTTGAAGACTGAAACTTCAAGTGAGGTCAAAGGGCGACATGATTTTAAAACTGACAATTTATGTGTGTATTCAAGTGAAACATATAAATAAGGACAATTGGTTGATATTGTCATGAAGAAGGAAGAAGACCAGTGGAATCTAAATTATGTTCTGGAAAAGGATGAGATAGTTAGATCTCATATATAGCTGGACAAAGATGTCAAGAAACCAAGTGAAAGGATTGAGGAGATTGAAGAAGAGACTATCAAAGAATTTCTAAATCATACGAATGATTTAGAATAGCAAGAAGATATGATGTTTGAACCATCAAGTGAGACCATATGGTCTTATATTTTTAAAACTGATAGTTTGTGTATGATGGCAGATATTACAAGAGAAAAGCAGCCATTTGAAGATATCTTCAGAGGAGATAAATAGCAAGGAACTGAAGGCAAACTTGAGGAAGAGACTATGTTAGCTGAAAACATAATAAAGGATCATCAATTCACTATGATGATAGGCACAGTGGAGATAGCCATGGAAACTGTTGAGACAGACAGTAGGGAAGAAGGACATCTACTGAAAGATGTTAAGAAGGAGGAACCCTATGCAAAGGATTTAACCTTGGGAAAAGGAACACTAACAAAGGAGTGTTTTGAAGAGGATGGACAGTCTTTTGAAGATGTCTGGAGGAATACTATAGGAGAACAAAGTATAATGGAGAAGACCTCTTGAATGAGGGAAGTAGTGATTTGCTACAACAGAAAGACCTTGAGAGTACAAGGGTCAAAGGAAGACAATATTTTAATACTGTAACACAGCATGTGAAGGATGAAGCTAGAAGAAGAGAGCATTGTGATGAAGTGCTTGCTAAGTGTGAAGAGGAGATTAAATTTCTAGAGAAACTGATGACAAAACCTTACGGTAGAACAAAAGCTGCAGTTGCAGTTTCTGAAGAAGAAGATGTGTCTCAAGTAGCCATGGAGACAGGAAGATGCAATAATTTGTTTGCAGGTTCATTAAAAAGCATGAATGAGTATGAGTATGTGATCAGAGAGATTGAGCAGAGGTTGTTTGAAGATGGTAAAGAGGCAGTAGGAATCAAACAATTTCAAAGTGAAGATAACCAGCAGCAGGTTAAGGAAGGAGAAGTTCATTGCTGTGAACCAAAGCAGGAAGACATAATTAGAATAGATGGTGTGGAAGAGAGACTAACTGACAGTCTCATGAATTCTGCTGAGAATTCGAATCAGCATACTGATGTGCTGACAGAGGAGGAGGAAATAGAGCAACAAACTGAAATGTTGCGAAAGAAATAAGGGGCACCAAGGCCTCATGTTTTTATTTTAACAATTGTTTTGTGAGTGCAGGTTTTGTTGCAAATGATGAAGGAGATTTGGCACAGAAGAACAGCCAAATAAAGGTGAAAGAAGAGAATTCTATGGAAGAACTCAATTCATGGAGAAGAGAAGTTAATTTGCTGGACAAAGTGCTGAGCAGTCATGATTCAATCATGAAAGTGGGTAAGGAAGATAGGGAAGTAGCAAAAATGGTAGCAAGACAAGTAGGAGTCAGCATAGCAAGCAATGAAAAAGTGGAGGCAAAATCTACAGCAATGTATACAATGGCATCAAGCAAAGCCAGTGTAGAAGACAACAACAACAACAACCTGGAACACAAAGAAAGAGAAAGAAGTAAGGAGTAGAATATGGACGAGCCCAAAGATATCTTGGACATAGAAATTGAAGAAATGTGGTAGCTGATGATGAATCAGTCCAAATGGAGGAAAATGATAGCAGCAATAAGCAATATCAATCAAAAGTTGAACCTAATTGACAGGAAGAAGAAAATGGAGCACAAGACAGCAAAAATGCAGCAGCAACAAGGGAACAAAACATCTAGACAGTTACAAAACGAAGTCTGGGCTCCAGGAAGACAAAGACCAAAAGAAACATGATTAGGAGATCATGGATACTTTCTACTTTGGGAGTCTGACGTAGAAGCATTCACCCAACGGAAAATCATTGTAAATAGTAGATATAGGGGGTCATGCATTTTAAGAAATAGTTTTCCTAAGTTCCAAGTCAATGTAATATTTAGGCCTTTAAGTGTGATTTTATTATATAGTGGGAGAATATGTAAATTCTCGCAAAATAAATAAATTATAACATGAGTGGTAGAAGTCAAATCCAACTCTTAAACATTTCCATGATTCTAGGAACAAGAGAGAGCTTTTAGGCATTAAATGGGAAGTTGATAAGAAGACTTTTCTATTTTAAAACAGAGAAAAAGTCTCAAGGAGACTTATCTGCCACATATGTATGCATGCAGAGAGCTTTAGGGCTTTTGGTTAGAGGAGTGATCAGATCCTTCAGTGATCCAAATCCAATGTGTTCTCATAAATAAGTGAACCTGCACGTTCAATAGGAAGAGGCCACTAATGTTGAGAATCCGGCCAGTGTGAGACCGAGGTGTCTCAGGTGTAACCTATGCTTTTATATTAATGTATGCAAGATTGGTTCCTTTCTGTGTCAATATGTGTTAAAGAGTATTTCATAAATGAATTACTTGTGAATTCGTAGGCACTGTACAGGAATAGGCATAACTCTAAAGGACGCGGAGAGAGAGAGGAGATCGATTCAGAAGAATCGAAATGGACCATCGAGTACAATCGAAACAACAAAGTGAAGCTTTGGAGAGATAGCAAGTTGAGAATGCAAGTTGAAGCTTAGAAGAGATAGTGCGCAATGAAATAGCAAAGGTCTAGAATCCTTAGAAGAAACTAGGTCATAGAGGAATTACTGAAGACTTAACGTAATTTATAAGAAAAAGGGAGAACAAAGGAACGGGGAGTGAGGCACAGGTACCGTTAGATCTCTTAAGATTAATGGTCCAGATCGTGTCACATCAGCAAAGACCCTTTTAAAAGTGATCGAAACGAGCCTTAGAGATTTGCGAAGAGCGAGTAGCGATTAATCGTGGACCATTGGATCATGGCCAGATCAACGGTCACGATTAAATCGCAATCGGCAGTCGGAGGTGTAAAGGGTGGTGATAATAAACATAGTGATTGCGACGATGCGATATCGCCGATAGAGATAACTGGTGATCAACGTCGGGATTTAATTGGTGATCGGAGTTCGAGTTGATCGGAGGTCTAAAGAATAGCGCTTAAAGAGACGGACCTGACGTTTTATAGATACAGTCCTAAAGAATTTGAAGTCCGGTGTATGTGGTTTGGAGCGGAATTCCTTTGTAATTGTGCTAAAGTGTGGCTGAGCCTTTTTAAGGCTTAAATGTTATGTTAACGACTTCCGATAGTCATATCGGAGTCGGAGGAGGGGTGATGAACCACATATGTGGTAAGGCTGGGGAAGATTGCTAATAGCGATTGCGATGAGGTTTAACCTCAGGTTTTGTGCGATAGTCGTATGAAAGGTGGAGGAATGCATGTTGGGGGTATTTCTCCTTTATAAATGCATTTTATAAGGAAAAGCACGATAAAGCATTTAAGTGATAATATATATTTTAACCAAAGGTTGAGAGGACTGGTTATATATATATATATGCGGCTAAAGGCTTGAACTAAAGTTCTGAAGGGTTCATATAATCCCAATAGAGGTTTTAGGTGGGGTGATTGAAGTTCTATTACACAAGAACTGTATAAAAGGTCCACTTAACCATTTATGCTCTGAAGGTTTGACTCCATTGTAGAGTCAGACACCTAGAACAGTTGTGGATGCACTTTTAAAATGAATATTGTGGGTATGTGCGGGTGTTTACCCTGCACCAATTTTGGACCAAGTTGGAAGGTGTATAGATCACAAAATCCTTGATGAACAATACCTACTTAAAGAGGACATTTTATATCTTGAAAATGAAAGAATGTATGAAAATTGTATATCACCTAAATGTGTTTAATAATGTTACCTTCTAATTAAAAATTATATGTTTCATACTCAATGGTAAAGGTAATCTGGTTACATTATTGTATTTTCTGCTTGATTTGTTCAACCATTTTGTAACCTCCATAAGCTTAAGAAACATGGATACTCTTGAATTTGATGTTGTTTTTGGAGCTCCATTTTCTTAAGAGGTGAGGAGGAAATCAATCATTTAAACCTTAACGTAAGAAACAATGGTGCTTAGAGGACACTCCACATAGATAGGAGATAAATTGAGGAGTACATTCAAGTTAAAATCAAAAGTAAAGAAGAGTAAAATGAGATATTGGTTTTGCAACAAATTAGTGCATCTTACTAAAGACTACTATAGAAGACATGAATCCAAGGAATATTAAAAAGATGAGGCAAATCTAGTTCAATCGTATCCAAGTATGATCAATGAATTATTGTCAATTTTTTATGGTGTTAGATGTAATCCTAATGATATGATTAATACGAAAGGCATTTATCTAAATTTGTTATGTTCCTACATATTATGAAGATTGGCTACTATATTCTCCCACATCTCATCATATGTATCCACATAAAAAATGGTTTTCAATATATGAATTTATTGAAGCTGGATTTGTCCTTATGGGTAATAACAAATCCTATAAATATATTGGGGTTGAGTGTTTCAAAACCAAGAGGTTTCATGGTATTATGAGAACATTAACATATCTTAGACATGCAAATGGATTAAAAAAAATTCTAATTATTTGGGAGGAACCTTTACAGATTGTATAGAAGTACTCAGATTAGTGAAGCACAAGTGGAATCCGAGTAGGTGACATAATCCACCCATTTATGGAATTAGCGACTGGTGATAGGAGAAAGAAGGGAGTATAGTTATTGATAAATTGTAATCTACTTCGAAACCTTTTTTCTTTGAATTTATGTTTATGCAAACATTATATATTTTGAAAACAATGTAGACATGAATTTAAAGAAGGTAACCATAGTAGTAAAGATACTCTTGATTACATCCATTCTGATGTTTGGGGTCCATCCCCTATTATTTCTTTCAGAGTATTTTCATATTTTATTTCATTTATAGATGATTTCACTAGAAAAGTATGGGTCTATATATTAAAAAGAGAAGATGATGTATTGAAAATTTAAACAATTTAGAACTATGGTTGAAAAGATAACTAATAGGTTAGATTTGTAAGAAAATATAATGAAGGTAAGTTTAATTCTTTAGAGTTGTAAGAATATTATGAAGAATATGGGATCATGAGACACAAAAACACATTTATTACTCCTTAGAAAAATAGTGTGGCATGAAACATGCATAAGTCTCTTCTAGAAAAAGGAAGGAGCGCACTAAGCAATGTCAATTAGCAATAAGAGTTGTGGGTAGAAGAAATTAATACTTCTTATTATGTGTTGAACCAATCACCATCTGTTGCAATAAACTACAAAATTCCTGAAGAGGTATGGATAGGTCATCCCTATGATTATTCAAATTTAAATAGAAAATGGTTGTGATGCATATTCTCTTACACCTCATAATCAATATTCTAAATTAGATTGTAAATCAAAGAAATAGATATATGTTGGTTATGGTGATTTTTCTAATGGATATAGGCTATGCAATCATTTTTCCCACAAAATGGTGAGCAACAGAGTTGTTATATTTGATGAATATTCTCTTATTAAATCAAATCATTAAAAATATATTTTGAAATAGGAACGAGTACAAGAAAAAACACCAAATAAATAAATAAATTAGTTTGAGAGTAAACCATCTACATAGAAATGGAAGAAAGAAGAAGCTTCAAATGATAAATAAGTTGTATATGTTGAAGACATTCAAGAAAATGTTGAAATTCCAAAACCAACACTCACAAGATCTCATGAGAAAAAACCTCATAAAAGGTTTATTGATTTCACTTCATCATTTGATTTGGTTAATGACAATGGGGTGCCTTCTTGTTTTAAAGAATCATTGATAATATCAATAATGCCAAATGGATGCCATGAATGAAAGAAAAAATGGATGCCTTGAAGAGGAACATAACTAGGGATTCCATAGAACTTCGAAAATGTAAAAAGGTTGTTGGATGTAAATGGGTTTTCAAAATGAAAAGAGGCATTGGTGGTAATATTGAAATTTATAAGGAAATAGTGGTTGTAAAAGATTACTCTTAGATCTAATCTATAGATTTCCATGAAATATTTTTTATAATTATTAAACTTGTATTTTCCGATATTATGTTCGTGCTAGTGGTTTTTATTGATTTATAGTTAGGGAAATTAGATGTTAAAAAACAATTCTCTCATGGATATTTGGATAAGTATATTTATGTGGAAAATCCAAAAGGTTTTGTGCAATGTGACAATGGAATATTAGTTTGCAAACTCAAGAAATCATTGTATGGCCTGAAGAAGTTACCCAACTAATGACACAAGAAGTTTGATTCATTCATGATGATCCTAAATTATACTAGGAGGATAATAATTATGTGTAATTTAAAATTTTGAATAGCATTTGCATTATCTTAGTGTTGTATGTTTATGATATGCTCATTGCGACTAAAATAATGGAAGAGATAAATAGGTTGAAGGCTAAAATGGCAAGGAAGTTTGATATGAAGGATATAGTAGGTATAAAACAAATGTTGCACACTAAAATATGCATAGACAATAAAAATGGTAAGCTTAGGTTTTCATAGCATAAGCATGTAGAGAAAATACTTGAGAATTTCAGGATGAACAATGTGAAACTGGTTATTATCCCTTTTTCTTCCCATTTTAAGCTTTCTTTAGGCTTATGTTTGAGTAATGAAGAAGAAAAAAAATATATGTCTCATATATTATATGTTAATGCAGTAGGATGCATGATGTATGTGATGGTTTGTACTATACCAAATATTTCACATGCAATGAGTATTGTGAGAAGCTTCATGGAAAATCTATAAAAAGAGCATTTGGCTGCAACGAAGGGTGCTTCAGCATCTTAGATGAACTAGTGATTATTGTATCACCTTTAATGGTTGTAATTATTATGTTTGTTGATATGTTGATTAAGACGTTGTTGGTGATTTAGACAATATCAGGTCTACCTCAAAATATGTATTTACTGTTATCGGGAAATCTAGTGTCCACTCAGAGCTGCGAGTCCCACTAAGACTGGTAGCTATCTTAGAAACAAACAAACTAAAACTACTTTCGCTTTCCTTTATGAGAAGTAGATAAGAGGGGAACAAAGGGCACCAACCTCAGTCTTGCGCTTGGTTCCTTGCTTGGTTCCTCTCCCTTCTGACAGATCCTTGCCGCTTTTGCTTCGTCTACCTAGCTTCAAAGAGCGCCTGTGGAACCAAAGTAGCATAATACTATCGAAGAACAAATATCTACAATCATAAACAATATAGGACCATATATATATTGACCACACAAATGCATATATCATCAAACATACAAGAATGTTGAGGAAAACTTGAATAGCTTTATTAATATCAAGAATAGCAAAGAGGATTACAACCAATTATTCTGACCCAGCATCATCCTCCCAGCATGAAAGCAATTCTTCACCTCATGAAAAGCTTATATCACCCAACACTATGATATTCCACCAAGAAACCAACAACACTTCCTTACAAGATAAAAAATTCCAGCCCCTGGATCTCTGAGATGAGGGATCCATATATAGATGATTGCAGGGGGTGAGTCAGATTTTGGGATTTTGATTAGTGTCCTCTATTATATTTCTTTATTCCACTTGGATATTGATGATCTCTTACTCATCCCTGGGTGAATTCAGAGAGGCAAGTGTCACAGGAGAAGTTTCTGGAAGATTCCATGACGATCCACTGTGCAAACTGTCTCTGCCATTTGTCTACTCTCGCCCATCGCACTCTACAAAAGGGCTTTCCAGTATGAATCGCACCCTTTACACTGAGCAGGTGAGATGCATCGCACCCTTTGCATTGGGCAGTCTGTATGGTCCAGCTTCGACCAGTTCTGAGCTGTTTTCTGTGGAGAACTTCTGGGAGATGATGTAATCAGCTGACCTTGTTCCTTTAGGGTGTGAAGCAACACTTTTAGGGACTTACGAGCCCTTGGTTTATGGACATGTATGATTGGGGTTGCAGTGCCCAAAAATGTCTATAACAGTTTCCCCCTAAAGCATGAGGTCGTTAATCTTTTGATGTCGGTTGAAATGCTTTATCATGAGGATCTGAAGTTTTTTCGAGCTGGAAGGTGACCTGTAATAAGATACAATACAATACGTTTTCTTCATAATATTTTTCATGATCTAGCTGAGGCAGGCATTCCCATGCTCAACTTTATAAATTCATTTTCATGTACATAAGATAGAAAATCATCTATGTGGTAGACTGATGATTCTGATAGAGCCATCATCCTTTGATTCGGATGATCATCTGTGCAGCAATGATGTACATTTGATGTCTTTATTTTCCTAAATATATCGTAGCCCGGATGGATGAAACTAGATCTGGGGTCTTCAAATGCATCCAATCTTCACTCAGAGTACAAGTCGATCCATGTGAAAGATGTTCTAGAGTCGAACATGGAAAGACATCACCTGATTACTAGCCAATGATGTGAGCTGTTAACAGGTGTGAGAGGAATCACCGATAATGATGATTACCCTCAAGGTACTACAATACAATTCGCGTGGTGTGAAAAAGGGACTTGGCGTCGAACACCACACAAAATGTTTCGGTCGAAGGCCATTGTTGTAAACCTGTCGCCAGAAGTGAGAAACTTGCCATTGAGGCATGCAAGCTTCAAAGTACTGAAAGGGTTGTTCCTAAGTCGACTTATTGGATAATGAGCTAATGTCGATAAGAATCGACCCGTCGTAAGAGGGCCTTAATGAATCCCACATCTACGATACAAAACGAAGTAAATGATTTTGGAGGTAAAAACGATCTGATGATACAGGGTTCAGGGTGGCGGTCATGAAAGAATGGAGCATGAATGTATTGCAGCGGATGAGACACAGGTGAATTCTCTGAGCGACTTCTCTTGAACATACCAGCAACGTTGACATGGATTGGTAGCGCTAACCCTAAATATAGATGGTGCGATGGACCAATGCTGATATTACTGGTGAATGGAATAACCCAACCTGACTCAGACATGGAGTGAAAGTGTCATGTTCAAGAGCAACTTGCTACCAATAAAGTTTCTTCAAGTTTTCTTCCCAATTTTTTTCCTAGTCATTGCTGACCAGTACCTCTTTATTTTTATCAAGCTTGAGGAGGATAACATATGCTTGTTCTATAATTTGCCCTTTGGGAAAACCCGTCGCTATGTTTTAACGAGCCTAGCGACAGTGAAACTCGTTCTTGTCTATATGGACAAGTTTGTCGCTATTGGTTTTAACGAGTTTAACGACAAAGATAACTCAGTCCTTTTCAATTTTAGAGAGTCTGAAAGGGACGTAAAGGAAACTCCAATAATCCTTTTTCGTCATATAATCCCTGAAGTCCGAAAAAGTACAAAATAATACAAATGTGATGAATTTTTTATAATTTTAATGAGCCAAACAAAACAAGCGCTCGATCTTTTTGTGTAATAATCCCTCAAGTCCAAAAAGATTAAAATAGAGAGGAGGGATAGCACTCCCGGTAGCTTTAACGAGCTGGAGAGGCCAACTGCTCGGCAATCTTTTCATATTTTACGAGTCAGGTGAAAAGAGCTTAAAGGAGACTCATTTTTTTAGGAACGAGTGATATTTTCAGGTAGCTGTTAATTCCATGTAAGGCTTGGAATTTTCCAATCACAGCAATGTCACAAGGATGGCTAACAAGATCACTCTTCGCAGCTGTTCCTCAAAAGGGGTAAACAATCAAATGGAGGTGAATGATCGGTTAAAAAAGAGTGGGGGTGATGGTAAGAACACAACCAAGGCTCAAAAGCTGATGGTAATTCATTCACAATGCTTATTTACCGAGCATTGGTTCATTTTTAATGAGCTTAAGCTCTGGGGGAACGTTTTCTCATTGCTAAGGTTTAATTGTTAACGAGCTTGAACTTCGCATAAAAATTGCTCGTTTCAGTCGTATAATAAGGATGTCTCATCGATAGGTTCAATTTTTAGGGAGCTTGCACCATTCGAAACTTTGCTCCTGATCCTTTCATTATGCAAGCTAGGAATGACCAATCCTATGAGTTTAAAGGGTTGAGAAACTACAAACTAAGAAAATAAATGGTTGCTCTTTACTTTCAGGAAAAAAGGTTTGCATGCCCCCAGGCATAGCGAAGTAGAGTTTTCAGGTTACCATATGAAAGCTCTCGCATTTGCAAGATTGCTCCATCCACGTTGCAGACAAAACACTTCCTTGGAGATGTCTACCGAAATAGACAAAGGTGAGTGGCACGGTCACCTCCACTCACATAACTTTGACGTGGGAATCTTATTCCAGTCTAATCCCATTTTCCTAAATGGACGGGTGTGTCAGACTAGTCATATATCCTCCGTGGAAACCTACCCTATACCCAAGGTTTTCCTGCCAAAATAGACCAGGGTGCATGCCCCCTGGGTTTCAGTCATGTCCTCCCGAATTACTCATGCTCTTCAGGTGGATGGACTGGAGATTGATGAGACATTCCTTGCATGAAAAGACCATTTAGGGATGGAATTTGACTATTTTCTATGTGTGAGCCGGGGAACGAAAGCTGGTCTACGAGCTGGACCACTCGGCCTTCATGCAGAAAACACATTACTCTAAAGAGTGAGAAGACAATGGCTCCCATGCTATAAATATAGTCGCGCCCAAGGAGTAGATTGTAATCTAGAGGTCCTTGGACTACCATTACATTCATATAAACGGTTTTCCTTCTCAACATTATGGGTACATTGGGAAGGATCCCTAACGGTCGACTGGTTCCTTTGTCGAAGCTTGTCAGATTTCTCATCTCAGGCAGAAGTGATGGCGAACCAAGCGCTTCCCAAGTAGTTGAGGAAAGGATACTCACAGAAGCCATTTCATCTATGATGGTACCGACTATGACCATTTTGTAAGCTTATACAATGATTTGGAATGGTACACTAGCTGGTAAACGGGGTCTACCTAGTAGATTCCAATCGAAGGAAACGACTAGGTTGCTTGGAGGTGGGACTGAATAGACGACCGGATATGACTCTGACGAACTTCCTTCCTGCGGTAAAGGAATGGGTAGATTGCCCCCATGTTCATCAGAGTCCGTGTTTACGAAAAGAATTTGAACGATGTCATTCTCATTCTCTTCGGTGATTGTATCATCTGAAGATGGACCTTCCGAAGATGAGACCGGGTCGACTGCTGCCTCAACCTTTTGAATTTCGTCCGGTATGGATTCAACGGGTTTACCTTCAATGACATATGCTTCGACCGACCACAATGGCGTGTCGGTCGGGTTTTCAACTAGTGATGGACTCAGCAACAGTCTCTGGTATCCAGGAGGAAGCCATAGCAGTGAAGCAAGATGGTTATCCAAGACTCTTTTAGCTTCATCTAGGAAGGGACAAAGGTGGATGATGTGATCGCCTTCACACAGTTTACAAGGAAATTTACATTTCCTTTTCTTTCCAAGTGCTTCACTTTCACTAGTTGATGGTGTACTTTCAACATGATCTTCAGAGGTTGATGACACCAGATTATGCAAACGAGGAGACCAGTCCCTTAAGATCTGAGGGATGCAAGGACAATCTCGATGATAGTGGTCTCCTTTCCAAATGACACATGGAGATTTAAGCTTGGACGGTGCAGTGTGAGGATTTTCACTAGACGATGCCTGGTTACTTGTTATGAAACCAGCTCAAGAAAAGATAGAAAAGATAGATCAACGCCTTAGAATTTAGCCTCTTCGAGGGGGCAACCTCCTTTACATTACATAAATGAACAATTCTTGGATGATACAAATGACAAAACCTCATTTCTATATATAGGAGTCTAAGGAGTCACAATATAATCCAACCGACCTAACAATAATAATATAAAGCCACAAAAATAACAATAGAGGGATTCTATGGGGCACAGAAATAACAATATGGGGGTAATAGGGGCACAACAATATAAATAAGGGGTATAACTACAATAGTAATGGGGTAATCACTAGTATTATAAGGACCCAACATGCCCCTCTCCTTCAAAAAAGTGTTGTCCTCAACGCTTGAGCAGTTCTGGATACTTCTGCATAAAATTCTCATCCTCCCATGTGGAATCTTCAGCGGATAAGTTCTTCCACTTGATAAGATACTCTGAAATTGATCGATTCGTAGCTGTCGAGTTCTTGTTTCTGTGACTGCTTCTGGTTCCAATATAATTTTTCCTTCCTCGTCAAGTTTTGGCAATATTGTTTGAATTGGGAGCTTGTCGCCTATAACCTTCTTTAAACATGAAACATGGAAAACTGGGTGCAATCGAGAAGCTGCAGGAAGCTCCAATTTGTATGCCATAGTACCAATCTTTTCCAACACCTTGTATGGACCATAATAATTTGGTGATAATTTATTATCCTTCTTAGCTTGCTTTAGGGACATTTTCTTATATGGTTGTAGCCGTAATAATACCCAATCACCTACATCAAAACTTCTTTCACTGCGATGTTGATCTGCCTGTTGTTTGGAGGAACACTTCCTGGAATCAGATGAATAGCATGATCATGATCATGCATAGGTGGGAGACCTTTGGGAGTCTCGAATACCTTGGAATGACTGTCCAGGACTTTCTGGAGATGTGGAGAAATAGATGATTCCAATGTGGAAACATCTAGCGAACATAATTGTGCAATTACACCTCTTTGCTCCTTTTTTAGAAGCTTTGTCATGCCATTAGAGCTGATTATCTTTCTTGGTTTCCCTGCAATACCCCTTAATTCAACTTCCTTTCCTTCCACAGAAAATTTCATGAAAAGTTCTTGAAAATTAAAAGCTATTGTACCCAAAGATTGTAGCCATTGGACTCCTAGTACAACATCAGCACCTCCCATTGGAATGGAAAGCATTGGGCTAGTCAATACATATTCTCCCATGGATAGCTTGATATTATGGCACTTTCCAGAACAATTTATTGTTCCTCCATTTGCAATCATCACCTGATACCAAATGTTATGAAACCAGCTCAAGAAAAGATAGAAAAGAAAGATCAATGCCTTAGAATTCAGCCTCTTCGAGGGGGCAACCTCCTTTACATTACATAAATGAACAATTCTTGGATGATACAAATGACAAAACCTCCTTTCTATATATAGGAGTCTAAGGAGTCACAATATAATCCAGCCGACCTAACAATAATAATATAAAGCCACAAAAATAACAATAGAGGGATTCTATGGGGCACAGAAATAACAATATGGGGGTAATAGGGGCACAACAATATAAATAAGGGGTATAACTACAATAGTAATGGGGTAATCACTAGTATTATAGGGACCCAACATTACTCCTTTTCGCCTTTGGCTCCTTCTTCTTCTTCTCTTTCTTCTCCTTCCCTTTCTTATCCTTTTAAGTTACTTGATTTTTGGCTTTACCCGCTTCATCAAGCGAAGAGGAAGGAGGAGAGGTAGAATTGGACGAAGTAGAAGGTTGGGGGTTGGCTTTAGTATCATCTAGTTGCTGACTTGATTGCTCAGGAATCACAGTGTTCTGAACAACGGAGGTCGAGAAGAGCCATATAGGCAAGCCAATCGTCAATCCTGGAAGCAACAATGTGGCCATATGAGGTGCACCAACATCTCCCCAAGAGGAGAAAGGACTAGGATTTCCTCCAAGGGGGAATCCTTGGTTGGTGGACTCCATTTTCCTCAACCTAAGACCAACACGGGAATACTGATATTCTTCCGATTCAAATAAATTTTAGACGCTTTGACACAACTTGTTTTTTCAATTGTAAAGAGTCGAGAAAAAACAAAATATGACTCTAGTCGCCTTCGATTTTTAATGAGCCTGAAGTGACAAGTGCTCAGATGGACCTTTTCTTTTAAGGAGTCTGAAAAGGAACGAAAGAGACTACTCTGGAAATCTAGACAAAGGGATTACCAAATCAATCACAAAACTGCAGAATACTTTTTACGATATGACAGTCAATCTTCCTGAATGATGTGTTCAGTGCATTGCAATCGATAGGGTGGCAGACATGGCTTCCTATGGATAAAGGATATAGCCTATTGTGGTCTCCCAATATGTACTCGACGGTATGTGGGAGCACAAGTCCGTACTGGAACTTGTCGTCTCAGAGAGGAAGAATCACCCAACCAATAATGAAAGCGATAGTTACCAGGCTTTACGACGCCGGAATACGTCTCTAGCCTAGACTTCTAGATGTTGTGCGTTAGGTTCCAAAGCGTTTTTATGTTCATTAAATTTATTTTACAGTTTATCTTTTTTAAGAAATTTTCCTCTCAGGTTCATCGTGTGATGTAGATATACTATTCCTAAAATGCAATCTAAGATGATAAACAATTGTTTTAATCTTCTTTCTGCAATGAAAATCCTAGCTACTAAAGAAAGAGAGATGATATTCTTTCAACATAGAGCGGAGAGCACACACTAGATGCACTGTCCTAAATCAAACCAACAAGTAGTCTAAATGAAAATGCACATGCATGTATTTGCTTTCAACTTTCTTAATGTGTGAATGACAAGAAGAATGCTAAGTACAAATCTGAACTATCTTTTCAAAGTGACAGTACCAACAAAATTTCTCTTCAAAAACGAAAGGAAGATAGTGACGACACTTTGCTATTTTTAACTGAAAATTGCTTTCAACACTTGAAAAACTACTAATTCAAATCAAATATAAGAGTAACTATATAATCGACCATCTAGAACAATAGATTTCTTTTCTTTGACTGAAAATGACACTTGCGACACTTCCAAATCAAAAGATGACAGTTTGATTACGTTACTTTTGTAAAAGAGAACTGTAAATGGCGCACAATACATAAAAACATTCACAATTCTTTGTACTATGGAGGTGGAATCGTGCAAAGGAAGGGAGTTTCCACAGTGGTATACTGATCATAGACAACAAAACTCCTAAATAAAGCTAAAGAGAGTGAACACAGAAACCAAAATTTGAGAGCAGAAGAGGTCTTATCTGATCAGCGCACCTGCAACACAGGGAAAGTGCGATGCAGCGCACCTACTGCACACGGGAGGTGCGATGCATCCAGATTCCCAAGAGGAGAAAGTGCGATGGTCTAGTGATGAGACTTCAACTTGGTTCTTGGTCACAGTTTGCAGCTTAGTTCAGGGATTTAGGTCGAGCTAATGATAGTCAGTAAATAGAAATCACAGGGGCTAATCTAATGAGGTTACTAGAGCCAGCACTAGGGCAATTAGGATGTTTGCAAATCGATTGTTCAGTTTATAAACAAAATCTGGAGATAGACTAAAGCAACATTGATCTACTTTGCACTCGCATAGAAAATGCAGTTCGAAGGCTAGCTGGCTTAACTTCAGGCTCCGTCTATAAGTTCATAAAGTAGAAAAATATAGACAAGCAAACAATCTATTCACTCCCCAGTGGAGTCACCATTTTGTTATCGGGAAATCTAGTGTCCACTCGGAGCTACTAGTCCCACTACGACTGGTAGCTATCTTAGAAACAAACAAACTAAAACTACTTTCTCTTTCCTTTATGAGAAGTAGATAAGAGGGGAACAAAGGACACTAACTTCAGTCTTGCACTTGGTTCCTTGCTTTGTTCCTCTCCCTTCTGACAGATCCTTGTTGCTTTTCCTTCGTCTACCTAGCTTCAAAGAGCACCTATGGAACCAAAGCAGCATAATACTATCGAAGAACAAAGATCTACAATCATAAACAATATAGGACCATATATATATTGACCACACAAATGCATATACCATCAAACATACAAGAATGTGGAGGAAAACTTGAATAACTTTATTAATATCAAGAATAGCAAAGAGGATTACAACCAATTGTTCTGACCCAGCATCATCCTCCTAGCATGAAAGCCCTTCTTCACCTCATGAAAAGCTTAGATCACCCAACACTATGATATTCCACCAAGAAACCAACAACACTTCCTTACAAGATACAAAATTCCAGCCCTGGATCTCTGGGATGATGGATCCATATATAGATGATTGAGGGGGGTGAGTCAGCTCATGGGATTTTGATTAGTGTACTCTCTCTGATAGTTCTTGATTCCACTTGGAGATTGATGATCTCTTACTCATCCCTGGGCAAATTCGGAGAGGCAAGTGTCACAGGAGAAGTTTCTGGAAGATTCCATGATGATCCACCTTGCAAACTGTCTCTGCCATTTGTCTACGCTCGCCCATCGCACTCTACAGAAGAGCTTTCTAGTATGCAACGCACCCTTTACACTGAGCAGGTGAGATGCATCGCACCCTCTGCACTGGGCAGTCTGTGTGGTCCAGCTTTGATCAGTTCTGAGCAGTTTTCTGTGGAGAACTTCTGGGAGATGATGTAATCAGCTGACCTTGTTCCTTGAGGGTGTGAAGCAACACTTTTAGGGACTTAGGAGCCCTTGGTTTATGAACATGTATGATTGGGGTTGTAGTGCCCAAAAATGTCTATAGCATTTACCCTTATAGGGGGATCCATTAGTTGGATGTTGAATCTTCAAGAAACAATTTTTTTATCCACCATAGAGGTAGAGTACATTATTGTTTCAAATGCTTGCAAAGATGCGATTTTATTAAAGGTTATTCTACGTGAACTTGGGAGAATCTAGAATAATGTAACTATATTCTGGTATTGCAAAAGTGGTCTACATTTTGTTTCAAATCCAACTTATCATAACTAGACCTAATAAATTGATATAAAGTACCATTTTGTAAGACATGTTACTGATGGAGGTGGAGTTGATCTAAGAAAGGTCCATACTCAAGAAAACCATGGAGTATAAAGTACCATTTTGTAAGACATGTTACCAATGGAGGTGGAGTTGATCTTAGAAAGGTCCATACTCGAGAAAAACATGGAGACATATTTATGAAACTGTCGTTGATATAGTATTGTCTGAATTCCCTTAGCCTGAAAAAAAGTGTGACTTCTGTTGCCTTAAAAAAAAGTTGATAGGACCTTTCCAAGGAATTAGGAAAATTGTTCTCAAGGTAGATATTTTTAGAGTATGACAATAATGATTAAAATAAAATGTAAATGTAATTTACTGATGTAAATATGGTTGTAGTTTTTGTAACATAGATAGTAAGTCATTTTATCTCAATATTTTTGATATTGTAAATTATTTATGTTTATCTGTCTTAGTTTGGTGCACCTTCCTCTCATGCTAACCTTATGCTAAGGGTTTTCTTGTTTGATGTTGTGAAAGGTATTTTTCACATAAAAAAGACAAAAACATCTAGATTAATTTTGATCATTTCAATGAATGTTTAAAGTTGATTAAATATTTGGTTAAAATTTATCTAATTCCGATAATTAATAAATACAAAATTTAAATCATATAATATTATACTTCTCTATTTATTTTATTTCACTATATCTTTTATTAAACCTAACTTCATATTGATCCATTAAACACTAAATTAAATATATAAAGAGTAATTTAGTGTATTAAGAAAAAAAATAAAAAACAATCTCTTAGATTTATTTTTAATATTTGTAATATTTTTTATTATTAATGTGAATTATTTTTCTTTTTAGTTATTTATTTTTATTTTTTATTTTGTATTCACTAAGAACTTAAGAGCCTCCCTAACAAGTAGTTTTTTTTTTTTCTCGGTAAAAGACTATCTAAACTATTGTATTATATGTACATGGAAACTTTTACAAACAGTGAGGCATGCCTGCCAGGGCCAGCAGATGCACCCTGGATTTTTTGACTTGAGCGCAGAGAGCTCTCCCTCAGGGGCTGCATCTACAAAATTTCCAGCTATCAAAAGCTCCCACGCAGGGGCAGCACCAACTAGACTTCCCATAATCTCTGTTAAAGTTCACCAACGTCCTTCAGGGAGGCCCAACAGACTTATGAACCGTTGCACTAAGGTGCAGCTTTACACTAAGTAGACACAGGACTGCCCACGCAGGGGCGTACTACTACTATTGACTGAGTGCTATGGCTATCAGACAGCCAAAGCCGAACCAACATAAACTGAACAGCGTAGAGAATTGGCCAGAGACCATACAAACATGAACAGGACAGAGACAGAAATGTCTGCTGCCAGTAAACATGACCAAAATGCAAAATCAAATTACCCGTTGTTGCTTCAATCCTGGAATCGGGGTGAGGGTGGGCGGAGTGTGGCTTCAAGATGTGCTTCAGCGTCTTCACAGAGACTTGTGTCTTCCTTGATGTACGCCCATCCATGTCCCTCTTCGACGCCCTCCCACATCGACCTCCATTTCTCCTCATCGATTCCCGGAGGTGCCGGCCCCATTGCATGTGAGGGGCCTTGCATAGGCTCCTTCCCCTTAGTGCTTGCTTCCATCGATGGTTGCACAGCTGTAACAACCTCTCCAGAACCTCCCGGGGGCAATGGTGGTGGCACCGCTGAAGCCTCCCCTCCAGAATTTCCCTTAGGCGTTTCCAGCGTGCCTTGCTGATTCCCAGCTTCCGTTCCTTCAGATGATTTGGTGAACAGGACTGAGACGTGGGCATTGAGCCCAGCATTATCTGCTGAGCCCCCCAAAGTGAAAATGACCGAACCAAACGCGGGCAGCATAGGCCCTCCCTCTCTGGCACCACCAACCTCCAAGAATTGCGCAGCTGGAAGCGGAATTGCTCTAGCTCTTCGGTGACAGTAGCAGCAGCAACAATGGTGATGCTCGTCTGCTGCAGGTCGTCGAGACGAAGACCCACGCTGTGGCCCTCTCCTACAGGGTTGTCGCTCCCGCAATTTCGCCATGTATACCTCGCAGCTTTCCTGGGTTGCCTGAGAAGTGCTTCGGGCCTGATCACTGAGCGCAACCACCACCGAGAGGAGTTCCCTTGCAAGAAAGCTGGCTCGTATGGCCAATTTTTTTGGATTGCTTCCGAATTGCTGATCCCTCCCACAGCATTGCCAACAGCTAGTGCTCCCGACTGCGTTCCAGGGTGGCCAGACCTCCACTCTCCACGCAGCTTGCTGAACCTTCTCTCCCTTGAATCCAACATTCCTCTGTGTCTGCATCGCTTCCTCTGCGCCTTAATGGCTTCAATTCCTTCGTAGCCTGTGTGCATTAACTGCATATTGCTACCCCAATTACTCTGCATTGAATGCCTCAGGCTCGAAGATGGAACCAGATAGCTGAGCCGGCGATTCATTAAGATGCCGTGCTGTTCACCTGGGGTGGCGCATGCGTAGCATGTGGCTCACCGTCCTTGAGCGTGGCAGCACCCGCATCCGGGGGATCAGTGTCTCTGTGGAGGAGACTTTCACAATCCATTCTCTGTTGATTGTTTGGGATGATGTCCAGGCTACCCTCTGAAAAGGGTTGGGAACTGTCCACCCCAACATTTGCAAGAAAATCAGCGATCTTATTACCTTCTCTTCTGGTGTGATGGAAGGATAGAGCTCTGTGGTAGTTCAGCTCCTGGGCAATGTAGCTTAGTCTAGCTTCTAATCTCCAGCTTTCCGCTACTCTCCTGGCCTGAGAGCCATTCTGAAGCCTAGTAGCCATATTGATGAGGATTTGGGAGTCTCCTTCCACAATGAGTGGTTGAAGATTGAGACGCCTGGCTACAAGAAGCCCTCGCCAGAGTCCCTCTAACTCCGCAGAGTTGTTGGTGTCCCATCCTATATTGCCAAAGTAGATCTGCTGGGATATGCCTTTGTGATCTCGAATGATTCCTCCATATCCTGCAGTCCCCGGGTTGCCTTTGGAGGCACCGTCAAAATTTAATTTGAAAGAGTTGCCGGGAGGGGCTTGCCATCCTGTGTCCTCCTTGGCGTTGCCTTTCTTATTCTGTGGCATGTTGTGCTCCTGTAGCAGCTGTAGGTTCCAGTTGGCTAGTATGTTTTTCTCTCTGTCTTCAGTGGGGAGGTCTTCTTTTGTCCATGATCTGAGAAGCATGGTTTCTCTGAGGTTGCCATGCATTCGGATCCAGATTTCCTCAATGGTCGAGCTTTGATTTTTGAAAATGCGCCTATTCCTTTCCTTCCAGATGTTCCACAGAACAATGCCCGGGATGATGTCCCACAAGCAGTTGAGAAGCTCACTGTTGTAGGGTCTTTTTGGCCATTGACGAAGGGTGTCTATGATATCATCCGCCTCTTTACATCGCCGTTGGCATCTGAAACTTACCTTCTCCCAGATTAAGTTGGCCAAAGGGCAGGAGTTCATAAGATGCTGCATGGTCTCCTCGCTTTGGAAGCAATTTTGGCAGATCGATGGGCCTTGGAAGTTGCGTTTTCTTAGCTTGTCCCACGTGAGGATTTTCTTGTGTCCGACTAGCCATAGGAAATGGGAGATTTTGGGCCAAGTTTTGAAGCTCCATATTCTACCCCATAAGGGGTCCGGCTTTGATGTAAAATCCCCTATCAGATTGTATGCCTCGGAGGTAGTGTACGAACCTTTAGGCAGATAGCCCCATCTAAGAATGTCTTCACTATTGTCATGCCTTATTCTTCTTTTTTCCAGCTCATTGTTGATGGAATCCCTGTCCTGGATGCTGGCGTTGTTGATAATCTGATCGCTGGGTTTCCAAACTCTGAAGCCATGATCTGCTTCCTGATTCCAGAATTGATGGACGGTAGCGTATTTCTGCTCTTGTCTGCTTGGAATGATCTCTGCAGGTAGAACACTAGAGATTTTGGGGAGTTGGTTCCAGGCGTCATTCCAAAATCTGGCTCTATGTCCATTCCTTATTTCCCAAAAACTGTGTTTCTGTATAAGCTGATGATGCTGCTTGGCAGCGTTCCAAATCAGTGAACCGTCTGTAGTGGGTTGAAATCTAATGAGCTCAGCTTGTGGCATGTTGTTTGTGTATTTGGCAGTCCAGATTTTTGCCCAAGGCTTGTCTGGACTGGTAACCCATTGCCACCATATTTTGGCTGTCATGGTGGTGTTGCTGAGTTCCGGATCTCGGAGACCGATGCCGCCTTTGACTTTTGGTCTGCATACTGTGTCCCACTTCACCAGTGCCCATTTGCGATTTGTGGCAGAGCCTCCCCAAAGGAAGTCACGTTGGATGTTCCTCAATCTTTTTAAGACCCACTTAGGAGCAGCCAGGATGGAAAAGAGGTAGAGGGGCATGGCTTGGAGGACCGATTTGATGAGGACACTCCTGCTTGCAAGATTTAGGGAGCGATGAGTCCAGTGATTGAGCTTGGAGTCGAGCTTCTCGAGAAGGGCGCGCCAGGCAGGTTGCTTGATGGATGAGGCTGTGAGGGGGGCACCCAGATACGAGGAAGGGAGAGAGGCTGCATGGAAGCCTAGGATGCGCGAGACAGCAGATTTAACAGAGGGAGGGGTGTGGAAGAAAAAGATTTGAGATTTGGAGCTATTGACGTGAGTACCCGAGGCTTCAGCAAAGTCGTTGAGCAGAGATTTCAGACAGGAGGCCTCCTGTGCCGAAGGGTAACCGTATAGCATGGTATCATCAACAAATTGCTGATGAGAGGCAGCAGGGGAGTTGTGAATCGAAATCCCCTTGAGCTGATTGGAGTGCAGGGCTTGCTTGATGTGTCTTCCTAGCCCTTCCGCCATGATCACAAAAAGGAAGGGGGAAAGGGGGTCCCCTTGTCTAATTCCTCTGGAGGGCTTGAAGGGTTTGGAGGGCAGACCATTGACCAGGATGGAGAAGTAGGAGGAAGAGATGAGGCTCATGATCCAGCGAATCCAAGTGGCACTAAAGCCAAACGCTTTTAACATGTGTTGAATGTATGACCAGCTGAGCTTGTCAAAGGCTTTGGAAAGGTCGATTTTGAGAAGCATGCCAGCTTGCTTGGAATGCTTGAGCGAGTGGATGATTTCGTGAGTGAGTATTATGCCATCCATAATCTGTCTGCCCTCGACATAACCTGATTGCTCCGGAGAGATGATCATAGGGAGGAGAGGTTTTAGTCTGTTAGCTATGACTTTGGAAATGACTTTGTATAGGACATTACAGAGCGCTATAGGTCTGAACTTTTCCGGGGTGATGGAGTTCTCCTCCTTGGGGATGAGAGTGATGAATGTGGAGTTAAGGGAGGGAAGCATCCAGCGAAGGGATCTGGATTCCTCAACAGCCAGCCAGACCTCCATTTTAATTAAGTCCCAGAAAGCATGAAAGAACGTGGTTGTGAAGCCATCAGGGCCAGGGGCCTTACCTTCTTTGAGCTGAGCCATAGCCTCATCTACCTCCTGGAGAGTGATTGGGCGCATTAGCAGTTCATTGTGTTCCTCTGTGACCAACTTGGGTATGTTGTTGGTGATTTTCTCTATCGCCTGCTTCCTGTCCCTCTTCGGTTCTTGGTGCACCTGCTGGAAGTGGTTGACGAGGATTTCTTCAATTTTCTCATGCTCCTCAACTTTTGCTCCCTCTTGATTCTGTATGTATGGTATTTTATTGTGCATTCTTCTCTGTATTGTGGTTTTATGGAAGAAATTAGTGTTGCGCTCCCCTTCTTTTAGCCACTTGATCCTTGATTTCTGCCGCCAGTAGATTTCTTCCTGCTTTCTTCTCTCCTCGATCTGGTGATATATGAGCCTTTCTTTGTCCAAGGTGTCCTCCGTGTGCCCCGTATTGATGATTCTCTGGTGGAGATTCTTGAGCTCCCGATTGAGTGTTTGCTGCTCTTCAAAGATGTTCCCAAAGGTCTCTCGATTCCAGCGCTTGAGGTGGTTCTTTAGGAATTTTAATTTCTGTTGCAGCTGATACATTTTTGAGCCTTCTGGTGGGATGAAGGAGGCCCAGATGGATTTGACGAAGTCCTTGAATGCAGGGTGCGTTAACCAGAAACCTTCAAAACGAAAAGGCCTTTTGGATTGGTTACCTGGTCGCTGCCATTGAAGAGCTATAGGCCAGTGATCCGATCCCGGGTGAGCCAGGATTTCGGAATTGAAATCGCCTCCTAGATGCACTGCATTGTCCGAGATTAGAAAGCGATCTAGCTTGGAGGCGATCTGATGCTTACCTCCTCTGCGATTGCTCCACGTGAAGGTACCGTTGCAGAAAGGCATATCTATGAGGGAAGCATTCCGGATGAAGTCTTTGAAGTGTTCTGCTTCAGATTCCAGCCTGGATCTGCCTCCTATCTTGTCTTCTATTTTGGTTATCATATTGAAGTCCCCAGCAACTATCCACAGCGGATGCTGCCTGCCATTGCTGAGTGTTTCGATAGTGTTAAGGAGTGCTTTTTTACTGCTGCTGTCCTGTGGGAAGTAAACATTGGATAGGTTCCCATGTACATTTGTACCTATTATATGGAATGCTGCTTGGATGAGATGGTGGGAGGCGTGGAAGTCAGTGAGTGTTATGGCTTGGGAGTTCCAAGCTATGGCTAGCCCTCCCGAGGCTCCCGTTGCATCCACAGCCACTGAGCGGCATCCAGGCCAGGCTTTAGAAAGTATACGCCCCAGCATAGTACTGTTGCATTTGGTTTCTTGGAAGAAACACATTTGCGGATTTTCCTTCTTTATCATGTTTTTCAGCATTCGATGTTTACTTGGGCTATTGAGCCCTCTTAAATTCCAGGAGATGATCTTCATGGATAACTAGTTTGGGTAGGACGGAAGTACTTCGTTAGCTTCGCGTATCTACCTGAGTCCACCAGGATCTTTCCGATCTCTATCGTTCTCTGAAGATCTGTCTTTCTTCCTCTTTTCTTGGAGTCTTTTGGGTGCATGCTGCCTTCCCAAATGCTGCCCGTTTGTATGCCCAATTGTTGCTGATGGAAAGCTCTGGAGATGACCACCTCGAGCTTGTCTATATCCTTCTCAGAGATGGAGTCAAACGCCTTTTTCCTGCAAGCTATCTCCAGATCTATAATATTTATTTCATGCAGATCTATAGTTTCAGGTTCTTCCTCCATTATTTGGACTTGCCCGTCTTCTTCTGGTGGGATCTCTGAGTCCTGCACTAGATTCACTATTCCTTCCACTTCCATTTCCTTGATGATCCCTTCTGGATCTTGCGATTGCCTGCTTAGGATTGTGGGGATGATGAGGGGAGATTTGGATTTGGAAGCTGGGCTAGAGGGAGGCGGACGGGAAGAAGAGGAAGGGCCTGCAGGGGTGGGTTCAAAGCCAGCGTGATGGTCTTCCGGGATATCATTGAGGATCTCAAAGCTATTCTTGACATGGTTTTGGGGTTTGGAGGGTTGTGGTTTGGGACCATTCAGAGGTTTCTTGTGCGGGCGTCTTCGGTGATTAACTTTGGTGAAGCCATTCTCCTGCTGAGAGTCCGGGGCGTCAGGCGGACTAGATTTGACATTGAGAGGGCAGTCCCGGAACAGATGCCCAAGTGCATGGCATCTTCTGCACCTGAAGGGCACTTGTTCATAATCCAGAGGCTGGATCCACTCTTCATCTCTATGAGAGAGGGTAATAGATTCAGGGAGGGGTTCATTCAACCTTATGAAGACACATATTCTTGCGTAAGAGATATACTTACGGGCTCTCGTTTCTTCCGAAGCTCTGATGTATTGTCCTACCCCATCTCCTATGCCCTTTAGACAATCTTCTTCCCAGTATTCATCGGGGAGTGAGTAAAGTCGAATCCAGACCGGAGCCCATGTGAGGTCTTCTTTATCAGGGTTAAATCTGGGTTTCCAGTCTGTAAGATAGAGTCCTGCAGAGTTGAAGAAATACGGGCCCTCTCCAAGGATCCTGTATTTGTCTTCCAGGCAGAAGAAGATAGCAGTGAAGAAGCCCTTCGCTCCCAGCTGGAGAGTGACATCTCCCTTTGGCTTCCATTTTGCTGCTATCCATCCTCTTAGAGCTCGTTCCGTTGGCCAGAACCCTATGAACTTCCCTATAATTGCATGGTCTTTCATGAAATCGATCCTGCGGTCAATCTTGTCTCCAGGCAGTTCTATTCGTGGTCGTACTTTCGCCACCGGTCTGCATGTTGATGAGGTGACATGCGGGGTGTTCGTCTCAGTTTCATGCCCTTCTGGCGGATCGCTTTCAGGATCCTGTTGCTTCTTCCCGTTGTTGAGTATTTTCGGATCTACTGATCCAAAGATCACTTCCGGTCCCGATCCGTGCAGTGAGGGGGAGGGCTTTGACGCCCCCCCCTGAGGCGGTTCCATAATACCTTGCTACTGCCTGTCAGCTCTGCTTTGCAGGGATTCGAGTGCAGAGTCTGGGCGCCGTCTGCTGCGTCTTCTGCGCCGTCAAGGGTTTCACCCTGAAAACCCTAGATCAGCCCGTTGTCCTCCGATCCGCTCTTCCAAATCGATCAGGGCTTGTTAAAATTCTCCCTAACAAGTAGTTACTAGTAAACCTCTTTGTCTAAAGTTTATCAAGTGGGATTTGAACATTAGATCTCTATTTTTTAGGGCTCACATTACTTTGATCACCAATAAAATTGTGAGTAAGACATTTTTCCTTTTATTTAACTAATATTATTCAATTTATTAATATTATTAATATACATAATAAATTTATAGAAAATAATAATATCTAAATAAAATACTTTACATATAGATAACTTACTACATTATTATATTATTAAAATGAAAAAAAAAAGACAAGCAAATGTACATTTACCCTATAAGATATCCCACCATTTTCCATAAAATGAATTGATAACATTCATTTCATTAATTTTGGTTTTGTTTGATTTATTTTGATTTTGATCCTAAATTGATAAATGAGTGAAATTAATGTCGATTTTGTTATATCATAAATTGATTTATGCACATATCTAATCTTTTGAATGAATAACATTCATTACATTAATTTTAATCTTGATTATATATATATATATATATATATATATATAAACATACGTGTCACATTTAATTTTGATTTTATAAATATATATGTCATGTGACAAATATGTTTGGTGGCTCCAAGATCAATTAAGAATTAATTGAGTCCATTACCATTAAAGCGGGCGGGAAGTCTTTAAATCACTGCTACGCGGAAGACCTTCCAAATTCCTAAAATATGTCCGGCCAAAACACCTCGTTGTGGCTGGGCCCCTGCCCTTGACTTGAGGGCCCCAGCTGCTGGTGCAGTCAATACGTTACAAGTGTCGGCCCGAATCAATCTACGCAATGTGTCGATCACATTTTCATTTGAATATTTTGCATCAAATGGATATAGAGTAGTTTGCCATTAACAGAGAAGTTCAACATCCACGAGGCCTGGAATTTCAAATTCACTGAGAGAATTTGACGATACGATCCATTTCATTAATTTTGATTTTGATAATGAATTGATAGAGGAGTAAAATTAATGTCGATGTTGGTATATCTGAGATTGACCTATTCACATGTCTAACTCTGCGAATGAATAACACTCACTGAATTAATTTTGATCTTGACAACGAATTGATAAAATAGTGAAATTAATGTTATAAGATTTTAAATCACTGCTACCGGAAAGAGCTTTCAAATTACTAAAATAGGCCCGGCCAGAACACCCCCTGCTGCCTTGTGGGTGGGGCCTCAGGCCTTGACTTGAGGCCCCCAGCTGCTTGTGTGGGCAGACAGTGTCTTTCTGACCATATCTTGGAAGTGTCGGCCACAATCAATCTACACAATGAGTTGATAAGATTTTTTTCTTTAATATTCAAGTCAACGGTGCGAATCAAATCAATGAAAAGAAGTTGTAACGTTGATAATGATATTGAATTGAAAAGTAAAATGGGTGGGCTATTCTTTTCCACGCCATGTTACAATTCCTCAATAGTCTACTTAGAAGCAAGCCATCCGTGGGATGGAATTTCTTCCCAACCAGATCGGCTTTGTTGAGGGACGTCGTGTCGAAAGAGGTGTCCTCTTGCTTTTGATCGGACGTCAATTTAAGATAGATTTCGGATATTTTCATTTGAATCTGTTGCGTCAAACGGATATTGTCTCATTTCGTTGCGAGTTCGAGTTTGACGGAAGGATTAGGGTTTTGTCTCAGCATATATGGTTTGTTTTGTTTGATACTATACGAATTCTCCGCATATCTATGCAAAATAAAATAATAATGAATTTTTATTGGAGGAAAGTGCATTTATTAGGAAAGTGCATTTATTAGTGAAATTGAGATGAACAAGTTACTTATTACAAGGTCCCATGTTGAAGAGATTATCCCATAATAATGAAATTATCAAAATGATGGAAAAATATTTGAAAATTCAAGTCATGGTATTTATAATGGGATAGCGTAATCAGATTGCCTTTTTGCTTTGAAAATCATGGAAATTCCTGTTATATTTTGATAAAATTTAAGAAGAAATTTTCTAAATCCAAGTTATAGGTGTCAAAATTCAATATTGTTGGTGCTCTAGAGGTTTTTGATGGTGCTGAATCCATTTCCATTTCCATTATCAAAAACAAGATTCAAACATTTTTTGAAGATTCTTCGGTGAAAATCACATAGAGAATTTTTTGTCGACACGTTCCGAACCAACAAGTGTGGTTTATCGTCAGGACAAGTTGAATGAGCATATCTGGCTATGCACTTTAAATAGATAGGGCAGAATATCCAATGACTCAAATTTCTCGATAAGGCAACGGCTAAAAGGACAACAGCTCGATTTGACCTTATAACGGCTAGTTTGACCATGATAAGGGGTATTATTTTATATTATTTATTTATTATTTATTTATTTATTAGATGACACTAATGTCGTCTCGTCTCACGGCCAAGAGGAGTTAGATCTCTTCTTAGATCATCTCAATAATCAATCCTCGGCTATTAAGTTCACTATGGAACAAGAAGTTGATGGTTGCCTCCCTTTTCTTGATATTCTTATCTCTAAGAATGAGGATGGTTCCCTATCCCACCAAGTGTTTCGCAAGAAAACTCATACGGAGCAGTATCTTCATGCTAGTTCCCACAATTTCCGGCCCAGAAGTTGGGGGTTCTCAACACCCTTGCAACTCATGCCTTAAGGATCTTTGGTGATAAGAGCTTCGAGGAGGAGAAATCTCATTTCCTTAATGTCTTTGCTGAAAATAGTTATAGCAGACACTTGGGACAAAAGGCTTTCCTCAAAGCAGCTAAGAATTCGTTAACAAGAAGAGGGCCAAAAGAGCGGATTTCTGGTGTCCATCTCTCGTTTGTTCAAGGGACCACAGATAAGATTGCGAAGATTCTTAAGAAGCATAATGTCCCCGCAACTTTTAGACCTCTTAACACCATTCGTAAATCCTTCAGATCTGTGAAGGATACCGTCGACCCTAAGGACATGAAAAAAGTTTATATTATTCCATGTTCATGTGGGACCCCCTACATTGGTGAGACTGGTAGCTCCATTAATCAAAGGATTAGTGAGCACGCAGCTGACATCAAGCATATTAGAACTAAGTCTTCCGCTTTAGCAGAGCATGTGGAGAAAACCAATCATCATGTCTGCGTCGAGGAGGCTAATGTGATTGCTAGAGTGTCGCAATTCCATCACCGGAAATTTAGGGAAGCCCCGGAGATTGAAAAAAGACCGAACAATCTCAATAGAGAGGATGGCTAGAGGATGGCTAGAAGATCAGTAATTGCTGGATCCCCGCCCTCTCCTCTTAATCATTTCCTTTCTTCCGCTCCCTTATTTTATCGATTATTAATTTTTAATATGGTAATTTATTATTATTATTATTATTATTATTATTTATAATAAATATTTATATGTGAAAACTCTTTGACAATTAATTTAAACTTAATTTATCTAAAAAAAATAATTTAAATCTATTTTAATTAATTAATATAAACTATTAATTAATTTTAATATGGTTTTATTATATATATATATATATATTATATTATTTTTATTTTTATTTTTATTTATTTATTTAATATGTGTATCAAATATCATTTTTGGGACTCAACTGCGTTAAGTAAATCATTCACGTATGACCATTTCCATGAGAGGTAGTCGTAATTGACTAATTTCTCATGATTTTTGAATAGTTCACTTAGCACTCATTGCATCGGGTGATGCTCACAAGGGTGAAGAAGTGGGATTGAAACTAGTGAAATGAATCACATAGCATCAATCATCACTTCCGGGGCTTGCACCCGGTAACCAGGACTTCCCAGGAGGTCACCCATCCCAGAACTCCTTTGGCTCAAGCGTGCTAAACTGTGGAGTTTTCCCCACAATCAAGCCCACTTAGCTTGCTACCCCATTTGCAAAACCTTAGCAAGTATTGCGCCTCATGAACCATTCAAGTAGAGATCCCTTGACTCTTTTTGAATTTAAGTATGGGGGTTTACATAGTGCATTATATTAGATATCATTTTTGGGATTCAACTGCGTTAAGTAAGTCATTCACGTATGACCATTTCCATACCATGAAAGGTAGTCGTAACTGACTAATTTCTCATGATTTTTGAATAGTTCACTTATGACTCATTGCATCGGGTGATGGTCACAGGGGTGAGGAAGTGGGATTGAAACTAGTGAAATGAATCACATAGCATCAATCATCACTTTTGGGGCTTGCACCCGGTAACCAGGACTTCCCAGGAGGTCACCCATCCCAGAACTCCTCTGGCTCAAGCGCGCTTAACTGTGGAGTTTTCCCCACAATCAAGCCCACTTAGCTTACTACCCCATTTGCAAAACCTTAGCAAGTATTGCGCCTCATGAACCATTCAAGTAGAGATCCCTTGACTCTTTTTGAATTTAAGTATGGGGTTTACTTAATTTACATTTAAAATTAATCTATTTTATAATTAATTAGTTTAAAACTAATATACTATTTTTACCCTTAAATAGACCTTGAATTAATTTTTATATTTCCAACTCTTCAATTCTCTAATTTTTTGATGAATATTTATATTTCAATAAATATAATTAACTAATTACTCTAATTTTGATTTTTATAACTAACTAATATTTTTATCTAACAATTTAAAATTAATTTTATTCTTATTAATTAATATATTTGAAATTATTTATTTATTTATTTTTTTTAATGATTTACTTATTATAATGTATTAATTTTACTTATTCTAACAATTTTAAATTAATATATTTGAAAGTAATTTATTTTATGATTTACTTATTATATTATATTAATTTATTCTATATTAATAATCGAATATATATATATATATATATATTAAAAAAAATTAAATATCATGGTCAAACTAGCGGTATGAGGTCAAATTCTGTTGTCTTTTTCACTGTTAAAGTGCATAGCCAAATCTGCTCATTCAACTTGTCTTGGTTCGAAATGAGTGGACAAAAATTTCCTTATGTGATTTTCATAAAAATCTTCAAAAATTTGATAAGAATCACAAAAGTCTCAATTCAATAAGATTCAAACACTGCTACCGCCAGAGTTTTTTTTTTTTTTCTTTGACCCATTCTAGACAATTCCTCCCATGGGTAAAGGACTCCATTTATAATAGACAATTCCTCGGCTTAGAGGACTATCATAACATTCTTAAACTATTTATTTAATCAAATTTAATTTTTTAATATATATAAAAAGTGCCGTCAATCTTCTCATATTTTGGAATCTGCCATGACAGGTAACTTCAATTATTAAATTATTGCACTTGAAATTATACGTTCAATTTTGGTTTACCTGTCGCTTTTGACGTTACAGAAATCTTTTCACAGCCACGTACGTCAGAAAAAACTATCTCGCCCGCTGGCCAACGTAGCGTGTTTTACAAACACATATATTGTATGAGCGAAAGTATTGAACAGTTTACGGGCATGTCAATACCCTAGTGTAGCCATTGGAATTTATTCAAAGTTAGTAAAACGATTGAGAGCACAGTAGGCCTGGCCTAGGGAGAAGGCGGCGAATGAACAGTTCACTGTTCCTATTCCTCTTATAAGTATTCGCATTCCATCGACTATCAGAGTTCTCGCTTTGCCATACCGACTGACATTGTCTTTTGTTGCCAATCCAATAGATATCATATCGTCTGTGTTAACAGAGCTTCGATCTGATACTATATCCTTTGTCTGATAACACTAAGTTTTATGATGAAGAACCCTACAATGGCTCTCCTGATTATGATCTCCTTCCTGCTCATTGCAGGCCGCAGCAGCGGCAGGTCGCTTATGAAGAATAACCTGTTTATAGCTCCCGACAATCCTTCGGACTTTGCTCACATTCCCAACACCCTTGACAACGATGGCTCCTGCTTACACAAGGCCGACTGCCATGTGGAGGACGCGGTGCAGTGCCATGAACAGATAAGCCTCTCGTTGGTAAACTGTGCCACCACTGAGAACACACTATCGTTCAGCCATAGCCCAGGTTTTCAAAATATCAAGACGCCTCACTCGCCTGCAAATTCGGCCGGCAAAGCCCAGGGTTATTTCAATTTAGTAGGGAAGGGTGAAGTAACACCGTCCGAACCCAGTCCTACCGTAAATTCTTTCGTACTCGAGCAACGGCTCTCCACATCCAGCAATAGCCCTGGGGTCGTTCACATGTGGATGATCAGGCCTACATCTGGAACGGTAAACATCCACATCTTTGAATCCGATCGAAGCCATGGAGATGATCAAGTGCAGCAAGACAAGAGCAAGATGCGCAAACTGCTTTCTTCATGTCCAAGCCCAGGGAGAGGCCACCCAGGGGAAGCTCATTGACGGGTGTCAAAATGATAAGAACGGTGTTAAGAACTTCTGACCTTCCGGTTGTGTTTCTGCCTCTACTGAACTCAATAGCATAGATTTTACTTATAGCTTCGACCTCGATAGCATATAGTTTATTTACAGCTTTGATCTGAATTATGCGAAGTATTTCTTAACCTGTAGTATAATATTTTTGTGTTATCTTAAAACATATTTCATTATTGGAGTTTTAATGTAAAGGTTCATCTCTGAAGTGTAATGTAATCATATACATATATATGTTAAATGTCAAAACATATTGTGATGGAAGGGTTCGTTCGTTTTGTTGATAAATTTAGCATGTAAATTATTTAGTTTATATTTAATCTTATCTTTACTTATGTAACATATTTAGTTTATATTCAATTAAATTTTCATGTTTCATTTTCATATATTTATATATAAGAGAATGTAATATTATATGTTTAATATTTTATTTTTTTTCTAATTTTATAATTTGTAAAAAAAGAAATAGGTAGAGTTTTATTTATATGAATAAAAATTTGTTCTTAAGTTGGAACTTTCATAAAATATTTCATATTCCACAATGATATTTCTTTTACCAATCCAAACAATAGAGATTTTATGCTTACACTTTTTCTCGTTAGGTATTCTAAATATATGTCTCTCATAACCCTTATAAAGAAATCCTAAGAGAAACTTATATTTGCAAAACATTATAAAATTTCAAAAACATAAAAGTTTATCTGATATTAGACAACCTTGTCTTAGTAACTTGTGCTTGGTGCTCAACTTCAACATCGTTGACCTCATGCTCCCCAACTAGTTCCCTTTTGAATGTTTTCTTGTTTGGTTCCTCACTAGTCTCTTACTGTACTAGGGTATCCTTTGCTCCTCTGCTAAGATTTTCCTCGACCTTTGCCAATCTTATGTCCATGGAAACAATTTCAGTTAGTAGTTCAAAGTGCATTTTTTCATAATTACTCTACATTAGTTTGAATTTATAATCCATGATTTCCAGGTGCATCTGCTTCTCCTTTTCCTCTAGATCGTTCCTCTATTTTGTAGCTTTCAGTAGACCTTCCATTGCCTTCAATAGTCATTCCAAAAGTTGGTTCATTTATTCTTGCACTTGATTGAAAGACACAATCTTAGTATCCTCCATGATTGCTTCTCGATGCAATGCCTCACATCGAATCATGCCAATTATTGTGAGTCTTCCTGGCTTTCTATCCAACACTTGTAGAACTAGACCATTTTTATGGCTATAATGGGTGACGTCGAGAAGTATAAATCAGCCTCCTCCACTGAGATGCCATCCACTGGCCTTAAATTGGGTTCCTACCAAATCCATGTCACTGATACTATAGATTTTTTGGGTTGGATATCGAGAATGATAAGCAATTAGGAGATAGGGAGAAATTAAAGCCGTTATGGGATTATAAGATTGATTGAGCACATGTATTCACCATTTTTTAGATGTTGATATTTGAACTCGCATCCACGTGTATGTTCTCTATATCGCATTGATACACTAGGAGTTAATCCCATTGCGCATATGGTACTCCTTCATCGAAATAGGCAATTTGGGACCATAAATACGTTGCCATTACATTCTCATAAATTCCCAACATGATACCCTCATTATGTCAATAATGGGTTAAATGGATTTGACCATGTAATAATAATTGAACAAGTCCCTTTGTTGTAGGTGTTGATTGCTTCATTTTTGTAGAGAGAATAGTGTTCCATAGTCGTAATGGTTAGGAAGATAAATTATTATTCTTTGATTCTTCTCCATTATCCCTTGTTCCATTATGGCTCTTTTACGTAGTAAATTGTAAGCCTATGAATTTAGATGCCTATACACATGATAAAATTCCATGTGCTCAAAATGTTGAATTCGCAGTGCAACCTTTTCTAAGATGGGAGGAAGGGTGTTTCCCCTAGTTTTTTGAACCTATTGAATCATGATCAGTGATTCGTTGAACACCATTAACTTGGGTGTTTCTCTTGTTATGTCCATGTAACAACCCTCCCTTGTATACAAAACTTTGTGAACCTGAGATGAGAAATGATAGGTCTGATGTGTAACAAGAAAAGTAAATACTTTATTAAATAAATAAAATAATTAATCACTTGGAAAAGTGAGATGCCAAGAGATGAGATTCTTGCCAAATCCCATTGGTGAATGGGAAGGGATAATTCTTTCATGATAAAGCTTCTAGATTCAATTCTAGATAACCTTGATGGATTGTCGATAAATATCCATTGAGAAAAACATAAAAGCTTTTAAGGAGAGAAGGTAAGCTTTTATGAGGAAAAGCCTCGCAGGAGAGAAAGACGAACTTTTCTGAGAAAAGCCTATGCAATGAATAAAAAGATCCATAAAAGTGGGACGCTGCTAATGGAAAACATATCATGAAAGAGAGTATTAAACACCCTTTGCAGAAATCAACAGGAGTGTTATGTAAAAAATTAGTTAATTTCAGGTTTATTATTTAATTTAGGTTTAGTTAGGTGAAAGGGCACGATCATAAGATCATGCCCTTTCCTAAAGGGTGTCCATGGCGATATATAAGCCAGGCAACCCACTGTAAACATCATCATCTGTAATTTTTTTTTCTTTAATAAAATATTTATATATAATTTCTGCATATCTTTAAAGTTCTCTGCTTCATCTGGTATCGGAGCAGTTCGTTCTCGGTTTGTCCGTCCATCCGTTCGCTGCCCATAACCTGCCGTCCGTCCGCTGCCCACAGACTTCCGTTAAATCGACGTGCTGCCAGCCTGCTGTGTTACAGTGATAGTCGATACAATTTTTCTGAATAAATCAAAAGGGTTTCGTTAAATCGACGTGCTGCCAGCCTGCTGTGTTACTGTGATAATCGATACAATTTTTTTTTGAATAAATCAAAAGGGTTCCGTTAAAACGACGTTCTGTTCAGAGTTTAACAATATATATAACATAATTATAACGGTTCGATAAGTTCAGGACAGTGAGGAAAAACGCGACTGTTGACTCTCCAGCGGCCTGTCGTTTCAATTAAATAGCGTTCGAGTAAATAGCGTAAAACGTAATTCGTTATATATAATTATAATATATAAATAACTATAACTAAATAGCGTTTCATTATATATAGTTATAATATATAAATTACTATATTATTATAGTTATATATTATACTATATATATATATATATAGTTTGAAATTTTGTTATATAACATTATTTATATATATATATATAATTAATTAAATTAAATTATTAAATTAATTTAATTTAATTAAAAAAAATAAAAAAAAAATTAATTAAATTAAATTATTAAATTAATTTAATTTAATTATTTAAAAAAAAAAAGGGAGGGAAAAATATTTTAGCTGGCAAATATATACACGCCTCCGCAAACCCGCTCAATGTCGACAATGACAATGGCGGATTTCCAAAAAAGGTTGTTGGATGCAGAGAAAAAGATAAATAACAACCACGACGAGGTCAGTAAAAGATTAAATGAAGTCGAGAGCAAGCTGGGAGAGCAAGCGGACAAAATCAAAAATCTTGAAGATACGACAAATCGAATAGAGATAAAAATGGAAAGTCAACATGTCCAAACAGAAGTAAACTTCAAAGAGGACTTAACAATGCTAAAAGTTCTGTGTAAAAGGTCGAATTGTACGCCCGAACAACTACTGAAAGAAGGTGAAGAGAATCAAGAACACGTCTCGTCAGATTCAACTAAGTCCACAGACTGTCATGACAAGGTTGAATCCCCAAAAAAATCAGCGACACCCCACCAAGAAGCAAGTAACACAGTCTTTACAAACAAGCAACTCTGGGATAACTTTACCAATCAACACCTTTTTCTCGCTCAACCAGTAGCAACATACCAACGAAGGGCAAAGGTCGAGATGCCTAAATTCGATGGAAACGAAAAAAACAATGTTGCATGGATAAATAAAGCAGAAGAATACTTTGAGATATATGACATCACTGACGATGACGAAAAGCTCAGACATGCATCCATGAAAATGGAGGGAGAAGCATATAACTGGTATATGTGGTGGAAAAAGACAACACATGTCATTAGCTGGAGGAAATTTAAAGATGCATTCTTCAAAAGGTTCCAAGGTGTAAAGGAAGAAGAGTTCTTTTCAAAACTCATCAAATTACAACAAAAAGGAAGTGTGGACGAATACACTCAAGAATGGGAGACCTTAGTAACACGAGTACCTGGGTTATCCGAATCTCGTCTAATTCAGTCATACATCTCGGGACTCAAAACCCATTTACAAGAAGAACTTGAGATGCATGATATTACATCTATAGAAGAAGCAAGACGAAAAGCAAAAACAGCCGAAAAGAAATCCGAACCAATATTTTGGTCAACAGTGGAAAAAGCTTATGCAAGACGAAGGATACCCCAGTATGTGGACTCAAATAATACAAGATATGTTCCACCACATCATCATGAAGATGAAAAATCTAATGTGGAAATGCAAAGGATAAAAGAGGGTAAATGTAAACGCTGTGGTGAGAAGTGGGACCCCAAACATAGATGTGCTAAAGGAAAAGAACCAAAGAACCTATATAATTGTGAAGCAACCAATGATTCAAACAGTGAAGATTATGACGTAGAAGACACAGAAGACGCTCCAGAATTTTCACCAGAACTAGATGATGGAAGTATTCCACAAGTATCATTATCAGCTATGACAGGTATATCACAACCTCAGACTTTAAAGTTAAAAGGACACATAAAGAAGAACAACGTAGTGGTTCTTGTCGACTCTGGAAGCACACACAATTTTTTAGATGCAACCGTGGCAAAGAGACTCAATATATTTTCATTTCCCTTACCAAATTTGAAAGTGATGATAGCTAAGGGTAAGAAGATTGAAAGGGTGGGAGAATGCCATAAGGTTAAATTGCAGATTCAAGACTTCAGTTTAGAGTCTCCGTTTTTCACAGTACCGTTAGGAGGAGTAGATGTAGTCTTAGGTATCCAATGGCTACGAACTTTAGGTACTTATGCCGCCAACCATCAAGTACAACTTATAAAATTCAAATGGGGAGGTCAGAAGTACAAACTACATGGATTCCAAGCACCAGAAAATCATGTTGTATCATCATCTCAAATGATGAAGCTGAGTCGAAGAAGAGTACCTACTTATGTAGTACAATGTCACCAATTAGAAATGATATCTGCAAATATGACCAGAGAAGAATCACCAGAGATTCAAGACCTTTTACAGTGTGTGACTTTGATCATTTTGGAATATATAATCAAGTGGAAAGACTTGCCGAAGAAAATGCTTCATGGGAGAATGAAGCATTTTGTCAACAACATCCGTCGTTATGTATGCTTTGAGGACAAAGCATTCTTTCGAGAGGAAGGCAATGTTATGTAAAATATTAGTTAATTTCAGGTTTATTATTTAATTTAGGTTTAGTTAGGTGAAAGGGCACAATCATAAGATCATGCCCTTTCCTAAAGGGTGTCCATGGCGATATATAAGCCAGGCAACCCACTGTAAACATCATCATCTGTAATTTTTTTTCTTTAATAAAATATTTATATATAATTTCTGCATATCTTTAAAGTTATCTGCTTCAAGGAGGCAGTTGGTCCATGGAAAGAACCTTGGATCGGGGGTGAACTAGAAGAATCAGTTGTAGGTTGGGTGGCGATGCTCGGTTTTTCCCAAGTGACATCCTTTCAGATAATTTGGTTGCATGGGATGTTTGTATGTTGACTCTTACTCTCTATATTGTCAATTCTGAAGCATATAAGAGAAATTTCTTAGGTTGTTCTTACATATAAATTGATTGAATAATGTACATATGACTGCTATGAATGAGTAGATTTGCCTATGTTAGTTGTGGGCATGAGTTGATTATATATGAGTGCATGTGACAGCCATTGCATATAAATTCAATCCCAGTTAAGTTTAGTAAAGAAACATAATATGTGGATCTTATGCAGTATTGGTGTTATCCTGTCTTTTGTTTAAGATAGTGAATAATCATGCTTGAGTTAGCTATGTAAATTGGGTAACTATGGTTAAGGCTCAACTGTATAAACTATGGTGCAGGTTATTTATGCTATGCATTATGCATCCAATGCTACTCTTTTAACTAATTGTGCATAATCCCTAAGATACACATGTTAACATTACATGCAACTATGGCAGTAGGATTATGATTGCGTTATGGGCAATACTAGCTTTAATATATTTATGTTGAAGTTTTCATCTATGCTGATATTGAGGTAGAAAAGGAAGAAATTCTTTATGCATAATCTTGACCTATTGAATACCGATGGTTGATCATTCCTGTTAGTTAAAATATATGCATAAGGGTTGAATTAGAAGCTTGTATTAAGGTTTTATTTGTTAAACCTAAGAGTCCACATCATGAATCCAGTAAAGCCTCGAAGGAGTTGTAGTATGGTACCCAAGGGGCATGGCTCATTTCTTTGATGTTGTCAGAATTTGAAGAATATGAGTATAGGATATTATAAATATTTGTTCATGTAATACGTGTGACGATTTATTGAATATAACTTTAACCGAAACAAATTTAAGGAATGGGAGCCTAGTAGGCAATTGTCAAATTCAGATCAAGGGATATGTTATAGTCCACTTCCAATCCTTTCCATAGTGCTAAATATTCATCTTGGTTATTGGTTGAGATACTCAATCCCCAAGCAAATTTCACCTCTCTTTGTTTGTCATGGAAAAAGATAACCCTTCCTACACTTGCCACCCCTAAATTTCCTTTGACGCTCCAATGAAAAATGAAGAATTTTGTTCTTTACTCATTTACAATTTTTCCAAATCAGATCTATCCTTTCACATACAATAATTATGCTTGATATCTCGCAAATAATTTAGGCTTCTACCATCATATGGGGGTGTTCCTACTTTGATCCAATCATTTTCGAATAAAGATAATTATTCCAAGTTAGACATGTTACGTCCATGATCCTTTACATTCTTGAATAATATACATGTTTCTTTACTTCCCACCAATATGTAAATCAACTAATCCTCCTTAAAATTTACTTTGTTTTAGGCAAGAGAAAATGACTAGAAAATGTATTTTGGAATGGATTCTGAACATCGACTTGATAAAGAAGAGAATTTTCTTGGCCAAGGGAGTTTAGTCCTCCAAATTTCAAATGTATTGACATAAGTTTCCATAATTATTTTGGAGTGTGTTACCCTTGAAAATGCTTCATGGCTGATCCAGGTGGCTCCATAAATAGAAGTGGCCTTGAAAATGATCAAAAATCAAAGTCATCATATGGAAGTGAAACTAGGACTAGATCGTAGTTATCGTCATCATAATTCCAATGGTGTGAACAATAATCAAATTTGAGTTCTTATGCTCAAGATATAGCTGGTCAATAATCTGGTCAAATAAGGCCAAGTGGGAGTCTCTAAGAAGGAAAAAAATTGGCGAAAGGATAGCACACAAAAAATGGTGGTTGGAAAGGGAAAATTTGTCACCTCTTTAGTTTTTTGCGGTCACCCCCAAAAATTGAAGGAAAATTTTAGGCTAATATAGGTTATATAACAAAAATAAATCAAAACAAATAAACTTCGGTTGGCGGGCCACCAATCCCACCAAACGAATGGTAAATATAGTTTTATCATATAACACATATATGGGACGGGCCATCAGAGACCTGGTCATGCCCAACCGATACGACGACAACATGTGTAGCACAGTTGGTGGGGATTGAACCCGCTCGGCCTAGTCTGTCAGCCTACCAATTGGGCGGGTACAAATGGCATGCCATAAGACACACTCAACGGTCAACATAAACCACCACTCCATAAATTGAGTTGCCAATGAAAAAATGTGTTACATCAAACCATTTTCCATTCAAATAATAATGAAGCTCGTGTATGTCAAAACAATTCCACTGCAGAAGCGAGAGCAGTCCAGGAGGCCAGAAACCTGAGGAGTGGTAACTTTTGATGCTGAGAAGATTCCTTTGGGGTCAAGTAGTGCCAATGTCAGAACAAGGAAAATTTAAAGTCATTTTTACATGATTTTGTGCCACGAATCCAGTGGTGATGTCCATTTCTGCATATGAACTTTGCATTTTCTGCCCATGATACAAATTGGAGGTATACGGGTCATTAATGTAAAGTTATTTGTAATTCATACTTTTTTCATTTTAATGGAAGAGGCATGCCCACATTGAGCAGGGCTTGGAGACGTAGCCCACATTGGGTGAAATATGTAATCAAATCATTTGTGTGCCTATGATAACATGGTTTATTTATGATTTCCACTTATTTCCCATGTGTTTAAGTTACTTGGCTAACATCCTTTGATCGTGAAGTGGGGCGTGAACCATGAAGATGAAGCATGGCAGATGAGGAAGCTCAAATGGAGGAAGAGAGAAATTATCGTAATATTTTATTAACCATGGTAGAGAAAGCTGTCAAGTTGTTTGCAGAATATGAGAAGACAATTAAGTGTGAGAAGTGTTAAAGCCTAGATCGACCTCAGGCTAAAGGGAGGCAATCTTAGGATAACCACAAACCATGCTTAACTTGGTAGCTAGCCCTACCAGGTCGGGAGAGGGCTCTTTCCTTGTCAATCTCAGTTGAGGTGACTGAATTAAGTATGGATCTTACGCTAGGTATAGTAGCTCTAGGGGTTTTGGTTGATTTTGAAGGTTTTGTTGCTGGATCAAATGGAGTAGGCAGCTTTGGGTCTGGGAAGTCAAGTCAGGAATGCAGGGTGTTCTATGGGGAGAGGTAGGTAGGTGTTTTAGCACTTGAAATTTAGTGAAATGGTAGGTCTAAGATTGATGAGGATTTGAGGAGGGCATGCAGAGATCATGTATCTTCTTCAAACTACAGAAAACATAAAAAACTAAATGGATTCCCAAGGCAGAGCACTGTAACCAATGTATTCTACCTATCTATCTTGATTTCATTTAGTTTAGAAGAATGAATTAGATTTTGGCACACATAACGTATGAGAAAACACTAATGACAGAAGGTGAAACTATGCGAAAACACATTACCACAAGAATCCCACAAAAATAGTTGCAAATCCTGGTTTATTTCCTTTCCAAACTGCTGTAGAGATGTACAATGTAGCTCAGAGCATCCAATAGAGTCCAACTTTTTCTATTGAGTGAAAAAATACATAATATAGACATGAAAACCACCTATGCTAGGCATCAGGGGTCGAATCCAAGAGATAAGGGATTGTTTCAACCATATCTAAACTAGGAATAGGAATATAGGTAGTGGAACAGCTTGCCTCTAAAACCATGGAAATTGATTCATTCACCCCCAAACCACCTCAAAATGATGAATCTACCCTTTAAGGTCATTTTACAATTACATTTACATAGAATAGCATCATTTACAATCATAAATTCATCCAAGATGAGAGAAAAAGTCAACTTGTAGAAAAACTAGGCGAAATTTGGATTTTTGAGCAAATTGGTTCTATGCGTAGCGCCACTGGCCAAGTGCGTAGCGCCACTTCTCAGCTGATTTTGGAGGCCTTTCCCTTAGCCAAATTAAGCCCAAGATAGCTCATTAGAAAGTTCTTCCTGTCTAGTTTCTGGAACATCTTGAATTTTTTCATTGGGAGTTCATTTGCTCCCTCAAAAGTGGAATCTCTTGGAGCTGCTTCCTGTGTGTCCAAAAAGAGGCAGAGAGGTCATTTTTTGATGGTTTTTTGACCTTTAGGTGACCAAATTTTGCTCCAAAATTGCTGAAACTTTTAGGGATTGATGCTGTCATCATGCTGAATCCAAATATGCAAACCATTTCTCCAAAAAGTCTCCCAGTCAAAAGCATAGCACCAGTGGCACTACGCACCTAATGTAATTTTTTGTGTTGGAAAATTTCAAATTTTCAAAATGACAAAAACTTATCAAAACTTGCCCAGATTTGGCACAAGGCACCACCATTAGTTTCTTTGATGGGCTAATGAGGCTTCATCCAATATTGTTAACTTGTCTTGCTCCTTTTTTCTCCTTAAGGCCTTCCTCAACCTAGCCTTAATCTTCCTTATCCTTATATTGCATATTTTGTTCCGGGTCATATAGTGGGCCATGTGACGAAGCATCTTCTTATCTCTATTGGCCTTCTCAAGTAGCCCCTCAAGGTGTATATTGACCCTCTCCAGCCATGTTTCCCTATCATTCTCAATTTCTTGTTTAGCAGGGGTTAATGGAACATTGGCCTCCTTGATGTTTTGCTTGCCTTCTTTTATCATTTGTAACTCCATGAGGACTTTCTTGTTGGTCAATTTTTTTTTTCTTGCTCTAGATAATTGATGATCCACTTTTCCCTCTCTAAATTGACTGACAAGGCTTGCATTTGACCATCTTTCTCCTTGATTATCATGTCTTTAGTAATCTTTGTACCTTGAGTTTCCAAGTCAATGACATCAACTCCTTGTGTCACCTCATAATCAACAAGGTCAAAATCTCTCTCTTGCCCATCACTAGGATCCTTCTCATGCATCTTTTTCTTGCCTTTGCTTTTGTTGTGCTGCCCAATTTGTACCTATTTAGCTAAAGAAGAAGGCAAAGCCCCTTCCACTCTTTGTGGAGATAGCATTTGCCTTTGGCCCGAAGATGAAGGTGAGACCCCTTCCACACCTTGTGGAGATAATACTCGCCTGGCAGCTACAAAATGTTTCCTAGTGCCTCTCTCATATGTCACAAATATCGGCACTCCCACAGTTTCAGTTTCTTGGACCTTTTGTTTTCCTAAAGGTCCACCTTCTTCTTGAGGCACTGATGAAAAGACTTGAGGGGTTTTGAACATTTCATGAGCAATGAAGGTCTCCCATGGTATGTTAAGTGGGTTCAGCTGATGTAAAACAATGATTTTAATCATAGAGAGGTGGTAGATGTTGGTTAGCTGCTGGGGGTATGATTTCTTCTTCACAATGAATGCCATCTTCTCTATGTTTTTGAATATGAAGTAGGTGATATTCATCATTCTCACCCTAGTGAAGTGCATCAACAATCTAACGTGGTAGGCATACAGTCTGGAGAACCTACCATCACAAGTAAAGTACTTGATGATGATCTCCATCAATGGAGCAAACTTGTCCTCCAAGAATTTAAAGGGGAATACTCTACTGAGTTTGTTATGATATTTAGCCTTAATGTAAGGCTCATAATACTCCCTATCAATGTACTGATATTTGTTCCACTTTTCGCCCACATTTGGAATACCTGTAGCCCCTGAAATGACAGCTGGTGACAAAGTGAATGTAACCCCAACAAGGTTTACCTCATTTTTGTCCAAGTGTGTCACAAACAACCTTGCTAATTCATTATGAGATTTTACCCTTTCCACCATTTCACAAAAACTGTAACATGATTGATGTCTGAAACAAGAAAGGGTAAATGGGCAGGCTTGCAGCTCTCTCAAACTGGTGGGCTCCTCTCTGATATGTTTTCCTCCCTTATGAGGCCTTCTACCCTAAGTGTCTCTCTCTCTAGAACTGTCACTATGTGTCCCTTCCTCCATTTCATACTCACTATCCCTCTCCATTGTTGTACAGTTGTTTGTCTTTATGGTAAATGAGGAGTGGTGGATTGGGGAATGAACGTGAGATGAGTATGAAGAGATTTTAAATAAGAAAGCAGGTGAGGGTGAACAAGAATGGGTAAGGGATGTAGGAAATAAGTAGGGTTAGTGAAAGGTGTAGGGTTTGGGAGTAATGGTAGGGTTTGTGGTATTGTAGGGTTTGGGGTATATGGGTATAGGTTTTGGGTTTTGTAGGGAAAATTTTAGGGAGGGAATTATGTATGGGAGGATGAGAGTTAGGGAAATAGTAAAAATGATATGGGACAACAGCAATGAGTGTATTTGAGAGACAATAGTAATTAGGGTTTAGTAATATAGGACAACAGCAATTAGGGTTTAATGTTTTGAGAGACAACACAACCCAAAAGCTTATGCAACAATTCTTATCTGCAAGAAAAGTGATGGTACTTGCAATGGAAGAATTGGGGTGTTTTGAAGCAATTTTGATGAAATCTGCAGCTGTTTGTGGCCCAAATCCCAGGTGCGTAGCGCACTTCCCAGGTGCATAGCATATCTCCTGTACATAGCGCCCATTCAAAAAAACACTGGAGAAAAATCCCAGGTGCATAGCGCCGCTGCTGTGTGTAGCGCCAAGTTTTGGGGCATAGCTTCGGGCAGTTTCCTCCAAAAACACAACAATTTCTTCCCTTTGATGATCCCTTAAAATCGTGATTTATCCCATCAACTTCAATTCAAACAATGAATTAAGTTGAGAAAGAAATGACCTTTATATGGCTTGGGCACTTTTGATTTTTCACTCTCCAAAACCCACTTATTAATGTCTTTTGGCTTGCTCAAATACTCTGTTTTTTGGATGCTTGACTTTTTGCTTAAAATAGGTGAACTAATGCTTTGATGATCTTTTTCTTTTACAGTGGCATGTACTTGGAAATATCAGTAGGTGACCAGGATCACCATGAGACTTATTAATTACATATCAGAAATGGTGAAATTACATGAAATTTACAAATAAAAACCAATGCTCTATTTTCACGTCAAACTGGTTTTGAGGTGAAAAGCTTATTAAATTTACAAATTATGATTTTAAAGCTTTCCTAATGATTATTGTCATCCTCATATGTCTACTGACCCTTATTGGTCAATGGTTACTAAAAATTTGACATGGTGAAGCCCTAATACCTAATGAAACTGAAACCCTAAGACCTAAGACCTATTTGATGAAATAGACTAAAAATGAACCTTGACCTGAACCATTGACTGAATCACACATGAAAAGTGATCAGTAGATATGTGTCATGAGGGAAAAAATTTAAATGTGCCTACCATCAGTTGATCCACGACCTAATGGAATGCAACTCATTGAGAATGTGACTCCTAATATGAATGCAAAAGAGTGAATTTTGATCACTAATGGCAGTGTGAAGACACTGACACTAACAAGAAGAAAGAACCAGATGACCATGCATCGGTAAATCATGAAGGTGGAAGAGAAGAGCCTCCTGAACCACCCTCTCCATCCTCTATTTCTTCTTCTTCTTCTTCTCATCACTCTAATAGGCATCATAGGAATACATCTAAGAAGCCATTTTTTAAGCTATATGTAAAGTTTGATTTGTCGACATATAATGGAGAATGTAATACATAGAAACTAAACAATTGGTTTAGACAAATTGATGTTTATTGCTGGGTTAAACATATCGAGGAAGATGAAGCCAAGATCTGATTAACATCTCTTCAGCTGATTGGCACCACTCTCATGTGGTGGGAGAGAAAGTTGTAGAAAGGTAGCAAAAACTTGGGTAATATCCTTTCTTCTTGGTCCAATTTTGTTTCCGCATTAAAATATCCATTTTATCCTTTGCATTAATGATAAAGGATTAAATGAATGGAAATATTTAAGAGAAGGAAAGGGTAAAAATGTACAAAGCTTCATAGAAGAGTTTAGGAAACAAGCTTTACACTTGGGCATTTCAATTGATTCACCACAAACTGTAACAACGTATATTGGTGCTTCTCATAGTGACATTAGGCATTTTTTGTTGTTATTTGATCCTACTACTATTGATGTGGCCATTGTGAATGTCATTCACCTTGAAAGTAGGGGTAAGAATGATAAATAAGAACAACCAAAGAAATCATCTTTCAAACCTCATAATGGCAAGTTCAAAGGAAAAGGAAAGGGAAAGGATAAGAAGGCGACTACAACCAATAAGGAGGAAGGAGCAAATCCATCTTGCACACATTGCAATAAGGAAGCCCATGATGATGAACATTGTTGGAATATGCATCCGGAATTGAAACCAAAGGGATTTGGTGGGAAGAAAAAGAAAAGGACGGTGGCAACCACACAACAAGACCTTGGATCCAATTCTGATGACAAGACATAGATCACAGCAGTGGGAATACAAGGTACTATTTCTCTTCATGTGAATGAAAGTTATAAATTACAAGCAATTACAAGTTCCTCAAATCAGTCTCTTGTTAATGAATGAAAAAGGATCGAACTGTTCCACATTAGAGTCATAATGAAACATATTAAAGTGGCGACCTTATTTGATCCGGGCTCACAAGAAAATTTGATTTTAGAATCACTGGTTAAGAAGTTAGGACTAGAGACCAAGCCTCATCCAAAACCATACACTCTTGATTAGGTGTGTGATAATGCCAAATTACATGTAACTAAGTAGTGTAGAGCTAGATTTGTGATTGCATTAAAACTTGTAGATGGCGTTGATCTTGATGTTGTACACTTGGATATATGTGGTATTATATTGGGGAGTCCCTATTTGTATGACAAGACATAAATTTTATTTCTCCATGAAACAAGAATCATCTCATGAAAGATGAGGTGGAATAAATTGTTAGAGCTCATCATGCCACACTTAGTGCTAATCTTGTAACTGTGGGTTAGATGAAGAGATTGATCAATTCCAACAAAGTGTGCATGCTCATGGTTGTGAGAGAAAAATACATCTCATTCTTTCTAAGGTTGAGATCCCACTCATAAAGAGGAATTGTATGAGATTGTTTCTAACTATTATGGTATTTTTCAAGAACCAAGTAGGGTTTCTCCAAAGCATGAGATCCAACATGAGATTCAGTTGCAGTAGGATGCTCCTTTACCGAACATTGGTATGTACAGGTTTTCAACCATTAAGATGGACGAGAAAAACGATCAGGTATAGGAATTGATGAACCAATGGGTCATAACGCCAAGTTCTTCTCCATGTGTTTCACCTATCCTGTTGGTTCCAAAGAAGTATGGGACATGGATGATGTGCGTAGACTACAGAGCACTCAAAAAAATAACAATGAAGAATCGGTACCCTCTCCCTCGCATTGATGATTTTTTAGATCAATTGAAAAATGTTGTCTATTTCAAAAAGCTAGACTTTGCGTGGTGGCTATCATCAGGTCAGGATTGTAGAATGGGATGTATGGAAGACTGCATTCAATATGAAAGAAGGGTTATTTCAATGGTTGGTGATGTGATTTGGCTATGCAATGCTCCAACTACATTCATGAGGGTGATGAATGATATTTTCATGCATTTTCTTGAGGATTTTGTACTTGTGTATCTCGATGAAATTCTTGTTTTCAGTAGGACATGGGAAGATCATGTGAGTCATGCTAAAAAGGCATTTGATGTTTAAAAAAATAAAAATTGTATATACAAATGTCTAAGTGTGTGTAGGTTTTAACCCCGTACAGTAATTACCTACATATGAATTCTAAAACACAGAAAATAAACAATGCGAGAGCATAACACATAAAACACATATACATGGATATTTGCCCCTGGATCCCAAAACCGGGACTACCAGCTTGATTTTTCATTATTTTCCTTTCAATGTTACAATACGTATTTATACATGCCGAATCATCCAATACCATGGACCAAAAACCATTGCATCCAAAACCATGGACCGAAAACCATCACGTCCAAAAAACCATGTGCGAAAATCATGCACAAAACCATACGTAGGTCTGCCCAACCTAATATAGGGTCCAAAAAAAAAAAAATCCGGGGCGCTGCCCTAGACCCCATAAAGTGGGGTTAACTACACCCCTCAAACCCCCTGTGACTCGCCCCGCTACACAATCGGCGCAATGAAGGGGGGGCTCCGCATCCCTTCTAAGACCCCATTTAGCTACATGGGCTAGTCATGGAAAAAATATAACACAACCCAACATTCTCCCACTTGTTGTTTTCTTTCCACAGGGAGCCACAAGAGAGCTTAGTCATTTATCCAGCCCTGCAACGCCCATTGTTTCTCTACACCAAGAGAACTTCTTAGAGATCACAAATATTGTCAATGCATCTGTAGTATTCTTCAAAGTGTCCACCTTTACCAGCAACACCTTTTTGTCTTCTATCATATCCGTCTCAAAGTGATACTGAACATTAATATGCTTTGTCTTTGAATGATATGCAGGTTTCTTTACCAAGAAAATTGCACTTTGGCTGTCACAGTCTATCCTTATACCTCCCTGTACTAACCCCATACTTGAACACAATCTCTGCAATGAAACTGCTTCCTTGCTTGCATGAGTGGTTGCTGTGTATTCTACCTCTGTAGTTGATAGCGCCACTACAGATTGTTTCTTACTCATCTAACTGACTGCACCTCCAAATAGGTTAAACACATACCCACTTGTAGATCTTCTCTGATCCAGATCTCCAGCCCAGTCTGCATGAAGAAAGCCACGAATATTCAACACTCTGTCCAATCCTGGTCTTCCTTGGTAGCACAAACCATAATCACTAGTGCCATGAAAATACCTGAAAACCTGCTTCACTGTTGTCCAGTGCTCCTTCCGTGGTTTTGACATAACCCTGCTCAATACTCCCACTGCTTGTGCAATGTCTGGTCTAGTATAGACCATTGCATACATCAGGCTACTGACTTCACTTGCATATGGAACACATGACATGTCCTCTTCCTCTTCTTCTGTCTTGGGACAATGTTCAGCAGATAACCTCAAACCTACAGGAATAGGAACCTTCACTGGTTTACTATCCTGCATATTAAACCTATGCATTATTGTTTCGACATACTTCCGGTCTCTTTTAATTTCCATGCCCAAAATATAGTTTTCAGCACCAAGATCTTACATGTCGAATTTGGAGGACAATTGGGTCGTCAAATCCAAGATAATTTCTTTGTCATTTCCAACTAGAAACATATCATCCACATACAAGACTAGATAAATAACATGCTCACCAATTAAATTGAAATACACACCTTGATCTGCTTTGCTTCTGGTGAAGCGAAGTCCCTGTATAAATGTATCAAATTTATGATACCACATCCTTGGTGACTGTTCTAACCCATACAGAGACTTCTTTAACTTGCATAACATTTCTTTCTTACCCTTCACCGCAAAGCCTTCAGGTTGCTTCATGTAGATCTCCTCTTCCAGATCCCCATGAAGAAATGCTATCTTCACATCCATATGTTCTACCTCAAAATCAAAAGAAACATCAACATATAGAAGTAATCTAATAGAAGCTACCTTGGAAACAAGAGAAGAAATATCACCAATATCAATTCCCGGCATGTGGGAATAACCTTTTGCTACCAACCAAGCTTTGTATTTCTACACCTTTCCTTCTACATTTGTCTTCTTCTTGAACACCTAGTTGCTACCAATGGGTTTCCTTCTAGTCGGCAACTCCACCAGATCCCAAGCCTCATTTTTGTGCAAAGATGCCATTTCATCAACCATGGCCCCTTTCTAGAGTTTGCCATCCTCTGAATCTACTGCTTCCGTCACAGTTCTGGGATCATCATCAGTAATAGACAAAGAAAATTTTGAACAAAAAGCATATGGACTTTACCTTTCTGGTTGCCTTCTTTCTCAAACTGATCTTCTCACACCCAGAGTTTGTGGCTCTTCATTTTCTGATTCCTCCTCTGATGTAGAGTCTCAATCTTTCTCCTTAAGCTCAAACTCTATCTTCTCAGGTTCCTTTGGTTTGACTTCATGTTTAATAATATCTTTCAGCTCTTTGAACACCACATCTTGGCTGTACATAACCTTCCTTGTTATTTGGTTCCAAAGCTTATAACCCTTTAAACCATCCTTATACCCAATAAAGATGCACTTTTCAGATTTACTATCCAACTTGGTTCATTTCTCCTTTGGAACATGTACATATGCATCACATCCAAATACCCTAAGATGTGAAAGAGAGGGTTTCTTACCAGTCCATACCTCTTGTGGAGTCTTATCCTCCAACGCTAATGAAGGTGATCTGTTGACTAGGTAACATGTTGTCTCCACCACCTCTGCCCAGAATTCTTGACCTAACCCGACACCATTGAGAATGCTTCTTTCCCTTTCCATCAACGTCTTGTTCATTATTTTTGCAACTCCATTTTACTGAGGTGTATATGGAGTAGTCTTCTGCCATGCTATACCACACTTCTTACAGAATTCTTCAAATTCCTTACTGCAAAACTCTTCACCATTATCTGTCCTCAACACCTTTATCTTCTTCTCTGTCTGGTTTTCCACTAGAGCCTTAAATTCTTTAAACTTGTCAAAGACTTCAGTTTTCTTCTTAAGGAAATATATCCATGTATTCCTTGAGAATTCATCTATAAATGATACATAGTACACAAACTTACCCAGTGATGGAACCTTCACAGGTCGAAACACATCACTGTACACAAGTTCTAATATATGTTTCGCCCTCTTACCACCAGAGGGGAAACTCACCCAATTCTGCTTCCCATATACACAATTTTCATAGAAATCAAAATCCAGAGAGCTATTACTCATACCTTTTACCATACCTTTACCATGAAGTATTCGAAGGCCCTTCTCTCCAATATGTCCAGGCCTTTGATGCCATGGCATGGTCTTCTAGCCAGATACCACTAGATTTTATGTTGCACTTTCAAGAACCACGTAACTGTTGCACCCATCAACAACAATGCTACCTTGCAACCTGTACAGAGTTCCAATCCGAACTCTTCGCATCAATACCAGTGCCCCCTGAACCATCTTGCAGGTATTCTTCACGAACACTATTTTTATTCCTGCATCATCCAACTTGCTTACAAAAATCAGATTTCTGGCTAATGCAGGGATATGCAGAACACCCAGAAGTGTTATAACCCTTCCACCCTACAACTTCAACTTTACTTTTTCGCGACCAACTATTCTAGCCTTCTTGTTATCCCCCAAGAAGACATCACAACCATCGTATTTCTCATACTCGCAGAACCACTCTCTATGGGGAGTGAAGTGAAAGGATGCACCTGAGTCAATCAACCATGCCTCATGATCTACATGTGTACTTGAAGAACCCAAGTACACATCCCCACCTTCATCTGAGGTGGTTTTCACCTCTGCAGAAGGAACATCATCAAATCCCTTTCCTTTATCAGGAGCTTTAGATTTACAGTCCCTTTTTTAGTGCTCTTCCTTTCTGCATTTCCAGCACACCACCTTTACAGGTTTTCCTAGAGATTTAGATCTCCCACTCGATGACTTATGTTTGTTTCTGTTCTGGGACTATCCTCATACAGACAAGGCATCACCATTCTAGCTCTCCATATTTTTCCATCTCATCTCCTCCATCAGCAAGGATAAGACTATTTCATCAAACTGCAAGGTAGTTGCATTACTACCTATTGCAATAACTAGACTATCCCATGAATCTGGTAGAGAACACAACAAACTGATGCACTTATCTTCATCTAAAATTTTAATATCAACAAATAATAATTGACTTACCACAATATTAAATGTGTTCATATGATTTGTCACCGAGTCTTCATCTTTCATCTTCAGGTTATACATATTTTTCCATAGGAACAATTTATTCACCAAAGACATAGATTTGTACAAAGTCCCTAACTTGTACCACAAAGCCTTTACGGTAGCTTCCCTTGATACGTTCAACAATACTGAATCTGAGACACACAATTGTATTGTGCTCTTTGCCTTTCGATCCAACTTCTTCCATTCTTCATCGGACACTATAGTTGGTTTAGTACCTAGATCTACGATGATCCACTAATCTTTGTCCACCATAAAATCCTCCATCTTGATTTTCTGCAACTCAAAACTCTGACCATTAAATTTCTCTATCTCTATCTTTCCACTGCTCGCCATCTTCTTTCTCCACCAGAATCAATCTCGGAAATCTCCCACTGAACAGGGTCTACCATAGGCCCGAGCGAAACCCCTCAGCAACAAAGACATCCATTGAAGCCAAACCAACTCTGATGCCAAATGTAGGTTTTAACCTCATACAAAAATTACCTGCATACAAATTCTAAAACATAGAAAATAAACAATGTGAGAGCATACCACATAAAACACATATACACTGAGATTTTCCCCTGGATTCCAAAATCGGGATTACCAGCTTGAATTTTCATTATTTTCCTTTCAATGTTACAATACATATTTATACATGTCAAAGAATCCAATACCATGGACCGAAAACCATGACATCCAAAACTATCGACCAAAAACCATTGCGTCCAAAACCATGGACCAAAAACCATCGCGTCCAAAAGTCCATGTGTGAAAATCATGCACAAAACCATAGACTGGGGTTACCTGCACTCCTCAAACCCCTTGTGACTCCCCCCGCTACGCAATTGATGCAACAAAGGGGGGGCTCCACCCCCTTTCTAACCCGTCGGTTAACTACATGGGCTAGTCGTGGAAAGAATATAACACAACCCAACAGTGTGAATTTGGTAAGATTTGTGTGGTTTACTTGGGTCACATTGTCAGAGGTGGAAAGTTAAAAATAGATCCTTCTAAAATTGATGTGATTGTAAAGTGGCCTAAACCCACCAATGTTATTGAGGTTCACAACTTTTTGGGTGTAGTACAATACTGAAGAAGGTTCATTGCCAACTTCTCTATCATTGAATCCCCCTTACAATCACTAATGAGAACAAAGCAAATCTTTTAGTGGGGAGGAAAGAAGTATAAGTACTTTGATACATTGAAAGATAAGATTAGTACCGCACCAGTTTTGGCCATACCTAACCTCTAAAGGCCTCTTTAGATCAAGACAGATGCTAATGGATACGCCATGGGAGCAGTATTGATGCAGTAGAGGAAACATGTATGTTACCATTCAAAGACATTCTCCCAAGTTGTTGTGAACTATCCCACGTATGAGAAGGAGATGTATACCTTGGTTTAAATAATAAACAAGTGGAAGCACTATTTGATTGGAATTGAGACCATCATTCACACAAATCACCACCCCTTGCAGTACCTCCAGTCGCAAACCAAGCTTCAACATGCACGTCATTTTAGGTGGATGGGATTTGTCGAGTAGTTTCACATGGTAATAAAATAAAATAAGGGATCCAACAACAAAGTGGTAGATATGATTTCTTTCCATCCTATTTCTACATCTATAGGTTTGAAAAATACTTCTTTGTCCTTTGAAAGTTATGCTCAAAAATATGTTAATGATGATGATTTTAAAGAGATTTATGCAAAGCTAACTCATGGATAGCAGGTTCACAATTACCATTTGCACGAAAGGTTGTTTTACCACCTTGGCAAACTTTGTATCCCAACCAATGAGAGAATACATGTAATCACAAAGGTAGATAAATTTCTTGTGTGACGTCATTTTGGTGTAGGGAAAACTTTGTGTCATTTGTAGAGGTTGTGTTATTAGCCTCACATGAAAAATGTTGTGACTCGATATGTAAAGGGATGTGTGTTATGTTTAGTTAGCAAGCGCACTAAAAGAAAATTGGGGCTTTACATACCATTCATTGTATCGAGTCCTCCATTCGAAAGTGTGTCAATGGATTTTGTAGGTGTTTTTTTATTTTCTAGGAGACATCATGACTATTTATATGTCATTATGGATCAATTTGACAAAATGTGTGTATTAGTGCCTTGTAAAAAGCAAGTCACTACAAATCAGACTACTCATCTCTTCTTCCAACTTGTAGGGTCCACTTTGGGTTCCCACATCCATTGTATCTGATCGAGACTCTTGTTTTCTTGGAGAGATTTGGATGAGTTTATGGAGAATGATGGACACCAAATTGAAGAGGATCATGACATTTCATTTGGAGGTCGACAGAAAAATAGAGGTTGTCAACCACACAATGATACAGTTACTCTAAGGCTATTGTGGAAATCATCCCAAGTTGTGGGATGGGCAACTTCCTTATGTACACCATGCATACAATTGGGTAGTGCATTCATCCACTAAGAGCTCACCATTCATGACACACTTTGGATATTTCCCAAATTATCCCTTAGACATGGTCTTTGGGAAAGATGAATATTCTAGTGGGAAAGATGACAGGGACAAATTGCAAAAGTTCATTCAATGAATACAGATGATTCACCATGAAGTGCAAAAGAAGTTTGATAAAATACAACCTTAATACAAAGCTCGAAATGACAAGCACGGAGTCGATCACCAATTCTTGGATTGGGACAAAGTGTGGCTCCACATCAGCAAAGATAGAACGAAATGGGAAGGAAATAAGTTGAGACTAATCCGATATGGCCCATTCATTGTACTAGTGAAGATTGAAGACACTGATTTTCATCTTGATTTTCTAGCATCCATGTAGATGTACTCAACAGTGAATGTTGAAGACTTGAATATTTATGAGCCTCTGTTGATCATGGACACTGAAGAAGTTGGATAGGTTCCTACAGTGGATGATTTTGCACCCGAATACTTGTACAAGCTACCGAAGGACATCATTCTCGATAGGAAGACTAGGACTTCGTGACAGGGATACATGGAGTACCTTCATATTGGTGTCAAAGGAATGGATCTAAGTAAGGCCCGATGGATTGTAAAGGAGAAAGTGAGGGAGCAATTCCCTCACTTTCCAATTGACTAATAATGATCTTGGCAGCCAAAAAGATCATTAGTGGGGAGGAATGATTCGAGTGGCTCCAGAAATAGAAGTCGCCTTGATATAGCCAGTCAAACGTCTGGTCAAACTATGCCAAGTGGCAGTCACTAATGAGACAACAATTTGGAGTAGGGATGTCACATGCAAAACAACAATCAGAAAGGGATAAATTTTTTGCCTATTTACTTTTGCTGGTAACCCCCAAAAATGATAGGAAAAGTTTGGGCTAAAATGGGCTATATAACTAAAAAAAAAAAAATTGGTAGGCCACCAACCCCGCCAATTGAATGGTACATATATTGTAACCATATAACATATATATGGAACAGGCGAGAGGAGGCCTGGGCCTACCTAAACAATACGATGACAACACGTATAGGGGAGCCGACAGGGATCGATGCCACCCAGCCTGGTGGGCTAAATCACCAATTGGGAAGCTCTAATTGGCATGTTATAACACACGCTCAAAGACCAACATAAACCACCACTCAAATAATTTAATTTTCACTAAAAAAATGTGTTGCATCAAACCAGTTTCCATTCAAATAATAACTAATGTCAGGTATGTTAAAACAATTATGCACCAATTTGGGGTGGGTAGGTTTTGAACCCAATTCACCCCCATATCATTTTTCACTGCCACCAATGAGCCAATGACCCAACGTTGGTAAGTCCACTGTGTTTTTGTATATAAACCTTAAAAAAATGCTCACTCGACATGTGGAGAGCAGAGCAGGGGTCCAATGCAGAAACAAGAGTGGTCCTAGAGGGCGTAACCCTGAAGATGGGTAATTTTTGATGTTGAGAAGATTCCTTTGGGGTCCCAAAATTCCAATGTCAGAACATGGTATATTTATAGTCATTTTTACACAAATTCACACCTTGAATTTAATGGTGATGTTTGTTTCTGTATCTGAGCTTTCAATTTTTGGTCCATGAAAAAAATTGGAGGTATAAGGGTCATTTATATAAATTTGATTGTAATTCATTTTTGTTCCCATTTAATGGAAAATGCCTCCCCACTTTGAGTAGGGCCTAGAGAGGTAGCCCACATTGGGTGAACTCCTTAATCAAATCTTTTTTGGCCATTGATCTCATGGTTGCTTTATTATTTCCGCTTCTTTTCCATGTGTTTAAGTTACTTACTTAAGATGCTCTTTTATATGTAATTATGTATGCATCCTTGAAGTTAAAAGATCCAGATTACTGTCAAACTACCAAGGAAAGGAGACAATTGTAAAAATTCCTAGACTCAAAGGAACCCCTACCACAACAAATCTGAATCTACTTCACCTACTTTATTTTTAATATAAATTAACCAAGTTATTCTTCTCAATATTGAAGTAAATTACTTTTGGAGCCTACACTAATTAAATATTTGATCTCATGAAACAAAAAACAGAGCAAAGAGCACGATACATAGAACACAATTATTTTTAGACATAATAGTCCCAAGAAAAACCCAATGCGAGAAAACTAGTGCAACAATTTTGAGGGTTTATTATTATGCAAGAGAAATATCTGAATACAAATCTAGGATGCTCATCTAGCAATCCTTGATAGAGAAAATTATAACGGAATATCTGAGTGAGTTTTACCTCACTTCACTTGACAGACTTCTGGGTGATCTGACATAAGACTCGCTAACCCTGGTTATTTTTGCATTGGATCTACGTCACATTCTTTGCCCTTTGCGTCACCTCTCTTGGCTATTCTGGTAGTTACCGATAGTTATGGTAGTTCCCGACAGCTTTGGCTATTCCTACAGTTTTGGATTCTCCATGACAAGAAATGTTTTTGCGTCAGCTCTCCCAGCTACTGTGTTTCCTCTATGTCAGCTCTCCTGGGTATTGCGTTGCCTCTTTGTCAGCTCTCCTGGCTACTGCGTTGCCTCTGTGTTAGCTCTCCCAGCTGTTTCGGTAGTTGTCAACAGTTACAGTAGTTCCTGACAGTTTCAGTTGTTCCGACAGTTCTGGATTTTGCATGACAGTCATCTTTTTTGTGCCAACTCTCTCGGCTACAACATTGCCTCTTTATAAGGTCTCTTTGCCTCTCTGTTATGTACTTTTTGGAAATTCCTTCTCCAAGATTCTCTCTGCCCCTTAGGTACAAGATCTGCCCAATCGATTTCCATCCTCAAAAGTTCTCACCTCAGAAAATCGATTTCCTCAATCTCTTTGTCTATGTTTCCAAATGAACCCCAAGCCTCCAGTTTATACTTTTCTTGTTCAATCTTCAATGACCGAGATTACATCTCTAACAAACAGCTAAGATTAAAACATGACTTGATCCACCTTCTAGATCATTCTCACCTATATGTTGATTAATACCAATTAATATTTTAATTTCCCTAAGTTTAGACTTAGGAACTCCATTAAAAATATTAATTATTTTAATAAAATACAATCCGGGTGGAATTTCACCTAACAGTTTCTAGGTTCTTTAGAAATCATTTTCCTTAGCCTCTCCACCAGTTTTCAAGGCTAGATTACTTTCGATGCTACCATAAATTAGCACTCCCTATTAGCAAGTACAATGTTATAACAACAATGTCCACGTGCATGCTGCTCTATTTCTAAAGCACCTCCTTTCTGTATTGTTGTTGCCACCAATACTATGTTGCTGCTCCTATTATACTACTGTCCATGACACTGCCACTACTACTGCTGCATCTGTATTACAACTCCCTTTGAAACGTTTCATTTGTTATGCTGCTAACACTTCCACTGCTAACACTGCATCCGTACTCCAACTTAGTTGTTAAGAGAAGCAACTGAAAAACATCCAAAATTAGTTGAACTTAACAATGTTCAACATAATACAATGAATGTTGGAATTTGACTACTACTAGTTTCTAATGCTCTGAATCTTCTGTGCTGTTGTTGACTTCTCCACTATGCCAACTTCACTATTGTCAACCTTGCTTTGCACTGATGTCTCTGGCCCCAAGCTACTACATCTGTCCTCCAAACAATCAACTGTATCTTCTCACACTAAGTCCATCTCGCTACTATTGAACCTTGCACTCTTGTAGCAACTAATTGACCTAAGAGGTGAACTCCACAAGGATCCTTCCCACATGTAGTCCTCCCAACTATAGCCCAATATCGGCCCATCTCCCTCCTAGAGATGTGTGGGCACTCATGAAAAACTCATCCTCGTCAATATTTACTAAAGTAGCCTTAGGATCATGTTTCTCATCCTTGTCCTTTTTCTTCAAAGGACACTGGGATGCATAGTGGCCCATATTGCCACAATTGAAACATTTCACCTTCGAAATGTCCTTCTTTCGCTTCAGCTTATGTTGTCCCTTCGATACCAAAGCTGTGTTCTCCTCCTCCTTCATCTTTGTGCCACTCCCACTATTTCCACTGAGGTTGCCCTTCGCGAAGTCCCTCCTTAACTCCTGTTGAAGAGCCACCCACATCTCCTCACATGAAGGTAGTTTTGCTATGCCCAATATGCTTTGGATGAAAACTTGCCATTCATTCAAGACTCCATTCAAGGCTATCCTCACCATCGCGATTGGATGAGGAGTGGAACCTACTGCAGCAAGCTGGTCTCGAGTGTCTTGAAGACACTGATGATAGAGGTTCACTCCTTCTCCTTTCTGGATCAAAGTTTCCTACAAATTTTGCTCCAAATACATCTTTCATTGTTCAGAAGAGCCTTCATACAGACAAGACTAGGATTACCACATCTCGCGGGATGTATCCTTGTCCTGCAAGTGTCAGACCACATGATCTTAGACTCCATCAAGAATGAGCCTCTTTGCCTTCCCCTGCTTGGCTTTGTACTTCTTCTTTTCATTGTTGTCAACAAGAAGAACTACAACACTATTGATGTAGACCTCAAGATCATATTCCTCCAGAAAAACTAAGATTCTAGTCTTCCATATGACATAGTTGGAAGCTCCTTCCAACCTATCCTAATCTCTAAGCCCATATGATGCCATCTCACCCAACTATCGAACTGACTCCTCTAGTCACTTATTAGCACTGCTCAGTTGCTCAGCAAGTGAGAAGTTCAAAATTTCAAGCAGAAAGTTCGTTGAGGAGAAAATTCCCCTAATACATGTCTTGTTCTTTTCCAGCGGATTTCCATCCCTACATAAACTGCGCCCTTCTAGCATTGTGTTAACGCTCTGCATCACTCCCTCTGCCTCTGCAAACTCACAAACTGGAAATCGTACCTCTGCCATCTCACTCAAAGAGAGATTTCCTCGGATCTGCTTCCTGACAAGGACTTTGTAATCCCTTCAATGGGATTCAAATTTTTGTCAATTACGGTTTTTGACCTCACTGCTCATCACTAGATCTATTCTTCCTGTTTCAAAATCGACACTGGGATACCATGTGCAAATTCCTAGACTCGAGGGAAAGCCTACTACAACAAATACGAATAAACTTCACCTAATTTATTTTTAATATACATTAACAAAGTTATTCTTCTGAATATTGAAGTAAATTACTTCTACAACCTACACTAATTAAATATTTGATCTCATGAAATAGAAAATAGAGAAAAGAACAAGATACATAGGAGACACTTATTTATGGACAAAATAGTCCCTGAGAAAACCCAATGTGGGATAAATGATGCAACAGTTCTGAGGGTTTATTATTATGTAGGAGAAATATTTGAATACAAGTCTAGGATTCTCATCTAGCAATCCTTTATAGAGAAAATATTGGTAGAAAATATGAGTGAGTTTTACCTCACTTCATCCACCAAAATTCCGACTGATCTAGCACAAGACTAGCTAACCCTAGCTAATGCTGGCTCTATGTCAGCCCCGTGTCACTTTCTCTGCCCTCTATGTCTACTCTTCCAACTGTTCTAGAAGTTCCAGGAAAATCCGACAGTTCTTGATATTTTTGATTGTTTCGAGAGTTCTCGATTCTATGTGACAGACATCTTTTCTGTGTCAACTCTCCTAGCTACTGTGACACCTCTGCTTATACTCTCCCAGTTGTTCTGGTAGTTCCTGGTAGTTTTGGCAGTTTTGGATTCTGTGTGAGAGGCAACTTTTCTACGTCATCTCTCCTAGAAAATCATTGCTTCTCTACTAGATCTCTCTGCCTTTCTGTTCTGTATTTTCCAGAAATTCCTTATCCCAGATTTTCTCTGCCCCTCATGTGCAAGATATCCCCAATCGATTTCCTCAATCTCTCTATCTGTGTTTCCAAATAAAATCCAAGCCTCCATTTTATACTTTTCTTGTTGAGTCTTCAACGGCTGAGATTAAGTCTCTAATCAATGGATAATATAAAAAATGACTTGATCCACCTTATAGATGATTTTCACCCATATTTTGATTAATACACATTAATATTATAATTTCCCTATATTTAGACTTAGGAACTCAATTAAAAATATTAATTATTTTAATAAAATACAATCCGGGTGGCATTCGACCAAACGATTTCTGGGTTCTTTAGAACTCATGCGCCTTAGCCTCTCCACCAATTTTCAAGGCTAGCATGCTTCCGATGCTACCAAAAACTAACATCAATACCTTAATAAATAGTGGTTGTCTTATTCGATAGCCTTACAAAAGACACATCTTGATGAAGTTTGGATATTCCTTTTCCTAAGAATATTGGATGTAATGATTTTCACATGAACCAATTCCAAAAGAAGGTATTAACTGTATCGATTTTATCACTCTATGATATTTTCCTCCATAACCTATTTGGTATAGGGTGTGGTAGCATTTTCACTAACTGATCATACATTTTTTTAACAGATCTTTTTAATGTGAATTGATCTTCAAACAATGTTGATCTCAGGAGATTAGAAATATTGGCGCTAATTGTTTTAGTAGAGATATCGAATTATCCCCTTGTTACTGAAGATTTATTAACGATCCAGTCATGTTCAACCTTTCAAGTCACCTTCTATATCTCATTATGAAATTTCCTTTAACCTTACACATCCTTCTCTCTTCATCCATATTTCTAGTTCAATGACTTATTGTCAATCTCCCAACGTCCCATATAAAGAGAGTATTATCCTTCCATAGATTAATCTAGGCTCCATTACTAGATCATTAGCTTAGATTCTATAGAATTATTCGAGACACCTATTTAATAACTTCCATATATTAGATCCCATTCCTTTCCAATATTCTTTTTCAGATATAAGAAGTTTATTGTTGGGCAGCGGATCCCCCCATAGTAATTTTTTGGGGTTTAAAGCATGATTTTTTGTTAATGTAATATAAACACCCCGCAAAATGTGGGCGTCGTGCATGAGAATCTACGGTTTTCCATCCTAAAATAATGTAACTTAATATAAAGTGTGTCGGCCTATCCATGGTCCACGGACCATGGGATTGTATAAATAGAGCGAGGCTCTAAGTGTAAAAGGCAGTCTTGAGTCTTTTTAGAAGCAATAGCTAGATGCAAAGGCACAGTTAGAAGATGGAAGTGGATCTGAAGGTATTGGGTCGTAGTAGTAGGTAGAGGCTCTGCAGCTGAGTGCACAGTGCGAAGTTGGGTCTGTAATGTACTAAACTTGGAAAGGTTGATTAATAAGGATAAGTTGATTCAGAATATTGTGCATCTATTTGTAGATCTGGATTTCTGTAAACTGCTTATCTTTATGCATTAGTATGTGTTTTGGTTATGAGCACTTATCAGAAAGTAAATAAGCAATAAGAACACTGGGCTCGCACAAACTAAGTTAAAAGCACTAATATATTAGCATAGTAAGGATCGGATCGAGATAATACTGTGTTCACCAAGGAGCGCACGGGTTACGAGGGATAGAAAGCCTGAATGGGCAGCACAGTGCACGGTTTAGGATCACACACCTCCAGAAACATCATCAAGACATCCCTAGGGTGAAGAAACCTAGTTCTAGCACCCTCCCATACTACCTAGGGTGAGACCTTAGTCCGCGCTCTGCAGACTGTTGCCGAAAGGCCTGGTAGTACTAGGATTTGCTTGGCTAAAGCCATTGTTGAACCTGGGTCAGGCCCCACGTAGCCAACAAATGGTTTTGTTGCTGGGACCGAGATCTGCCTAAGGGATGTCTAATGTCAGAACACTGGAACCCAATGAAGAAGGAAATTGAAGAGTGGTTGGACAAAAAGATTCACGAGTTCGTGACACAGGAAAACAGAACTCCGCAAGTATCTCAGAAAAGGTGGCTGGATCGCTACGTGTATAAGGAGTTCCACGATATTTTGTTTGCGTCCTTTCCTTCTAAGCTATATGACTGGATCATGAGATTAGCGGACAGTCAGGGAAGGTGTAAGCTCAACCAACCCATAGTGTGGACTTTGGAATTAGTGCGTAGGCCAGAGGCATCAGAAGACAAGATTGAGAGAGCTGTGGACCACTAGCTTGACCAAATAATAGGGGGATTCATCACTGAGTTCACGATAGACATAACCATAAGCTACAATGAAGTAGAATGATGTTTTCTCAAAGGACCACGAGGTAAGTATATTAAATCTTTAAATACCTAGATTAAGATGTTGTTATGTGAAAAGCGGTTCATGTGAATACATTAATGTTTGGAATGACGCGGAGCAGAAAAATATACAAGGGTAGCGGGGAATTAGAAAACAGTCCATTAATTTCACCATCACGAGAGAGCGTGGAAGAGCTTGCTCGATTCTCTCCGAGAAGTGCAGTCTGGTTGATAAAGCAGCGTATTCCGCAGTTACCACCTCCACCCACGCCACCACCTGCTTCACCTCCCTCCCCTCCATCTCCACCCGCTCCACCTCCACTAACCCCTCAGTTCAACATGGCAAACGCAATTAAGCTACCTGTATTCAGAGGTGTAGGGAATGAGGATCCGAACCAGTTCTAATTCGTTGTAAGAGTAGTATGGGAAGTGCAAGGGGTCATGGATGACAACATTAACAAGGCTACACTGGTGAGTGCGCTGCAGGATCATGCATTGACATGGTATATTAAGTACTCTAACGACCACCTGAACGTATGGATAGCAGAGATCTAGAATGCATTGAACAGAGAATTTAGCCGACTGAAGTCCGAGACAAAATCAATCATTGGGTTTAAAGAGATCGCGATGCTCCCAGGTGAGACCCCCTAGGATCTGGATCAGCAACTGAAGAGTACAATCTGCGAGGCTAATATGACGCTCACAGATGCGCAACACCATGCATGGTTTGTGGCATCCTTGACACCACACCTGAGGATGGTGTTGTCATAACAAAAGCTTTCAACTCAGGGCGAAGCATTGGTAATGGTGATGAGGTTCCATGAGACCCCGATACAAGACCCTGGGTTGGGAGTTCAACAAATCCACGTGCAACCACAGAATCTATGCTTGGAGATGCAGAGTTTGAAGTAGGATAGGACACCATGGCCAGAGGCGCGCGAAGAAGTATGGTGTATAAAATGTAAAGGTTAGGGCCATGACAAGGATCACTGTCCCGTATTCACGAACTACTTTGCAGGAGGGGGACCAATGCCATTGAGACCAGAAGCACAAGAAGGGCTGAGTATGACACCTGTGTTATGGTGCGCGATCTATCAGATAGGAGGAAAACACATGATAGACAACTATCACTTGCTGCAGAAGTATACATAGACTCCACAACAACTGTTTTGTAATTTCTATAGGTCGGTAGGCCACGACGAGTGCACTTGTTGTAGCTATGAGCTAATGATGGATCAGACCCTAGCCTATAGGATGCTGACAGAAACGCGAGCCCTAGACCCAGCTGCAGGGATGGCACGTGTTGGATTTCAGGGGCGAGGTTGAGGACGAGGAGGAATGGGACCAGGGAGGGGCCATGGATAGTTGATTTGCTATAATTGCGGAGGACTATGACACTACGCCCATGATTGTACTTACCTGATGAGAATGTCTTGTTCATATTACGAATAGTTTGATCATGAAATGATAGATTGTCCTATGTTGATCACACAGATGCGCGAGAAAGGGGTACTCTAGTCCCTTCTGACTCAGAATATCTAAATGATGAAATCTGAACCCTGCGACGAAGACCCCAACGTGAACATGGTGCTCATAAGTGGTGCGACCATAGGGGAAGATAAGGGGAAGTAGCCTGAGGGAGATACATGGGTTCACAAGGCTCCTACAAAGGAACCTGAGTTTGACATGGAACATGCAAAGGAGACGTTTATGGAAGCTAGGAAGAGCTTCACAAAGGCCTCCACTTCAGGTAGTAATGACCAACCAGAGCCGGGAGTGGATCCTTCTATGATTACAACCTTTTTGGAGACATGTATGAAATTGTTGTGCGACAATAAGGCGGTTAAAGGATTACAAGAGCTTATCACTAGGTGTGCGGGGTTGGGAGAACTACACATAGTCCGAAAACTGGGAAAGCATACATTGTGCACTAGGAGGGAAATGAGATTGATGACGTAGATTGGTGAATACGAGATGGATTAGGTTATCTTGGACCTAGGGTCGCATGCGAATGTGTTACCTAAGAAAACCTCGGAAGGCATGGGCAGGCCCACGTTGCAGTGGTCCACTATTCAATTATGAATGGAGAACCAACAGAAGATCATGCCCATGGGAAGGTTGCAAGGAGTAACAGTCGATATCGAAGGCGCGAGCACACAAACGAACTTTGAAGTGATAAAGATTGTCGATGACAGCAATCCTTATCCCGCGTTGTTAGGAATATACTGGGTGACTGATATGAATGGAGTCATCAACCTGAAGAAGAGGAAGATGATATTCGAATAAAAGTCCCTACGCATAGTACTCCCGCTGGACCCAGCCGAAGGAGCATGGTACACTGAACTTGTGTGCGACGATGAAATCAACGATGAGCTGGATTGCATTTACCAGATAACTGCACAAGATCAGGATTGGGTGAATCCGACCACAGATGGAAGAATCTCGTGGGAGAACAACAACCCTTGCACTTTCGATTCAGACGAGGAAGTAGAACGCTGGCAGAAATGGTTGCATAAGCTGATGATGCTAAATTGCAACATGGTGATTAGCTCATTCCATCGCACGATGATAGAGTCTGGGGAACTGTTAACACATGATGAAGTGACAGCGTAGAGGAATTCCTGGAAAAATTTGAAAGCGCAATATCGGAACAGCAGCGGTACACTGTGATGGAAGGGGCACTATGTGTGACACCTGCATGATGGTGGAGTACACATCAAAAGACCATGGTAAGTTGGCGTGAAGGTAAGAGGCAGATGCGATTACGGGTTGGAAGCCCCCAACGCCGAACGAAAATCGGGTAGCTAGGACAGAGAAGTTTGCACATTCACCTGTGTCGATGGGTACAAACGTGGGCTGTGCCATCCACAACCGCACACTCCAAACTATGGATCGACATTCGGAACCAGCTGCAGCAGCAGGAAAAGTGACGCACACTGCAAAAGTTCCACATAGAAGCATTCAAGAGGGTATGCGGGATCCTGAACAAGGTTCACCAGGTCAGACAAACTGATTGGGACCGACGCGTACCAGTGGTTCGATGGGCCTCTAGGGCCATGTACAAGAATATAAGCGTGGAGACGATCCTAAAGATAATGGGCAAAGTTGAGGTCATAGTTTTGGGAGGAAGGAATCCTCACATAATTGAAACAATTCATAGGGACCAAGATGAAGGAACTATGCAGTTGTGTGAGGTCAAGATTCAGGAAGCCATTCGGCAGGGGTACTTGAAAATTCGCAAACTCGAAGAAGATCAAGTACGGATGAGGAAGAAAAGCAGGATCTTGGATGAAGATATCAACAAACTGGAAACCAAAATCACACAGGCAAGCTGCGCCAAGAAACTAATCCTGACAAAACAAAAGATAGGCAGCCATACTACTGTCGTGGCTTTGCTACCATAACTGTGGCCACACCTCATTAGACAAAGGAATCAGTGGAGTGCACCCCGTAACAAAGAACGTGAAGCATTGACTGATGTCAGGGTAATTATGGGGTACCCGCAAACTAGGCTGGAAGGTGTAGGGAAGACTTGCGCAGGTGACATGACCACCTGACTATCCGTAGAAAGCACAGTCTCAGCACTCCAAGCAGTTGGAAGAGAGTGCGGGCCTATAAACGAGTATGTACAGAAGTGGCACAAGAGGATGAATGCGCGTAGGGTCAGTCAATCCCAACGGTCACGCCCGTGCATGGGAGGCAACGCTATTGCTTAGGTAGACTGGGAAGCGGTCGCATGGCACGAAATGAACAGGGCCCCAGAAAAAGACCAAGGCTTCCAAATTAGATGGGGAACCTATTACACTGACAGAGGGTGACCTATACGACATCAGCGACACAGTTCGCGAGGTCACCAGGGAGGCGCTCCAGGAAGCAATGATGGAGTAGTAGAATGTGTTGGGGGCACTCAAGGTGCAACTCCAGGAACTTTAGGTGCAACCCCCATAGCAGGGAATGGTAGTTGTGTATGGGGCTACGGGTACATCAGCAATAGAGCAGTTGTTGCAGGCCAAATTGGCTAATACCGTCACGCTGCTGGCAGGAACACTAACAGCGGACATCACGAAGGACAAAGATGTGGTAGGCAGGATCAAGGGACTTGGCCTAAACTTGGCTTCCCTTCCGTGAGAGATATTATATCAGTTGCAGGACGAAGAGACGATAGAGCTCCGCGCTAAGGAAGGATGTGTAGTACAGATGCTCAGTGAACAACGAATTAACATCGAGCAACTGAGCCTCCAGCATGATGAAGTCATAATGTAGACTCAAGGGTTGAAGTAGATCGTCGAGGAAGCATGTCGTCGTGTCTCTGAGCTAGAGATTGCGAAAAACTTACCAGTAGGACTGTGGATCCACAAATTGGCCAGGGGATTCCCCGAGGCAAAGGAGGAAGCAATGAGGATACAACTGGACCTTAACCTACAGATTGCGGAATTGTGGCTGAAGGCGCAGCCCTCTACACCCCTGGAAGTCAGAGAGTAGTGCCACCATGCCATTCAATCAGGGTTGGAATCAATACGACACATCATACAGAATTGCACGAGATTTCTAGATCAATCACTCTTCATGCCTACTTCATTGCAAGAAGACTCAACGATACAGCGTTTAGAGACAAAAGCGTGGGAGTTGCAGCAGGCCTCTGACAATGTTCGGGGGACCGCGCAGATGGTCACCCTTACTCAGCAACTGGCCAAGCTGAAGGAGGCCCGGGCTCTCAAGGAGCAGGTGGACGCTGCGTGTCAGAAATAAGCAGTGCTTAAAGCACACATCCAGCCTTGGCTCTAGGAAGCATTCATGGTCACCGCCAAGATCGAGGGAAAGCTCGCACAGATGTAGGGCATATATGCACTAAGGTAAGGAATTTCCCCTGATAACGACGCATCAGAGATACGTGCAAAACTGGTACAATGAACAGTGGAAGTATGTGCTGTGGACGTAAGCAAAGTGCAGAAGCTACTAGATGGACTCTGCGCGAAGATCACCGCACCAGCCGAGTGACTCTGGACGAGTCACGATGATTGTGGTGGGGGCTTGTTGGGTAGCAGATCCCCCCATAACATGTTTTTGGGGCTTAAAGCCCGAGTTTTGGTCAATGTAATGTAAAGACCCCGCAAAATGTGAGCACGAAGTGCGAGAGTCTAGGGTTGTCCACCCTAAAATAATGTAACTTAATATAAAGTGTGTCGGCCTACCCATGGTTTGTGGACCATGGGATTGTATAAATAGAGTGAGGCTCTAAGTGTAAATGGCAGTCTTGAGTCTTTTTAGAAGTAATAGCTAGATGCGAAGGCACAATTAGAAGACAGAAGTGGATTTGAAGGTATTGGGTCATAGTAGTAGGTAGAGGCTCTGCATCTGAGTGCGTAGAGGCCTAGTAGAGTCTGCAGCTGAGTGTGTGGATCCCTACAGCTGAGTGCGCAGGGCAAATTCAGGGCTGTAATGTACTCAACTTGGAAAGGCTGATTAATAAATATAAGTTGATTCAGAATATTATGCATATATTTGTAGATCTGGATTTCTATAAAATGTTTATCTTTATGCATTAGTATGTGTTTTTGTTATGCACACTTATCAGAAAGTAAATAAGTAATAAGAACATTGGGCTCGCACAAACTAAGTTAAAAGCACTTATATATTAGCATAGTAAGGATCAGGATCAGGATAATATTGTGTTCACCAAGGAGCGCACAGGTTGTGAGGTATAGAAAGCATGCGCGAGGCAGCGCAGTGCGCGGTTTAGGATCGCGCACCTCCAAAACCCTCATCAAGACATCCCTAGGGTGCAGAAACTTGGTTCCAACACCCTCCCATACTACCTCGGGTGAGACCTCAGTCCACTCTCCATGGACTGTTGCCGAAAGGGCTAGTAGTACCGGGATTTGCTGGCTAAACTCACTGCTGAACCTAGGTCGGGCCCCACGTAGCCAACATTTATTTTTGTCGAAATATTTGTGCAGGAAGGCTTCTTTCCATGATTCCTTGGAGTCAGATAGTAGATGCAAATTTTGTTTGGTTCTAAGTGCAAGATTCATTAAGTACAAATCTTTGATCACCTAACCTCCATATATTTCAGGGAGTCGATAATGTTCTAGGGAACCAATTGGAATGTTTTTTCATTCTTTTTACCCCCTTGCGAAATAAATTTTCATGTTAATGCCCCAATATGATTGACATTGCTTTTAGGGCAAGGATGTTAGAGAAAAGGTAGATTGACAATGAGGATTAGATCGAATTAATCAATATTGTTTGACCCACTATATTCAACCATTACACCCTATTATTGTATCGCTTTTTTCTTATCATTCGAAGAACTTCATCCCAATATTACATATTCAATTCTCCCACATAGATGGGAAATCCTAGATATTTAAAAAAATTCCACCGAATTTCCATTGGAAATTCGAGTGAGTTGAAGGTCCCTCTCAAAATGGTTTCATAACAACTCCAACCATACAAATATCTCTTTCTTTTATTAACCAGACCACCCAAAAGGTCTAAATAGGAAGGTAGTAATCCTTTGAATCACTTTGCAATGATTTTTAAGGCTTGTACGAGCAAGAGGGTGTCATCCACAAATTGTGAGTGATTCACTTCCTTGAAATTTCTTGTAATATTGAGACCCATCAATCAACATTCCATTCTTTCCCATTCTAAATTTCTACTCACATTCTCAACAACCAAAATATACAAAAGAGGAGAAATATAAAATCCTTGCCTTAGACCCCTTGAGGCCACAAAGAAGGACATTGGTCTATTATTTACAGAGGGCGTTATCCAATGGCCGCCTATAAAATATTTTATCCACCTAATAAATTCAATGTTAAATCCTAATTTTTTCCATGATTGAAAATAGTAAGGAATTTCTTGTCGAGTAAAGCACGTTGGCCGTAACAAATTTGGTAACAATACCTGACTCTACCCTCTCTTTTCCAAAGTGGATTGCTTCTTCTATTGAAATAATATTGCAATATTTGGTGTTATTGCATGAAGCCGCCTTGTTTTCTAATGTTATTGCCAACAATATCATATGCAATATATTTTCTAATAGTTTAGTAATGATCTTATATGCCACATTGCGAAGTGATATGGGATTGAAGTAGGAGAAATTTACTGGCTTTGACTCCTTAGGGATTAGAGATAGAAAAGTGGAGTTTGTGCTTCCACCCAAATTATCCTTCTATATCATATGATTTATCATTCACATCATATCATTTTTTATTACTGTCCAAAATAATATATAGAATCATATTGTAAAAACATATGTTCGTGGGGCTTTGTTGCGATCTAGAGACCACATTTCCTGAATTACTTCAACTTCCTTGATATCTTGATTAGTTTTTGGTTTTCCTTATCCAATTTTTTTTTGGAATTGATCAAAGGAACTTCCTTTCCTTTTCTAGATAATATTCTTCATCTTCATTATATAGAGTTTAGAGGTTTTGGAAAGATTCTTGTTTTATATCATAAAATAATGAGATTTTGGGCTTACCTTAAGGGACTATTTCTCTTACTTGATTTCATTTTTCCAAAGCCTTAGTATGCATATGGAATAAAGTTGTATTCTAATTAACAACTTTCAATCATGTTCTTCATGACTTTATTTTCCAGTATTCCTCCTCTTGTATACTTAAGGAATGCATAATTTTTCTTAATTCCTTTTCCTTTTCAATATGCCAACCATCCATTGGACCATTGTCAACCGAAATTTAATGTTTTCCTAATTGTTGTATCAGTTCATGTTTCATTTGGCCTGGGGGTTTTTATTTCCCTTTCACCCAAATCCAAAGGACTTGCTTGACATATTTTAGCTTTTTTTCACACACAAAATAGGGAAATCTTGTTACTAGATTGACAAGTCATTTAACCAAGTCTTTAATTGAAAAGGATTTTATAGGGTTTCACAAACCCATTGTATTCCACGAAAGTATTTTCATTTATTTTTGGGACGGTTAAATTTCTTACCTCCTACTTTTTAAAGCTCCTATTATATGGTTGTTACTGGATTTAGAATCTTAACAATTTTAAGTTGTCTTCCAAGTTTTATATTTTGTTCAATTTTTTCTTCTTTGACTACATTCTTGGAATGTATCCCTTTCCCTTTATTAGAACTCTTAATTTCTTGACTAATGGTTTCATCTCCCTTGCTCATATTTTTCTTCACTTTTCTAGCCATTACCTTTCCAAAGCCTACCTCCTAAGCCTTACCTATTGTGGGTGATTTATTAGTCATCTAAATTTAAATTGGTCCCAAAATTGGGGGACTTCAATTTGCCTCTTTAGTCAAATTGTGGGCTCATTCTAGTTCCTCCCGATCCTTTCCATCCACTTTCTCTCGCTCATAAATTTCCCCTTCCTCTTCTTCTAGTTCTCTCTCTTCTTCCTTAAGAGATTTAATTCTTTCATTGACCTAGGGTGCTCCTTGGTCACTTTCATCCTAAGTTTGTAGGATATTGAATGAATTTTCTATTAAATATGCTATATTCATATCATGGAATAGTTGGTTATTATTCATTGTTTCTTTTCCCTAGTTTTCCCCTTTTTTTCTAGGTTTTATGTTGATCTTCTTGATTGCAGGTACACCTTCCATTTTGTTGCATTGCCTCTTTTTGCATTTCCTTGCAAAATATACATATTCATGATATATATTTCACTTTAAATAAAATATTTCATAGTCTAAAAGCTAACAATGGCTCCATTTTCCCTTTGTAAGGTTGATTTCCGAGGGAAATAAAATTTAGTATTTAGGAACAAATACGAGAACTACGAGTTCATGATGGTGTCATTTTGACTCACAATTTCCCTAGCAATATTTATGTGTTTGATGAATAATGTCCTCATCCAATACCTAGACAAATTTGTGTTGGTGTTTATGGATGATACCCTTGTTTACTGAAAAGCTAGAGAACAACATGAAGAACACTTGTGGACAATGTTGTAGTTGTTGAGATAACACAAACGATATGCTAAAATTAGAAAATGTGAATTATTCAAATAACAAGTTTAGTATTTGAGGCATGTAATATTAAAGGAACATGTTTCTATAGATCCATAAAATATCAAAGCCATCATGGAGTGACCATCTCTACGAAATATTATAGAGGTTAGATCTTTCATGGGATTCAATGGATATTATTGACAGTTATTTCAAGATTTCTCAATATTGGGAACCGAATCATATCGTTACAAAAGAAAGGTATAAAATTCCAATGGATGCCATAGTGCACGGCTAGCTTTAAGAAACTCAAGCATTTTCTCACACATCCACCTATATTGGGAATAGTTGATCTAAATAAGGATTTCCTAGTTTGAACCAACGCTTGCAAGGAATGACTAGGTGGATCCTAAAGCAAGAAGGGAATGTGATATGTTATGATTCAAAAAAATCAAGTGACCGCAAAAAGAACTATGTCACCCATGACCTAGATCTTGCAAGAATTGTACATGTGCTAAATATGTGGAGGAACTACTTGCTTAGGGGATCCTTTTACTTATGTCAGATCATGCAGATATGAGATACTTGTTTGAAAATCCTAAATTTAATACAATACAATTCAAATGTATATACTTTAACAATGAGTTTGATTTCAGTATTAGTCATATAAAGGTAAGTAACATAGAGTGACAAGTTGAGTTAACAAATGTTTACAAGTAGCTCACTTGGAGGCCACAATAACTTATGAAGTTGGCATCGAAGGAAGGATCAAAGAGGCATTGCAACATGATAAGGATTTACAGCATGTGAAGAAATGCATATATAAATAAATATAGGGAACAATCAACAAGCATTGCAATCTCATTGATGATGGTATGTTGAAATTTAAGGATAGGTTCTATGTGCCATGTATAAGTGACTTGAAGAAGCTCATAACGGACGAGTTCTAAACACTACCACACTCTCCTCATCTTGGTTATTAGGAAATGATGACATCAATAACTAAATCATACTATTGTCCTAGAATGAACAAGGAAATTTCTTAGTACATTACGATGTGCCTTGAATTCCAACATGTCAAAGTAAAATGCAAGTACCCAATGACATTGTTGCAACCAATTTTGGACCCTAAGTAGAAATTGGAAGTCATGTCTATGGACTTTATCATAGGATTACCAAAGAAACCCAAAAAACATGTAACATTCCACCCAAGGCTCTCACATAAGCCACATTACAAATATGTGTAAATATTATGCAATGCTTGAAATAAAAAGAAAAATGGGATTGAGTCAAAGGGACATGGATTCTAGAGGTAGGGGAGGAGAATTGGTTCTTGGGATGTAGTGTTTTATTGTGTAAAGAAGAAACTTGAATTCAGGACAACCATTGAAGTTTGGATGGTATATGAAGTTAATGAACTTCTTACTAAAACTAATTGGCCGAGGAAAAGCACTCAAACCCATTGTTACAGGGAAAAGTGTCTATTTAGAACTGCACTATCCCACTAAGGTGTGACAGCTACCTTAGAAACAAATAGAGAAAAGCTACTTTTGTATTTCCTTTATGAATTATAGATAGAGAGGAATAGAAAGAACCAACCTGTGTCTTGCGCTAATCCTTTGATTCGATCCCTCTCTTCTTTGATAGTCTCCAGCTACTTGCTCACTAGCACGCCCAACTTCACAAAGTACCTGAAAGATCACAGAAGCATATCACTATACAAAGACATGGATCTATATTCATAAACAACTTAGGATCAGATTTAAGTTAACCATACAAATGTAACAAGCATCAATGATACAAAAGCATGGAGGAGAACTCAAATAGCTTTTATTTATAAACAAGAAAAGATCCAGGAGGAGTTACAACCAGTGGTTCCGACCCAGCATCAACCTCCCAGCAAAGAAGCCCCTCTTCACCTCTAACAAACCATAACTCACCCAACAATTTGATGTTTGTCTCTAGAAACCAACATCAATTCCTTACAATATGCAAAATTCCAGCCTCTGGATCTCTGGGATGAGGGATCCATATATAGATATCTGTAAGTAGGATGCGTCAGCTTGTGATTTGATTAGTGTCTTCTATCTGTCAGTTCTTGCTTCCACTTGGAGACTGAGGGTCTCTTACTCATCCTTGGTCGAATTCAGTGAGGCAAGTGTCACAAGAGAAGATTCTGGAAGCTTCCATTGCCTCTCCACCTCGCGGAATGACACTGCCATTTGTCATTTCTCGCCCATCGCACCCCACAGAAGGGAGTTTTGAAATGCAACGCACCCTCACAGTGCATTTGGGTGAGATGCAACGCACCTAGCCAGTGGAGCAGCTGCAATGATCCTGTTTTGACCAATTTTGAGTACTTTTTCATGGAGAACTTCTGGGATAAGCTGTAATTTGTTGACCTTGTTCCTTTAGGGGTTAGAACAACACTTTTAGGGACTTAGGAGCCCTTGGTTTATGGACATTTCATGCTTGGAGTTGTAGGGCACAAAAATGTCTATAACAGTTGCCCCCTAAAGTATGAGGCCGTTAACCTTTTGGTGTCGGGTGAAATGCTTTATTATGAGGATCCGAAGTTCTTTCAATGTTGGGAGGAGACCTGTAATAAGATACAATACAATACATTATCTTCATAATATTTTCATGATCTAGCTGAGGCGGGAATTCCCATGCTCAGCTTTATAAATTCATGTTCATGTACATAGGACAGACAATCGTCTGAGTGTAGACTGATGATTCTGATAGAGCCATCATCCTTTTGGTAGGATGATTATCTGTGCTGCAATATTGTACATTTAATGTCTTTATTTCCCTGAATATATATCGCAGCCCGGATGGATGAAACTAGATCCGGGGTCTTCAATCTCGTCCGATCTTCACTCGAAGTACAAGTCGATCCATGTGAGAAATGTATTGAAGTCGAACATGGAAAGACATCGCTTGATTACCAGTCAATGATGTAAACTGTTAACAAGCGCGAGAGGAATCACCGATAATGATAATGACCCTCAAGGTACTGCAGCACAATTCACGTGGTGTGAATAAAGGACTCGGCATCGAACACCACACAAAATCTTTCAGTTGAAGGCCATTGATGTAAACCTGTCACCGGAAGTGAGAAACTTGCCATTGAGGCATGCAAGCTTCAAAGTACTGAATGGGGTGTTCCTAGATCAACTTCTTGGATAATGAGATGATGTTGACAAGAAGTGATCCGTCACAGGAGGGCCTTAATGAATCCCACATCAATGACACGGAATGGAGCAAATGATTTTGATGGAGGTGTAAACGATCTGGTGATATAATGTTCAGGGTGGCGGTCATGAAAGAATGGAGTATAATGTATGGTAGTGGGTGAGACACAGGTGACTTCTCTGGATGACTTCTCTTGAACATATCAGCGACACTGATGTGATGGATTGGTAGCATTAACCCCAAATGTGGATGGTATGGCATGACCATGGTGATGTGACCGGTGAATGAAACAACCCAACCCGACTCGGACACAGAGTGGAAGTGTCATGTTCAAGAGCGACTTGCTACCAACAAAGTTTCTTTGAGTTTTCTTCCCAATTTTTCCCCAGTCATTGCTGACCAAAACCTCTTTATTTTTGTCAAGTTTGAGGAGGATAACATATGCTTGTTCTATAATTTTCCCTTTGGGCAAACCCATCGCTATGTTTTAACGAGCCTAGCGATAGTAAAACTCGTTCTCGTCTAAAGACAAGTTTGTCGCTATTAGTCTTTTTAATGAGTTTAACGACAAAGATAACCCGGTCCTTTTCAATTTTAGAGAGTTTGAAAAGGAACGTAAAGGTAACTCCAAAATTCCTTTTTCATCATCTAATCCCTTAAGTCTAAAAAAGTATAAAACAATACAGAAGGGATGAATTTTCGATAGTTTTAACGAGCTGAAAAAAACAAGCGCTCGATCTTTTTGTGTAATAATCCCTCAGGTCCAAAAAGATTAAAATCTAGAGGAGGGATAGCACTTCCTGTCCCTTTAATGAGTTGGAGAGGCCAATGGCCCGGCAATCTTTTCATATTTTACGAGTCAGTTGAAAAGAGCTTAAAGGAGACTCGTCTTTTGAGGAACGAGTGATAAAACGGGTAGCAGCTGATTCCAAGTAAGGTTTGGAATTTTCCAATCATGGTAGTGTCACAAGGATGGCTAGTGAAATCACTATTCGCAGCTGTTCCTCAAAATGGGTAAACAATCAAATGGAGGTGAATGATCGGCCAATGAAAAGTGGAGGTGACGGTGCAAACACGACCAAGGCTTTAATGGCTGAAGTACTACATTCACGATGGTTATCTACCGGGGAATAGTTCATTTTTTTAACGAGCTTAAACACCGGTGGAAACATTTGCTCATGTCTTATGTTTATTTTTTAACGAGCTTGAACTATGTGCTAAAACTGCTCGATTAGATGGCCTTGTTTTGATTTTACCATAAATAGCTTTGTCCTTTCAAAGATCGTACTGTATTTTTAACTACTTCATCAAACTAGTCAGAAATGAACAATATATGCTTGAAAATGAGTTAGAACACTAATATTTTACTTTGAACTACGTAAAAGTAATAAAAAGTGTTTCACCTCTCATTCTATCATTTCATTTGAACTTGGTTTGTTGGAGCTTTGGAGGTGCTTTTCCCCCTCGATTTTTCATCAGCTGATTTCGGGAGATTCTGTGGACGATTCTCGGTGCCATCTAGATCAGGTAGGAGCTAAACCTGAGCTCTTTCATTTCATGGTTTCCATTTTGCATTTTGAGCTTGATTCCTAGATTTTCTAAGTCCCTGGGGTTTAAAGAACTCGTTCTGCCATCAACGCACCCTCAGTGTATCGAAAACTGCGTTGAATGTTGGCCTGTCTAAAGGCTATCTGACATTCAATGCACCTAGAACACTGCTGCAGGTGCGTTGGGCGCAAAAAGGGAATTTGATGAACAATTTTTGATGGAAATTTTGACTGTTTCTCACCAAAAACAGGATCTAACTCCTCTCTTGTTTTTTTTTCAGAGATCTTTGGAGTAAGATGACCATTACATAGCGAGAACATGAGCATGAAGAAGAGGACATGCTTGCCCTACATGATCTAGTTACAGTGAACGCGCTGCGGAACTGTGGCTTGCTGAAGTTCTTCCACATCTCTAGCATGAGACAGCAGATCAACTTGCTGCAGTATTTGCTCGATGCTTGGGATCCTACCAATCAGGTTTTCCAGATCAGGGGCAAATCTATCCCCTTGACTGTAGTAGACATTTATTTCTTGACTGGCTTGTCGAGGCGGGGTGCCCCCATCTCTTTGTCAGGTTCAGCCCGAGGAGGCAACTCTGTGAGAGATAATGTCCGCCGGTACTGCAGAGAAGGATCTCAGCCGAGTAAATACGGCAAGATCATCATCCGTGATGTCACTGACAGTTCCCTCAGGACTATTTTGTTTACTTTTGGTAGGATGGCCGGTGGTGCGGCTCTTCATGTAGCCAACCGATCTTACATGCAGCATGCCTTGGAATGCCTCCAATCGAAGGTGTTCAACTGGTGCGACGCAGTACTTCTTGTGATGAAAGAACAGTTGACCAAGATAAAGAGCGGGAGGTTGAAGAACTTTGGGTATGGTTCTATTTTGACCGCCTTTGCCTTGGAGAAGATACCACTGATGCAGCCGTAGTACATTGCACTCGATTTACCTTCTCCTACTGAACCACGTATGTAGAGATGGGTTGACCATATGTCTAGGCATGCTGGCCAGTCTCAGATTTCATTTTCTGATACCTTCTTCAGGTTGTTTGATCGTTAGGAGATGGTTTATTCTGAGTATCCATACGCTGGCATGGACTTCCGGGGTGATCCAGATTTAGTACTGCCGAATGGCGAGCAGTGGGGCGCCATTGGTAAAATCTTTGACCATATTCCTGTTTATCGTTTTTTGTTTATAATGTCCTTGTGCTTTATTCTATCAAGACTTTAATCAAACTCATGTGTACATGCAGATGTTGGTCCTGTTCGTCCAGTAGTTCGCCTGAGAGTACCAGCTGCTACCCCAGCAGGAGAGGCCGTCGGAAGGGCTATTCTTCGTGACCTCGATGTGGTGGAGACTCTCACAACACTACAGGAGCAGGTTGAGGGCCTCACTCTTGGTATTCCAGATGTGAAGACTGACGAGCTACCTTTGTGGTTACAGCGGCATACTACTGGTGTGCCCAGACGATGGACTCGTTTCTTATGCATGATCGCATAGGCTGTGACTTGCTATCACGAGCATCATTAGACTAGGGTGCCCCCTAGCATTTTGAGTTTTTGGGTCATTTGACCAATTTTGTCTTGGTTACAGAACATTATGTGTAAACCATAAAGAGTTATATATATTTTTGATTTTTGGAGTTTTATTTTGGTTAAGCTACATGATCCACATGCAAACATTGATGGTGTGTTTCTTTTTTTTATAAATGTTGCAAATTTCTATCTAACACATAGTTTACTAATGAGTCAGTTAATGTGTTTAAGTTTCTGGAAATATGTTGATATTGAATAAAATCAAATTGTCTTTCCAAAATCTTAACCCTTAGGAACATGCGATAAATAGCTAGGTTTCAGACGGAATATATACCATTGAGTTGTAGTATTACGAGTTGTGAGTCTAGCCTGACAATTAGTCGGCATATACCATGTGTGATGGCATCAGAGAGGAGTTCTATCAACGCGCTATATTCAGCGATGTTATTCGTTGATCGACCAATACATACGTCTTTGAAACTTACTAACTCGTCGCTTGGATTAAAAATAGCCCAGGCTGCGGAGGATAGGTTCCGCGAACTACGACTCGCTTCGTCGGCATATCCAACACATGACTCCAATAGGTTTGACATATGCAACAAATGTAAAAAGTGGATTACTTGACCAAAATAAACACTTTAGCGCAAACAAAAACATAACAAAAGCACACAGGTTACCATTACGCATAGTAACGCTTGAGGTACAAACCATTACGAGGTTGCGCCAGCGGAATTCCGTCATAATCCATTAACTCTTAGGCTCCTTTTGCTAACACTCGTTTAACAATATAGGGGCCCATCCCAATTTATCAGATTCTTGGACGTAAAGCAAGACCAAGTCACCTTCTGAGAAGACACGGGGTTTGACATTTTTTTCGAACTGCGCCTTGACTCGTTTCTTATGGGCTTCGTTAGCCAAAGCGGCATCACGATGGGTTTCATCCAATTGGATTAATTCCAAGAAACGAGCTTCTTCTTCTGAAGTTCCGGGGAGGAGATCAATTGCGAGTTTGAGAGACGAGATTTCACACTGGATTGGTAAGACTGCTTCTAGGCCATATACCAGTTGGAAAGGTGTGAACCAGACTGCATTCCTTAACGATGTTTGGTAAGCCCACAAAGCTGAGTATAGGATTAGATGCCATCTTCTTTTGTGAACTCCAATCATCCTTTGCAGCATGTGTTTGAGGACCTTGTTGATTGCTTCAACCTGTCCGTTGGCTTGTGGATAATATGGAGTAGAGTTGTCGTGAGACAACCCTAGTTTGGCAGCTAATTCGACCATCATGTGATTGCAAAAATGTGATCCATGATCTGTGACTATAGCCTGCGGCACGCCGAATCTGGCGACTACATGATTGAAAAAGAAGAGGGCAGCTGTTTCACCAGTATTATCTAATGTAGGCATCGCCTCGGCCCATTTGGTAAAATAGTCAACTGCGACTATGATGTACCCATGCCCCCCGGTCGAGGTGGGGTTACATGTCATGAAATCAATGCCCCATTTGGCGAATGGCCCAACAGCAACTATTGGTTGCAGAGGTGCGGGTGGTTTTCTGGTTTTGCTATCGAAAATTTGACAAGCATGGCAACTTCTGACTGTGGTTATGCAATCTTTGAACATTGTTGGCCAGAAGTATCCTGCTCGTAAGATTTTTTGTGCTGTAGCATATCCAGATTGATGCCCCCCACATGCGCCTGAATGACAATCATTCAGGACTTTTTCGGCCTCCTCATGGGTGAGGCACCTTCTCAGAACTGTATCGATACCACGACGGTAAAGTGTATCACCGACGATCATGTAGTCTTTTGCTTGGTATCGAATACGTTTTTGTTCGGAGTGGGAGGTGTTTGGCCTGTATTTTTGAGTTTGGAGATAAATGATTATATCCCCATACCACTCATTGCTTGCAGATATCAGAAACAAACTTTCATCCACGATTGTTTCTTCGGATGTGTCATCGTTGGACGACGATGGGAGATCGCACAATAATTCTGCGAAAACTAGAGCTTTCTTTGACTTGGATTTTACAAATTCCAGATCAAACTCTTGTAGGATTGCTATCCATTTTGAATATTTTCCCCCCAGCAACTGTCGCGACAATATATAAGTCATGGGGTTGCAATCTGACAGAATGGTAGTTTTCCGAAAGAGGACATAGTGTCGAAATCTTTGTATCGCTTGAATAGCTACGAGTGTTAGCTTTTCAACGTAAGAATATTTGCTTTCTGTATCATTTAAGTTTTTACTTAAATAATATATAGGATGTTCAATTCCATCGACTTCTTGAACTAAAACCATTGCGATGGTCGTATCCGCTACAGCCAGATACAGGTTAAAATCTTTTTGATAATCAGGAGCATACATTAATGATGCTTTCATTAGGGAATCTTTTAAAGCATCAAAGGAAGCTTGCACAACCTCATCCCAGGCAAAGGGTACTTCCTTTTTCAAAAGACGTGTATAACCTTTAGCAAGTTCAGCGTAATTTGGAATGAACCTCCTCAGAAAGTTTGTTTTCCCTTGGAGTTTTTGAATCTGAAGCAAATTCGAAGGTGGAGGCAAATTATGATTGCCTGGACCTTACATGGGTTGAGACGAATCCCATCCTTTGAGACTACAAAGCCAAGTAAACGACCAGAACTAATGCAAAATACACATTTGTGTGGATTGAGTCATATCTTGTAGTGTCGGCAACGTAGAAATATCGCTCTTCAATGTTGCGGGTGATCAATCCGCTTTCGCGAATGAGCCAGAAGGTCGTCGAGGTATGGTTGAATGATGTTTTTGATGTCATGGAAGGCATAATTCATTGCCCTCTGAAATGTCGCCCCTGCGTTCTTTAAACCAATGGGTAATTTTCGATATGCGAATGTACCCCAGGGACAAATAAATGCAGTCTTTGACTGGTCCTGTGGGCAGATATTTATTTGATTATACCCGGAGAATCCATCCATGAATGAAAAGATTTCGCATCCGGCGCATTCATCAATTATTTGGTCAATGAAGGGTGTAGGGTAGTTGTCTTTTGGACAAGCTTGATTTACATCCCTATAATCGACGCACACTCTAATTGTTCCTTGTTTTTTCATAACAGGGACAATATTCGATACCCAATCGGTTAGAGGAACCGAGTAGATGAAACGAGCATGGAGAAGTTTTTCAACTTTTGCCTTAACGGCAGCGGCTTTTTTGGGGTGCACCTGTCGTAGCCGTTGTCGTACTGGTTTGACATCTGGATACATCTTAATTTCGTGTTCAACGATACTCGAGTCAATGCCTGGCATTTCATCATATGACCAAGCAAATACATCTCTGAATTCATGAAAAAGAGCATTATATATCTCTAGTTCTGAATGAGAACAACATTTGCCAACATAAATATTCTCTACAACATCTGTTTTGGTCGAGATATTTATGGCAATAGTCTCTTCAATATTGGACAAGTTTCGCTCTAAATCCACCGTGTTTACAGTATTTGATATGAATTCAAAAACTGAAGGATGATACATGTCATCTTTATTATCTTCTCCACAATCCAGAAGAAGGGAACGATGGTGGGAATCATTCCATGGTGTCCCTTCAATTACCATAGATTGGACAATTCCTTCGTCGGTGACATGCACTCGCGACCAAGGATCTGAAGGGGTACCATATTCTCTAGACCTATCTATCCAAACGCTTGATGAGCATTGATTTGGGTTTGCCTCCCATGCTAGGAACATTGATTGCTACAATATTTCCGTTGGGCTTGGGGGAAAAACCACTGCATGATCCATGTCGATATCGTTTTCTGAGATCTTTTTATAAGATATCATGTTGCAGGTTCCTATCGACGCTACTTCCGCCAGATTGATTGGGGGTGGAAGAGCGAAAGTTCCCATTAGTATAGGATCTTTTAGTAGGCCTACTCCGATATTCTGAAGCGAATGGGGCCTTCCATGGATCATGGGAATGCTTCCAGTAACTTGAGAACCATTGGGGAGGAAGTTTTGTTGATCGACGATTGTAATCCCTCCTTGAAAGGGAAATGCAATCTTTCTAAAATAGGTCGAAACAACAGCTGCCATGGCATATATCCATGGTCTTCCTAGTAGGATGTTGTAATCAAGATTCCCATCGATGACTTCAACATCTATTTCTACCGTTTTCCCTCCTAGTTCAACTTTCAAGTTACTTAGGATACCATATGGGGTATATGTCCTTCCGTCGAATGCTTTTAATGTCGTCGAAGATCGCGACAAGGTTGGAGATCCTAAAGTTTTCCAGCAACTCATCGACATAATGCATGTAGATGCTCCCTCATCAATAATCGTTCGATGAACAATTTTGTTGAGGGCTTTCACTTGAACAAGGAAAGCTAGTTGAGCTGGCAATTGAGGACCGTATCCTTTATGGTCGAAGGATACTAGATTGGAATCCTTTGGGTCTATCCCACCAATGGCTGATAATAAAGCCTGCCTTTGGGATGGGCAATTTTGTAGTACTTCAAGAGTCGACATAGCGGATGGCGATTGGGCCAAATCTTCCACTATATTATAATGTTGTGCCGCTCTAGCGCGGGGATTAAATGTCGATTTGTGTACTACTCCCTTTGGCGGTTTTATCGTCAATTCAGGAATGGTGGGTGGAACAACTTCTGTCGAAGTTGTTGTCGAACTACTTGGTTGATCTTTATCCTTGTTGTTCGACAGCTGTGGATTCCCATAATCCTTGTTCCTTGTCGATATCAAAGCATCATTTTGCTATTTTGAAACCGACAACATTAGCACTTGAGACGGGGAAGCATTTCCACTTTCAACCAGATTTGTTCCTGGATTTGGAAACGGATCAGTTAACACTGCGGAGGTTTTCGAATTCTTGAAGAATTTCTTAAGCTCAGCCCTGTGTGGACAATTCACGGTCCAATGATCCTCATCGCATATAAAGCATGGATTTTTTGGTTTCCTATCTCCAGGAGGGTTTGAAGAAGATTTTTCAGGTGATGATTCCTCCTGTTTCTTCTTCTTCCCTTTGCCTTTTTTCTTGCTCCCTGGTTGTTTGGTTTCTTTGCCTTTATCTGTCGATACGGCATTTACTTCTGAAGCAAGAAGTTCATCTTTTGCATTTTGACCTAAAATCTTACGGGCTTTTTGGATGTAGCCTTTGTTGATTTCATGTCTGTTGTGCCAATCACACCATCGCCGACATGAGAGTCATTGTTCGATTTAGGAGGAGGAGGAATTGAGAATTCCGGTCTAGGGGCGTCAGGTATTTTATCGTAGAGCGTGCCAGACTGAGTGTAAATCAAATACAGATATTGCGCATGAGCGATAAATTGCTCTTATGTTACGACTCCCCCCTTTGCCACATCTTCCGTGATGGAAGGCAGTAATGACTTGATAAACCATTCAACTAATAGTTGATCGGGGACATACGTTTTTACCATTCTACGACGACGTCGCCACTCATGTATATGATCAGATATGTGAGTGGTCGTTGTCTGTTTGAAATTGGTAAGAAGTTCTGTTCCCGTTTCGTAACTTATTGGCAACTGAAAATGGGTTATAAAGGTTGTGGCTAAGGTACTGAAGTTGTCGAACGAAGCTCTAGGCAATTCGATGTACCATTTTTCCGCCGAACCCGTTAACGTCCTCTGAAAGAGGCGAAGTCTTATCGAATCATCATTTAGGGTGTTTGAAGAACACCATAGATGAAAGGTCATCACGTGATTCGATGGATCTTCACCCGGATTTCCATTAAATTTAGGAATATCTGATGGAAGTTTATGCGGAATCGCTGGCCACCAAGGGGCGTAAGCAATTAGATCATTGGTTAACCGGTTTAAATCAGGTAACTCCAAAGTTGCCACAAATGGTAACTGCTGATTCAGGTTAGGTGAAGCATACCCAGGGTAAGATGGGATTGCCTGAGTAGTTGGTCTTTGCATACCGGCATAATGCATTTGATGCTGGTATGTTTGGTAAGGTTGGTGGACATGACCATTGTAAAGTGGTTGATTTTGACCGTTTTGAATGTACGACTGTCCACTGTTAGCAAAGATTTGTTGCTCAGAACCTTGGTATACTTGTTGGAATTGCAGTTGTTGGTATTGCACCACCATGGTTGTGAAGCCACGTGCTGTTGCCTGATACTAACAGTTTGACCAAGATGAGGGGTAATTGTACCTGTCTGAACCTGTGTCGTTCCACTAGTCGGCAATTGTGGTTGAGTCACAGGGTCAAGGGGTTGTTGCATTACAACCTGAGAAACCTGAGGTTGGCATACAATAGGCAGCACTTGAACTTGCGACATCTTCACAATAGCTGGCGTAGTCGGGATATTCGACATAGGTACACATTGTTGCATTGAGTATACAATTCTTGGTTGTTGAGGTAGTATAGGTACCCAACCACTTGAGGTAATTCCAGTATAACCTGAATGTTGTTGTGAACTCCCGTATGGATATCCTCCTGGAGGGGATAATGAAAGGGTATACTGCCCCCCATACGGTGGTAATCCAGATCTCAAGGGAATTGTTTACCCTTGGGGGCCGGACTGCCCAAATTGACCTCCAAATGGATCAATTTGTTGAGACTCAACATAAGAGTTTCCGGATATTATTCCGGATGAACAAACAGGAACGGACCATACTGTCGAAATAGCCCCTGAGTGGGCTCTTTCTAGCGGCTGAGAGCTAGTCGGGACAGATGGTATACCAGTGAACATTGTCGGAGTGATAGCAGGGAGTTCTGCTGTCGCTGTGTCAAACGACACAGTCCTAGATGTTGATGGTTGTTCAGACGTTTGTAGTCTATCCAAAAGATTACCTAGCGATTCTACAGGAGCTTCCGCCGGTGGTAGACTAACTTCTGATGAAGAAGGATATAGAGTAATCCCAACTCCAAATTGCGTTGGAGTACTTGTTTGAGGATCTTCTACAATTTCTTCTATGGCAATCAGACCAGGTGGAAGGGGAAGACCGTCAAGTCCGTAAAATATTTCTGGTGCTGAGAAGGTGTGAAATCGGCAGCGACAGATGTTTGAAGAGCAAGAATCTCCGAACTGGTTATAGATGGAATTGGTTCGGTAACACATGTGTTTACTCTCAGACTAGGATTAGTATCACTATCCTTCTGTGGCTGCTGAACTTCTTCTGTAGAGGCAAGGATTCCAAAAATGTTTGGAGTAACCAGAATCTCTGATGTCGTTGGAACACTTGTTCTAACTTTAATAGGAGATTTGGAACCGGTTAAACGAGTTCGCTTTGTCCGTACTGGTTTCGATTCCGAAGACAAAGACGGTTGACTCGTAAGCCTCCGTGAACGACGGGGTTTCAATTGACTTTCTTCCACGATTGCGGATTACTCGATCAACTAAAATAAAGGGGAAGTATGTTTCTGAATTAAATGAATTTTAGACGCTTCGACACAACTTGTTTTTTCAGTTTTTAAGAGTCGAGAAAATACAAAAGATGACTCTAGTCTCCTTCAATTTTTAATGAGCCTGAAGTGACAAGTGCTCAGATGGACCTTTTCCGTTAAGGAGTCTGGAAAGGAACGAAAGGGACTGCTCTGGAGATCTAGGTAGAGGGAGTACCAAACCAATCGCAAAACTGCAGAATACTTTTTACGGTACGACAGTCAATCTTCCTGAATGCTGTGTTCAGTGCATTGCGATTGATAGGGCGGCAGACACGGCTTCCTATGGATAAAGGATTTAAGCCTATAGGGGTCTCCCAAAATATACTCGATGGTACGTGGGAGCACAAGTCCGTACTGGCACTTATCGTCTCAAAGTGGAGTAATCACCCAACCATCAGTGAGGACAACAGTTACCAGGCTTTACGACGCTGGAATACATCTCTAGCCTAGACCTCTAAATGTTTTGCGTTAAGTTCCAAAGCATTGTTAGATTCATTGAATTTATTTTAAGTTGATCTTGTTTATGAAGTTTGCCTTTCGGGTTCACCACGAGATGTAGATGTAATTCCTAAAGTGCAATCTAAATATGATAAACAAACTTTTTATCTCTTTTGTGCAATGAAAATCCTAGCTACTAGGGAAAAGAAAGACATAATCTTTTCACAAAGAGCATAGAGCACACTGTAAATGCACTTTCCTAAATCAAGACAAACAGACTGTCTATATGCAAATGCACATGCATGTATTTGTTTTCGACTTTCTTAGTATTGATGCTAAAAAGAAAGTTGATGTACAAATCCGAATTTCGTTTCAAGCGACAAATATAAACAAGCTCTTTTTCGAAATCAAAAATAGAGATGATTACGACACCTTACGATTTTGAAATGAACACTCGTTCTTGACACTAGAAAATTACAAATTCAGACCAAAGGCAATAGTAACAGGATAATCGACCATCAAGAACAATCAAACTTTCTCCTATGATCGAAATCGACACTTGCGACAGATTCAAATCAAAGGACGACAGTACGACTATGCTACTTTTGCAAAGGAAAACTGTAAACAACTCAACAAACACACAAAAACATCTACAGTTCTTTTGTACAAAGGAGGCGGAATAACAGCAAGGAAAAGAGGTTTCAAACAGACATATACTGATCACAGGCAACAAAATTCAGGGTTAGAACTGGAAAGAATGAATCACAGGAACCACAGCTGCACAGAGCTAGTCTGATCAGCGCACCTGTAACACAGAGAATCTGAAATGCAGCGCAGGTTGTCCCTTCGGGAAGTGTGGTGAAATTCAGAATCTCTGAACAGTACCTGCACTGGGCCAGAAACGAGACTCTGTCCAGGTTCCGGGTCACAGTTTGCAGTTCAGTCCTTGTTTTTTTGGCCGAGTAAAAAGCAATCAGTAATGCAACAATCAGGGGTAGATCTAAGGAGGATCTAAGAGCTATCACAAGGGCAATCAGATAGTTTGTGAATCAGCTGTTTAAATCATAAACAGATCCAGTGAATGGATCGAAGCAGCAGTTATCTACTTTGCATTTGTTATGGCAAATGCAATTCGAATGTTACTTATAAGTTTATGAAACAAACAACAAAGAATGATACACAAAAAACTAATTAGACAGTCCCCAGCGGAGTCGCCATTTTGTTACAGGGAAAAGTGGCTATTTAGAACTGCTCTATCCCACTAAGGTGTGACAGCTACCTTAGAAACAAACAGAGAAAAGCTACTTTTGTATTTCCTTTATGAATTATAGATAGAGAGGAATAGAAAGAACCAACTCATGTCTTGCGCTAATCCTTTGATTCGATCCCTCTCTTCTTTGATAGTCTCCAGCTACCTGCTCATTAGCACGCCCACCTTCACAAAGTACCTGAAAGATCACAGAAGCATAGCACTATACAAAGACATGGATCTATATTCATAAACAACTTAGGATCAGATTTAAGTTAACCATACAAATGTAACAAGCATCAATGATACAAAAGCATGGAGGAGAACTCAAATAGCTTTTATTGATAAACAAGAAAAGATCCAAGAGGAGTTTCAACCAGTGGTTCTGACCCAGCATCAACCTCCCAGCAAAGAAGCCCTTCTTCACCTCCAACAAAGCATAAATCACCCAACAATCTGATGTTTGTCTCTAGAAACCAACAGCAATTCCTTACAATATGCAAAATTCCAGCCTCTGGATCTCTGGGATGAGGGATCCATATATAGATATCTGTAAGGAGGATGAGTCAGCTTGTGATTTGATTAGTGTCTTCTCTCTGTCAGTTCTTGCTTCCACTTGGAGACTGAGGGCCTCTTACTCATCCTTGGTCGAATTCAGTGAGGCAAGTGTCACAGGAGAAGATTCTGGAAGCTTCCATTGCCTCTCCACCTCGCGGAATGACACTGCCATTTGTCATTTCTCGCCCATCGCACCCCACATAAGGGAGTTTTGAAATGCAACACACCCTCACAGTGCATTTGGGTGAGATGCAACACACCTAGCCAGTGGAGCAGCTGCAATGATCCTGTTTTGACCAATTTTGAGTAGTTTTTCATGGAGAACTTCTGGGAGAAGCTGTAATCTGTTGACCTTGTTCCTTTAGGGGTTAGAACAACACTTTTAGGGACTTAGGAGCCCTTGGTTTATGGAAATTTCATGCTTGGAGTTGTAGGGCACAAAATTGTCTATAACACCCATGCTTTCCTGAAAAAACACTACAAGCAAGAGGGAAATAAATTTATAAGGGGCTTCAAAAATAAAAGAACACAACATTAAACAATGTGATAGAAATGTAGGCTAGGTAGGAGGAATTCAAGAGAATATTCAAACAACAGGATAAAGAATGTCATATGAAACATTCAAATGGGAGGAATAAGATCATCTAGACAAAGGGGAGACAAAGTACATCTGAGTAGGATAGACCCATTATAAGAGAGGAGGATGTTTATTTAGGAGAGACTCATTTGAAATTGTCATAACAAGGGAGTAAATCCCTTTTGTTTAGAGGCCAACTGAGAAGGGACTAGAATCGTGTCTCTAGAAGAATATTTTAGTAGGCAGTGTTGAAGAGAAGAGAAGAAAAGAGAAGAGAAGAGAAGGGGATTAGTTCTTTGCCCCTGGAGGTTATGGTTTGAGTGATAGTATTTGGAGCCCTGTAATAGCTTAGGTTATGTGGAGGGTATGGGTTGAGATAGAGGTCTCTAGAGCCCTATAATAGCTTGGGTCCCTAGAGGTTGTGGGTTTGGATAAAATATTTAGAGCCTTGTAACAACTTAGGTCCCCTAGAGGTTGACAGTTGAGATAGTTACTTTGGAGTTCTGTAATAGCTTGGGAAGAGGCCATCCTAAATAAAATATAGAGGAATACTTGACTAAAGACTTGTTGATATAACCCTAATGGTACAGTGGATTATGGACCCCCTAAAAGGAGGTGAATCAATGAGTGTAAACTTGGGGTGAGGTGGGGCACCTCTAGACTTCCTATGCTAGCAGAGAAAGAATAAATCAATTGGTGTGATTGAGAAAGGAGGTCCTATAGAGTCCCTATTTTAGTTGGCAATTGGTGTGTAGTCTCAAAAGAAAGAATTCCTCCCTCGGACTCTAGAATATGGCTCAAGGGTGGCAGCTATAAGTTAACGTGGTTGTAGATGCCTAAGGTTGGGTGGAGAGTCCTTGTCACAGACTCAGTTTACCTAAAAATTAAAAGATATGTATCTATGTATGTTTATTTACTCTTTTAACTAATTATGTTGCATTGTTGTTGGTAATGGTTCTGGATTTGGGACTATAATTGTGCTTTTACTGCTTGTATATGCCATGCACCTTGTGGGGATATTCCATTGATGTAATTATATTGAATGTATACATGTGTTGTGCTTGAATATGGAAAAAAGATGTGTGTGATGACCTACTAATGGAAAACACAGTTTGTCCGATGTGTAACAGGTGAAATGAACCACAAGATAATATTGTCTAAGCTATAGAGCTGAATCTAAATGCAATGCTTAACTGTATGAAGAATAATTCATTAAAAAAAGTAAAATAAATCCATGATATGTTACATTCCATATCCAAAGCCATGAGAGATTGAATTGAACTTTGAAAATAAATAGGCTTTGTGACCCTTTTATTAATTTACAATTTACATAAAAGACCCCCTATTGGTAGAGTCAACCATTATATATAATTGATGTATTTTATTACAAGCCATCTTGTCAGTAGGTAAGAAGTGTATGAATGTTAAGGGGAGTTTTCTTAGGGCTAGTTGATCCCTCTAGCTTTACCTAAATGTCCTCCAACCTTGCATTTGCAGCAACCTCCATGCCTCTCATTGGGTATTTGATGATGATGGCTACATGTTTGTGACAATAGCCAAATGGCTCAAGAATCCTTGAGTAGCACTATGGAGATGCTTGTAGGGTCAGTGTAGACTCTGAAATTGTTGGCATGTGATAGGCAAGGTGGTAACCTCTTGGAAGCTCATGCCACGCCCATGGCCAAGAATAGTTAGAGGAGCACCTATGTTTCCATTTGAGGAATTCCTTATTCGAGGGCAGGGAGGGCTCATGGTCTAGAAATTCGTCATTCTAGATAACACCCAAGCTTAGGAGGGGCAATGTCATTGAATGCTTAGTTGAAAATTAACAAAGTGGTGAGATATTGAAGAAGATTGCGAAGTCTACTAGACCTCTCAGACAAATCCATGGTCGAGAAGACTAGCTCAAGGAAGCTTGCGCGGTGGTAGAGCTTGTCTTCGGGAACATTACATAGATCTTTGTATAGATATTTCATGAGGCAGAGTTGAATTTCCTTGATCGAGCCATGGAAGAATGGAAATAAGAAAGGGTACTTCTTTGCAGCATAGAGGAGAGAAGATCTAATCTTATAGCAAATATTGGATGCCCTTATCATTTGCAGATTAGAAACCTAGGCGGCAAGGATTCCCATTGGAGGGGACATATTTTCATTTCACACAATTTTTCAAGAGAATGACATCATGGTGTAAAATTATTGGATGGGTTGAATCTCTAAGCTAATTTGATGAGGGATTGTCACCAGACGAACCTCGTAATGGAAATTGATGTCAAAAGTTCTGGGAGGTCAAAATCCCAGAATCCTGTACCCAAATGCAAATTGGAATTTAACTAGAGAGTCATGATTGAAGAGAAAGGATGACATGAAATATGATTTACACCTACCAGTGTTGCTATTGGTGGGTGGGTTGGTCTACAACCTACATAATCCCAAACGCATAGCCCAAAATTTCTTTAAAGGTGCAAACGAGGGAAAGTTTGGATTTAAGTGCAGGGATGATGCAACAAATGATGTGTGCTTAGTGGTGATACTATTAGTAGGAGGATTTTCCCACAACCCACATAATCTTGGATGCATAACTTGTAAGAATGCAAAGAGGGCGTAATAGAAAACAATAGGGAAGGCCTAGTAGGATTATGTAAATGAGGTATGTGGGTAGGCCCACACCTTTTTCGTAGCTCTATTGGTCAGGGACTGGCCAATTTATGACTCAGTGTGACGAAGTTCACCTAGAAGAATAAAATGGGAATTAAGAAGAAAGGCATTGAGAGGAATCCCAGAATGACGCAAGTCTTACCACATGGTAATACATGAAAATCCTTATTGCTCATGGACTAGCGACATGGAAAGTCAGCTCGATGATATGATCTTGGAAAAATAAAGAGGATCTGCAAGGGAGGCACAAGGTGAAGGAAGCAGGATGAGGTGGCATGAGATGGTTGTAGCTAACTAATGGGAAAGAGGCCATATGGCCCCACCATCCACGCAAGCCCAGTAAGTGGAACCCAATGAGAAGTAAATGACACTTTCGGTAGTATGCTAAAAGGGATTCAATGGGATGATGAGGAATGATTGCATGGTCATACATGTGATCTAGTAATAGATCTCATTCATGGAGGGAGGACCCATAGAGGAGCCTGCTATCTATGTAAGCTTGGTGCTACCAGCCAGCGAGTGACCAAGGGCATAGTTTCAGAGCCACCAGGAGAGGGACGAAGCGGGATGATGTGGAGTTGATGAGTAGTTTATCGGTGCATTCAACAACATGTCAGTCCCAAGCTGATTGGTTACCTGTAATAGATTTGAGTCATCGACTAAGAGATTGGAGACTTATCAAAATACCTTTGGAGTCCTCACTCTTTATACTACGAAAAGTGATTAACTCCCCCAGAATAGATTTGAGTTGTCAATTTAAAGGTTAGTGACTTGATTAAACTACCTTCTAGGGGCATCCCATTTGTTAATGTACAATGAATGATGAGATGTCAAACACCACTTAGATGTTCTGGTAACTACTCAGAATTGTTGATCATGTTCGAGATAAAAGTGGTATTGGTTAAGCACTGGCCCTTGGTTGTTTCATGTAGAAAGGGACTAGGGCTACAGTGGAATAAGAAGGGGATTGGAACTCTAGCCTTACCACCCAGTCTTCAGTCATTTCATGTTGAAACAAGGCCAATGGTGCCAAGCCATTAGCAAAAGGAATTCATCCCACAAAGGGCTTACGTAAACCAGGTGCCTATAGGCTTAGCTGATAGTCACGTAGAAATTTAGATATCTCGATGAGTCAGAGTAAAGAGGAAAAATAAAATTAAACCCAATTCCTTTGACTAGAAAGGAGTCAGGTACATTACATAGTAGTGTTAGAGAATCCAAGTTCAAAACTAGACTAGATGGGATTCGTCACAAGAAAGTGATAATAAAAAACAAATGGAGAAAATAATTTGGACTAATATACTATCTAGTGTTAAAAGTTGATTTAATCTACTTGCGGGTAAACTAGCATCAATGAAAGTTGTCTAACAATAGGACCATGGTCGCAGTGTTCGTTTTGATGGACATAGGTCATAAATATGTTGTTTTTTTTTATTATCATGATGAAGGGATTGAATTATCGATGCACATGATTTGGAAATGTGTTGGCACATGAGCATGATTGTTTTATCACAGAAGAATCTCTATGGTAAATCATGACCGTCAATTTTTGTATATATTACTTTGAAATTCATAACAATGTGTGTGATTGACGACACATCACAAGCATCATAAAATAGAAGTGGGTACGGTGATGATGACTGGAATGTTTGAATATAAGTTTGATCACTCACAACATGGATGTGATGGGGTCAGAGCTATTGAAGAAG